>CM053789.1:750923703-751523703 GCA_028749045.1 Cupressus sempervirens | reverse complement strand
ATATGTCCATACAAAGGAACACATTGCTGACATATTCACCAAGCCATTACCTAAGGACGTATTCTTTTATTTAAGAGGTAAGTTGGGGGTCATTCCCCTATCTAAGGCTCACTAATATGAAGTTTTAGTGATGCATCAATGGGAACCAAGTTGAAGATCTATCACTTGATGTAGCATAATCATGGAAACATTGCAAATGAATCAATACACATACATTGTTACTCATTTGGTACGTGTTGTCTTTGGCATGTGTTGTCAAAGAGGGAAAGTATACTGTCATATCTTTCTAAAATTTGAATTTTTTTGTGGAGAGTTTGATGTTTAGAAAAGAAGCTATGTAATTCCTTCACAGAGGGAGATTACTACATTAGAGAAATTTGTGGCATAAAATCTAAGAGGGAGAAATGTTCTATTAGAAAAAGACTTGTTTTCAAATTTCATCTGCTATGACATGTTGTGTTTCCATCAATGCCAAAGAGGGAGAATGTTGGATACAATTGTTCAATTGTGTGTTGTCTTTCATGTTACAAAAATGTCATATCAATCAATAGACAGAGTCTACCAAGCTCAGTTGGTTAGAAAAGAAAACAACAGAGTCTACCAAGCTCAATTGGTTAGCAAAGAGAATTACAAATTCTACTGAGCATTCTTGAAAAATACTTTGTGGAAACAGTGTCTACTAAGCTCACTTAGGTGTTGAAGGATTTTGTGGTAGAAGTCAGTTTCTATCGAGCTCACAAGGTCAATGGAGGAAAGTTAGAGTTTAGTGAGTTCACTTAGTCTCCAAAGGATTTTGCAGAGTTCATAGTGTTCACTGAGCTTCAATTGGTTAACACTAGAAATCATTTCTGGAGCAATGTTTACCGAGTAGGGTTAGCCGATGAAGGATTTTATTATTTTAGGAAATAAAGTTTAATTATTTTATGTAATGATTGTAGCTGACTGATGTAATAATTATTGGTAATTATAACTTGTAAAGAAGCCAACTTGACAATTTGTAAGTTATAAATAAAAGGTCAAGTTGTGAATTCTAAACATGAATGAGCAAGCATGCAAGTGTGTTGATTATATGAAGAGGAAAGTGTGAACAAATTTTGAAGAAGGATCAAATATCCTTAAGGAGTAGAAAAGTTGTATTTGACCAGAAGAGAATCTAATGAAGTAGAATAGAGATCTATATCAACAAATTTAGTTGCATCTCATTCAGGTCAAGTCATTGTTGCTTTCTCACCATTGTAGCTGTGATTTCTAAATCTTTCAATAGAGTTGGCCTAAAAACCATTTTGTAAATCCTCTAACAAGGTGATGGTTCTTTTGAATTTTTCTAAAGTCCTCTAGCAAGGCCACTCCTACTAGGTGATTAAATCCTTTAACAAGGTCACACCTAATAATATGTTTTGTAACCTTTAATAGGGTTGGCTGCTAATAGGGCTCACTTCAAAAGAGTGAAAATTAGTAGCTAGTTACTTGGTGGTTTTTCCCATATTGGGTTTCCACATTAAATTTGGTGTCTCATGTGTTCATGTTATTTCTTTTATGCATGCATGTTAATCACTATGAATGTTTAAGATCTATTAAATATAACATACATTGCATCTACCGAGTTACAACATTTTTCTGTATAGCTACTGAGTGACAACAGTAACTAGTTTTATAAGACATTTTCTTTAGTATCTCCTTGATCTACTTATATTAATTGATGTAGATACCATTCTTGTTTTCTTGTATCTGCAATCCAACAAAGAATTTTATTTCACCAAACATGGACATTTCAAATTCTTTACTCATTTCTTCTGAGAATGCTTTGCATAAGTCATCATTTCCTATAAATAGAGTATCATCAACAAATATTTTTCCTAACACAATCTTCTTATCTGGTCCTTCCTTGATATATAGACTACTATTGTCATTTGTCCTTTCAAAACCAATCTGTACCAAGTAATTATGTAGTCTTTCATACCAAGCTCTAGGAGCTTACTTTAGACCATATAGTGCTTTGTGTAGTTTATAAACTATGTCTCTTTTTCTAGGATCTACAAAACCTTTTGGTTTCTCAATGTAGACTTCCTCATCAAGAATTCCATTCAAGAATGCAGATTTGACATTCATTTGATATACTTTAAATCCTCTATGTGTTGCATATGCTAGTAAATTTCTAACACCTTTTAATTTTCTTCTTGTCATTGTTCCATTTGATTTGTCTCCAATGATTCAATCAGGTGCATGATACCTTCTAACATATCTTGATAACACAAGCTTCTTGGTCTTTTAATGAGTTCTACCATCTTCTTCTTGAATTTCAATTTCAAGCTCGGGTCCTTTTTTATTGTGACTTGGGTCCATTAGGCTTTGTTTGAACTACCTTGGTAGACTCTGATTGTGAGTCTAGTCCTTGTAGCTTTGGTTGCACTATTTTCAACTCAAAAACTATTGAAGTTTATGGGGACTCAAGAGATGAAGCTTATTTTTTTTTCAGATAGATTTGGTAGAGTATTGGGTTCATAATAATAAAATCTTTTGTAGTCTTCATGTTCCTTGTTGCTTTCTTCTTCACTCTTTTCTACAAATTTATCAATTGTAACATGTGCACTTTCTATAATTTTTTGAGTAGACAAATTCAAACATTTATATGCTTTACTTTTGTAGGAATATCCTAGAAATATGCCTTCATCACCTTTTACATCAAATTTTCCTTTTCTATATTCTTTTAATATATAACATTTTCTACCAAATACTTTCAAGTAACTTACATTAGATTTATAGCCATACCATAGCCGATAAGGTGTTTTGTTTGAATATTTCTTCAACTAAACTTTGTTCAAGGTATGAACTGTAGTGCTGATAGCTTCCTTCTAGTATTTGAGAGTAACATTATTTTCAATCATTAAGTTCTTGCAAATCTATGATAGATCTATTTCTTCTTTTAGTTATTCCATTCTAATGTGGTGTGCTAGGAGCTAATACCTATCTTTTGATTCCTCTTTCAATGCAAAAGTTATTGAATTCATGGGAGATGAATTTGCCACCTTTGTCTAATATTAAGCATTTCAACCTCTTTCTAGTTTCCTTTTCTACTTTTTCAAAATACCACTTAAATGTTTGAAAGTCTTTTGATGTTTCTTTTAGGTACATTATTGTGATCATTCTAGAGTAGTCATCAACAAAAAGAATGAAATTTTTTTCTCCATTATAACTTTCTATTCCAATAGGTCCACATTAATCTATATGAACAATTTCCAAGACTTCTTTTGACTGATAGTCTTCTCTTTTGAAGCTTGTCTTTCCCATCTTACCAAATTGGCAATTCTTGCATAGACCCATGTAAAGTTTAAACTAGGAATACCTCTTAGTCTTCTATTTTTTCTTATCTTGACTATATTATCAAAATTCACATGACATAGCCTTTTGTACCATAAAAAACTTTCCTCTACTTGAGTAATAAAATATGAATAATCACTAAGATCAAGATAAATAGATTACCTTTTGTTTGGTTGTCAAATCCAACCAAATTTCCTTTCCCATCCAATAGTTTAGCCTATCCATTCATGAATTCTACCTTGAATCCAATGTTGTTCAACTTTGCAAGACCTAATAGATTATGCTTTAGTCCTTCAACCCAATAAGCATTGTCACATACAAATTCTTTAGTCAGCAAGATACATCCTTTGACTTTTATGTTACAAGGTTCATTGTTTCCAAATATTACACTACCTCCATCATAATATTCCATATGCTCAAATTTTGTTTTGTCACCAGTCATATCATGTGAGTAGCCACTATCAATAATCCATATATCATTTTTGTTAACATGAGAGATAAGTGCCATCTTATCTCCTTCATCATTAGATTCATCTTTCATAGCAATATATACCATTTCATCTTCACTATTATCAAAATCTTTAGCTATAAAACAAGATTTCTTACCTTTGTCTTTGGAGTTCTTATAATTTTTGAAGTCCTTCTTGCCTTTATGCTTGTTACTTTTATTCACATCCTTGATTTCCTTATTTGGACACCTAGCAGTAATGTGACCAACTTCTTCACAAGAAAAGTAGATTAGAGGAACTTTACCTTTGTATTTTCCTCTACCTTTGGAGTATTTTCTTGCAAGCAAGGATTCAACAACTTCAAGATCACTGTCTAAACTATCTTTTGATGATCCATCTTCTTCACTTCCTGATTGGTTGGATTTTTCCTTTTTGCCCTTTTCTTTGAGTGTGATTTTGGCTTTAAATGTAGATTCAATATTCTTTGAAGTAGGAACATAGTTATCATAGTTATCTAATTCAAAAGCTGTCAATCTTCCGATAGAGCATCCAAGCCTATTTTGTTATTTGGATCACATCTCTTTTCTTGAATAACAGACACTCTAATTATATAAATAGGAAGAAGAGTTCTAAGAACTTTACTTACAATAGTTTCCTCTTTTATGTCTCCTCCAGATGCTTTGATTGCACTTACACTGGCCTTGATTCTTTCCACATATTTTGCAATGTTTCCATCTTCTCTCATTCTCATTTGATCAAACTATCCTCTAAGGTTTTATGCTTTGTCTCTTTTTACATTGTAATCTCCTCCATAGATATCCTTTAGTTTATTCCACATTTCAAAAGTAGTTTTGCAATCCTTTACCTTATCAAATTCACTATAACTGAGAGTAGATGCAATATCAATCATCATGATATTATGATTCTTGTTTTCAGCAATGTCTTCAACTAATAATGTTTGAGCGGGAGCTTGTATTCAGCATCAAGATACTTGCAACTAGAATCACTAATGGTAGCTAGATGTAACCTCATAAGTCCTTTCCATGCTACAAAATTATATTTGTTCAGCTTGGGAATCTCTCTTTTTTAAGACATCCTAATCTTTAGATTAGGTCCTTGAAACTTTCTCTATAAGCACCGAAAACTATGATACCAATTGTTGAAAATATAAGAGGAGTAACTAAGAGGGAAGGGGTGAATCACTTACTACAAAAATAAATCCTAGATCCCTTAGATGTTAGTACAAAATGCAATTAGATAATTGAATACTGTTGAAGCTTGATAAACACACAAAATGTTATAACTTAGCAATAACTAGATTAGCTTGATAAATGATTAACATATAAATCTTTAGATGTTATCTATGATTACTATTACTTTAACTTTGTTGAAAAAATATAAAATAAAATAGCATGAACACATTTGAGACCAAGATTTAATGTGGAAATCCAATTTGGGAAAAACCACCAATAGCAACTAGTTGTTGTTTTTCACTCTTATGAAGTAAGCCTTGTTAGGAGTCGACCCTATTAAAGATTACAAAACACACTATTAGGTGTGACCCTATTAGAAGATTTAATCACCCTATTAAGAGTGGCCTTATTAGAGGTCTTGAGAATAATTCAATGGAATTGTCACCTTGTTAGATGATTTGCAAATAGCTATTAAGCCAACTCTGTTAAGATATTTAAATCACTGCTTCAATGGTTAGAGAGTAACAATGAGATGACTTGATTTGAATGCAATTGAATTCTTGATCATAGATCTCTATTCTAGCTTGTACTTGATCCTTCCTTATTGAATATATCTTTGCTGCTCCAAAAGGATATTGTGCTTATTCTTCAAATTTTCTTCCTTTGCTCATCATTAGATCTTCAATCACATCATCATCACTTACACACACACATTTTTTAAAATCACAACTTGACCATATACTTATATCTTCCACTCTATCAAGTTAGCTCAAATAAAACTTAGAATAATCAATATGCACCATCTCAGTCAGCTGGAAACAATAGATAAATCAATTAATCTTAATACAAAAAAATAATAAAATCCTTTGTTAGCTAACCCAGCTTAGTAGAAACTAACTCATAAATGATTTCACGTGTTAACCAACTAAAGCTTGATTAAAATTACAAACTTACAAAAATCATTTAGCAACTAAGTGAGCTCGGTTAGCACTAGTTCAATCCAACTTTCCTTTGTTACCTGAGTGAGCTCGGTTAACACTCAATTTCTACAACATTTCCTTTGATTCCTAAGAAAACTTGGTAGACACTATCTTCTAAACTAGGTAAACACAAGAACGCTTGATAGACACTGAGAATTGTCTTCACTACCCGATTGAGCTTAGCATATACTAACTAATAATGATATGACATTTTTTGTAACATCAATGACAACACACAATTAACAAATTGTATCCAACAATTTAGTATCAAGCACCAGTATCTATCAAGAAGATGGTATGTGTTGAGTCACTCAAGTGTCTAGAAAATCATATATGCCGAGTGATTTAGATGCCAAGTTGAATAGTGGATGCTAACTCATTTACGAGTCAAGTTACAAAATTAAGGATATAGTGAATGTCGAGCATCAAAGCTTTCAAGTGTTGAGTAAATAGGTTTTTGGTATAGTTGTTTGTAATGACACAAATTCCTATGTAAACTATTTTTGGGCCTACTTAAGGATTTTTTTATGATTCTAGAAGATATATACAAAGGTATATTGAGCATCCTTGTGTAGTACATGCAACTAATAAGAAAAAGGGATGTATTAAGTGATAAAATGGATGAATTACAATTGTTGATTCCTACATACCATAGCTCACATAAGTATTCTTGAGGGAAAACCCTATAGAATTTGTATGTGCATATGAGAAGAGAAGGATGAATGCTAAGTATAGATAGAGAAAATTCATGGTGACTATGGAGTTTGTGGCAAAGATATGAATTGTATAACTAGTTAGAGAGAATAAAAAAAAGTGGTTAAAGGACATAGGAGACATATCCAATCAGGAGGATCAAGGATATATTTGCAAAAAGAAGATTTGATATCTAGCAGTAGAGTGCTAACCAAAGCATCATGGTGTTGAATAATTTTAATAGGTAATACTGAGTAAATCTCCTAATAGAGGAATCTTAATAGGCTTTTGTAAATCTCTTAACCGATTGGTTGTTTTATTTCAAGTTCAAGTCCTCTAACAAAGGACACTTTTAGTAGGGTGTTGAAATCCTTTAATAGAGTAAGATTTAATAGTATTTGTAAGCTTTTAATAGAGAAAACCTTTCATAGGGTAGATAAGTATATGATGAAACAATTATAACATTAAGTAGATACACTTTACAACTATAATAGAGAAGATTTGTGGGTCTATCCCCACCCTAGTTTTACCTTCTCATTATAGGGTTTCTAGATAACAAATTTATTGTGATATATGTTATTTTTTTCATGCTATGGATGAACATGTGTAGTTAGCTAATATAGTTTACATGCTAAATTATGAGATGGATGTGTGGTGAATGTTTAATGGTTAAATTTTTGAAGTACTGATTCACCCCCTCCCCCCCTCTTAGAGTTTACTTTCCCATTATTATTTCCAATAATAATTGGATACAAATTGTCTAGCAAAGTTGAATACCCTATTATTTAGTAAAAAAGGTACAACTATATGATTGATAGTGTAGACACTCAAAAATACTTTGTGTCTATAGTTTCACCACATTTTCATACTAATTCATCTCATTTTCTCATTCCACTAACTCTGATCTTTTGGCCAACTTGATCATATCTCAACAATGTTTGTCATCATTCGTATCCTCTTTCACATCAATTGCAAATCATTTTGGAATCATATTAAATCAACTCAGAATCATATCAAATTAACTTAGAATCAACCCAAATCAACCCAAAATCACCCAAAATTAGTGGCTTTTAGTGCCTTGGAAACCTATCAAATCAACCCAAATCCTAGGCATTTTTGTGGCTTTCAATGCCTTGGAAATCTATCAATCTATCAAATTTTATCAATCTGACCTCAGTACTATCATGGCTCTTAGTGCTAGGTCCAAATGTCATTCACATCATCTTATCTTTGACATTGTCAAGTCTCTTAGTGTTAGATCATATCATTATCAACCATTTAATACCATTGATAGTGTTTGTCAATGTTATTATGATCAACCCTATCAACCAATCTTGATCTTATAGAAGTTTACAATGTTAGTTAAATGTTATGTGTCCTTAATTCATGTCATGTGTCCTTGGCATGTTATCAATTTCAATCAATCGATCAATTTGACCATGGATTTGGTCTATCCATAATCATCCTAGTCGATCTCCATTATTATCACATTTCATCAAAGGATATTGTTGGACTTATTTAATCAAATTGTCCAATCATCTACTAATTTTCTCTATAGGATTAACTAGCCCATAATTTAATCCTATGTCATTTTATTAATTGTTCTTCCCAACTAAAATCTTCAATTAATTAATTAATTAATTAATTGATTCATCATTCACAAACCATGGAAATTCTCAATTTCCTAACTCATATTTTTCACCATTAATCCCATTTTTTACTAATTTCTATCTGTGTGGAATAAGGGATTTTTAATTCAAATATTCTATGTGATATTGACATCACCATGGCATATGTACATGAGAGATCATGGATTCTCCATTTACACTTGGCTAAGCTATGTCATAATCCATATATTATTATTCCCTTACGCATGTCCACATTTGGCATCCATTGTCATAGATTCTTGGCTTTAAGTGGGTTTGAGGTGTCACATGACGCATCATAGATCCTCTTCCATTTTAGCCATGTTTGACTTCCAAGTGTCATACAATCCTACATTTTGCATCTTGTGTCATATGCATCATAGATTCTCAAGGGAATCTTTTTCCAAGACAGATATCCAAGATGACAAATCCAAGGCTCTGATCTTGTATGTTGATTATAAAATGAGCATTCTTCCTCTCATTTCTAGTCCTTGAAGTCCTAAGTATTAAGTCTTCAAGTCCCTAGCATCTTATCCTTTTTCTCTCTCAAGCTTAAACCACATCTTCTAGTATTCTCATAGCATTATTATTACCATAGAATTTGCTTCCAAATTATGTGCATTATAGGCAATTGGAGCTATATCACATGGAGAAGAAAGAAGGACATGGTAGCTACAAATGAAGAGGGGGTTATTAACATTGTGTTGCTTTCTTTTTTTATTTGGCTTTCATGGTAGACTAGAGGGTATCAATGTATGCTTATTGAGTTTATGATTTGCTCATAGTATGTTAGACATTAGCCCATTTACTGGTCCTATAGATAGATTGTAATATTTAACACACAATAGACCTAATATAGCTAGTATAGTTGGAATTATGGAAAGATTATGGGAAGATCCTAAAGAGACACATTATATAGTAGTAAAGAGAATTTTTGGATGTTTGAAAGGAACACCTGATTATAGATTATGTTATGAAAAGTCACATGATTTCACTTTATGTGCATACACTAATGTAGATTGGGAAGGAAGTGTAGATGACAAAAATATTACTAGTGGTAAAACATTTTTCTTGGGAGGAAGATTTGTTTCTTGGCTAAGAAAGAAACAAGACTATATTTCACAAGTATGATAAAATCATAATATGTAGCAACAAAATGTAACTATAATCAGATTATTTGGATGAATAAAATGCTGAAAGACATTGGAATTGAGTTTATAGAGCCTATTATCATATATTGTGATAAGACAAGTACAACTAGTATGTCAACTAATCATGTGTTACACTAAAAAACAAAGCATATATCTATTAAGTATTACTTTTTGAGAGAAAAAGTTGTAGAGAAAGGGATTAGATTGGAGAATTTTAGCATTAAGGAGTAGATAGAAGACATATTTACAAAAAATTTGGAAAATGACACATTGATTACTTGAGAGGTATGTTTAGGGTTGTGCCCCAACCTACTTTTGAGTAGTTAAAGTAGAGATTGCATCAACCTAGTAATAGCAGAGCACTATTTCTTTTATTTGGACTGGATGCTTGATGCTTCCTCTATGGAGGAGTATCTATATTTGAGATGAGTCATGAAGGACTCTTGGTATTGGTATTTAGTAGTGTCTTTGGATGCTTGAGCTTATTATAGATCATACTTAGAGGATAGATATAATGATAACTTAGTCATTGATGTCAATGAGGAAGAGTAGCACTTGAAAAACATCATTTGATATGAATGTTTGGAGATATCTTATCGAGGAGAGTAATACATAAAATATATTTGATATGTATGAGAGATGCTCCTGAGGGAGATATTAATGTTTATTGATGAAGAGGATTTGAAAAAATGTTGATATATAAGGGAGATCAACACCTTCAATGTGCATGATGGTTATAGTGTAATTAACATTTATGGACATCATGAAAGAGGAGTAGATGTAGTAGATACATTTGGTATTTAGGGAAATTAGATGTTTTTCATCTATGTTTCCATCAATGCCAAAGGGGGGTATTATTATCATGAATTTTGATAATATTCATATGAGGTAGTATCATAGAAGTGTTAGAGACATGATTGAAAGGTTGTGTATTGCATTCGTGACAAAGTTTTTCATTGATGTCAACATCCTAGTTATTCAATGAAGATTGGTAGAGAAGAATATAGAGTTTGGTTTCACACAGTTTAAGGATTGAAGATCAACTTATGTACATGTGGGATTATGTTTGAGATTATTTTATATGATATAGTTAAGAGAATACAAAAAAAAATAAAGATTAGATAGAGTTATGAAGGATTTGGTGAAGGAAGATTTTAGACAACATTTTTGGAAAGTGAGTATTGATGTTTGGATTATATCTCCTAATAAATATATAATTTGGTTGAGAAAGATTAAATAGAGGTTGAAATAATACTAAAGATTCTTTGGTTAATCATGGACATTCAAATGATCATGAAGACTATGAGATGATAGATTGCTTGTAATTAGAAAAAGAAGTAATGTTGTAATATAACATGTATTGTAATATATGGGTTAAAACACACACATGTGTCACCTTTTATAAAGAAAAATGATCCCAAAGTGTAGAATTTTCAACTTTAATGATACAAAAAAGGTATTTGTGTTTAGAATTTGAACATGATGTAAAATTATGAAATGTGTAAAATTGGATGAATTTTACACATATAATTTTTTTTAAAGATTAAGTAAGAATTTTTTTTTTTTTTTTTCAAAGAGATTGTTAGATTGCATGGATTACCAAAAAGTATTATTTTTGTTCGAGATAGAAAGTTTGTTTGTTATTTTTGGAGGACATTGTGGAAGAAGATGGGTACTAAATTGAGATTCAATTCCACATTCCATCCATAGATAGATGGATAGATAGAGGTTGTAAATGGAAGCTTGAGTAGTTTGTTGAGATGTTTAGTTGGAGATAAGTCAAGTAATTGGGATATTTTATTGGTACAAGCTAAGTTTGCATATAATAATTATGTGAATAGGAGTACAAAGAAAATACCTTTTGATATTGTTACTAGAATGCAACCTAGAGGAATATCAAACTTGAGGGATGTTATTGATGAAGAGAAGAAAAATACTAAAAGGGAGGAATTTTCATGTTTTATGAAGTCTTTGCATGAGGAAGTGAATTTGAAGTTGTAACAAAGTAATCAAAAGTATAAGGAGAATGGTAATAAGTATAGGAGTAATTTTTTTTTGAATTTTGTGATGAGATGATAGTTCATTTGAAGAAAGGAATATTTTCTATTGGAACATATAGTAAGATGAAGATGAAGAAGTTTGGACCTTGTAAGATCTTGAGGAAGTTTTTCAGTGATAATGCTTATGAAGTTGAGTTGCCTAATGACATGGATATATCTCCTATATTTAATGTTGCTGAATTATATAAGTATCATTTGTCCAATGATGAATTTTTTGTATCAGATGTTTATCCTAAGAAGAAGATTGAAAAGGTTGAATAGATATTAGATTAGAGAGTTGGTAAGAGCACAAGAGAAAAATATTACTATGAGTATTTGGTGAAGTAGAAGAATAGACCAATTGAATATGCTACATGGATTTCTTAATCTGAGTTGGATTCATTGCAGGTTGTGACACTTACATGATTTAGGATAATCATTTCTTTCAACTCTAGTTGTTTGATGCATGAGGATCTTGGGTTTCCTTATAATCTTGTTCACATGTTCATTCTTGCAGTGCTAACCAAGTTCTACCAGTGCTTACTAAGTTGTAGAAGTCACTGAGTGACTATGCTGGTTGACTAATAAGTTTTGACTAAGTTCATGTATCGACCAAGTTCTAGCTTTGATTGTGTTCTAGTATTGACCAAGTTGCATTTTGGGCCAAGTTTAGTATTTTCCAAGTTGGAGTTATGATGGAGTTCAATATTAATCAAGTTCCTATGTTAACCAAGTTTTCTAGAGTTGACTGAGTGTTCCTTCATGCACCATGTGAACCTAATATTTATTGATGCTTGGGTCCTTCTTTGACAATTTTTTTCTATGATTGGTTCTTAGTTTGAGCTGACTTATATATTTAATTTAGATCACAAATTTAATGATATGATCTTGTCTTGGGATAAGTGAAATTTTTTTTGAGGTTGGCCTTTCTATTATGTAATGATCTAGAATCTTCTATAAGCCATTTTGGCAATTATAAGTAGAGGTATTTGGTTTAGTTTAGGATAGGACTTAGAGAGTTTAGAGCAGATTTTTTTGGAATTACAAATTTTAAGTTGGATGATAGATCTTGAAGTTGTATTTTATATGTAGTTATAATTGAGAAGGCCTTACACCTAGGCATGTATGATGATAATTTGATGAATCAATAAAAAGTGGTTTTTTCTCTCTCCTTGGTGTTGTTCTCTATGTGTTTTGTTCTATTATTTTTACTCATTAGGGTGTTTGGATAATTAAGTGTGCCTTTGGCCCTACCTTTTCACCCCACCTTGCTTCAAATCATTACCAAGTGTACACCTCAATTCTTGAATTATAGATACTCTGATTGCATAGATAGAAAGTAAAGTCCTTAATACCTTACTTATCATAGTTTCATCAATTATATGTCCACTGACTCCTCTGATAGAATTTAACACTTCTTTGATTTGACTACAATACTATGCAATGTTCTCACCTTGCATTATCATGTCATCAAACTTTCCTCTTAAGCTTTCTACTTTATCTCTCAACACATTCTTGTCTCCATCATGGATTTTCCAACTTGTCCCACATTTTCTTAGCAATAGTGCATTCCTTCACATCATCAAATTTTTCATAACTAAGGGCTACTGAAAGTTCAATCATCATTTGGTTGTACTCCTTCTCTTTCACTTGTTCAACTATCATAGGAATAGGCACATTAATGTACTCATTTTACAAGTAGTAGAATGTGGAATCTCCAATACTAGGTAAGTGCATTCTTATAAGCCTTTGACATGCTAGGAAGTTCTACTTGGTCAACTTAGGTATCTCTCTTGCACATCTTGATCTTTTGCTTGAGTCCTTCAAACTTTATTCACAAGCACCAAGGTCCTGATACCAATTGTTATAATGATTTAGAATAAATGATGAGGTGGGGATAAATTAGTTATCCTCAAATCAAAATGTACCAGTTCAACTTTTAATCACTTCAAATAGATTAATCAATATCAAATACCCACTAAGTCTCTATAGCATATCATTGGAAATTTAACATTCCATGTAATATCTTAACTCTTTGTCTCTCTATATGTGTTGAGTTCTAGTAAATAAACTACTATAAAATATAGCATGTAAAACAATAACATCTACACATGAAATTAACACTTTGACACTAGAATTTAATATGGAAACCCAATTTGGGAAAAACCACCAATTAACATGCTACTAATTTTGCACTCTTCTAAAGTGAGCTTAGTTAAGAGCCAACCCTATTAAAGGTTATACAACACATTATTAAATGTGACCCTATTAAAGAATTTTATCACCTTGTTAGGAGTATCCTTGTTAGAGGACTTTAGAACATTCCATTAGGATTTCACCTAGATTAAATGATTTAAAAAATGACTGTTAGTTCAACCTTGATTAAAGGATTTTGGACTAATACAATGGTTAGAATATAACAATAGGTTTGATCTATAAAGTACAACTCACTTTGAAAATTCAGATCTCCATTTACTCATTTGCTAGCTCATTGACTATCTCCATTGACATCTCCATTACTAGTATGCTCAACATCTCCTCAAGCAATCACACTTCACAAACTCTTCAATTCTCCTCTTTAAAGATTCTCCTTAATATTGCAAATAAAAAATGAACCAACCTTAAAATTCATTCCTTATGCCTCCTTAAATAGATACTTTTGATATTTCACCACTTACACATCACCATTGATCTTAGTATTATATCATATTCATCAAATCCTTTCACCCTTTTTCTCTCATTCTTCTAGAAACTTGTGATGAAATCATTTCCTTTGATCGCATAACAATATCTTCTCATACATTATTATGCCAATTCATCAATCCTTATCTTCCGCATGCTTTGACTCATTCAAAATTGCAACTATGTTGGCCTCAAAATCAAATCTTTCTCAAACTATAAATTTTATTGTCACTTGGCAATCACTATGTTCTTCAACTCGGTTACTACTATGTAGCTCAACACAAACTAGACTTTCTCACTTAGCATCAACATACTCACTCAACCATTACTATGATTCTTCATATATTTTCTTGATAGTATCCAATAGTCATCATGAATGGTTTTCTTTGAATTCTACATAAGTTCCTTACTCTTCTACTTAAGCTCCTTCATTGATCGTGCAATACTACTACTCGATCAATCTTATTCTTATGACCTATTTCAAATCTTAGCTTCATCCAATGGTCTTCTTTACCCCATATATTTATTGAACAATACATTATATTCTCAAGGAATATCTTATCAAGTGCCCATTGTATTTACATGATACTTAACACATCTCAACTCAAGCTTTCACTATGTCATCTCATGAACTCTTCTTTTCAAATCCTCTTTAGCAATCAAATGATATGGAACTCTACACTATTAGTAGATGTCTCTCTAATATCTTTGATATTCTATCTTACCAATAGGATTGACATCAATGAAAACATAACAATTGCTCCAATTGTAGATTCCAACAATTCTAAATAATCAAAACACTATGAAATTTATATAATGATTGTATATGTGAATTATGGGCCTTCGATTCTTACAAATACTTCAACATGGTCATTATCTAAAAGATCATCCCAAAATGAGCATTGAATTGTTCATTCGAGTAATCCAACAAAGTGACTTGTTGCCTTCTAACTAGAAGGATTTTGGCTTTGGTCTTAGACTGAGAAGTGGGTAACTAGACCTTTTAGTACAAAGGATTTATGTAGCTATATGATAGTCCAATTAATCTAGATGAAATAAAATTCTAATCTAATAATAGGAAAAACAAATTAAGCTATATAAGTGCATTTTAATCTAGATGATATTAATGCTAAGAAATTATGAAAATTATGAAAGTATTGAGCAATTGTGTATCTATTTTGATAGTAATTTGATGCAATTCAATTCCCATGCCCATAATGAGGAATTAGAAGCCTCTTAAATAAAATTCCCAAAATCAGCCAATGGTTGAGATCAATTGGAATGGATGGTCAAGATTGATGCTAAAATTCAGTCAAGATGGAAGATTCCCAGTGTAGGTGAGGTTAACTAACTTAGATCCTGAGTATAATGAAGAGTTAACTAAAAGTCAGCTCAGTGTGAGAATAAGTTGAATAAATCAATTCCAATTTGAGAGATAGATCACTTAGAATTTACATTCCTAAACTAAAGATAATATTTGGAAGATTATTTAATTTAATAAAATGAAATATGACTTCATAAATGTGTAGTTCTAATTAAGTGAGTAAATAAACCCAATAATTGAAATAAAGACATTATCTCATTAAATTAAATCTATTTAATTCCCTTACACATTAGCTTTAAGAAGTAATTTAATTTAACCAAATTATGAGCACTTTAAATTAAATTAAATCTAATCAATAGGTTTAATGTAGCTAATTCGAGTCAATACTTAGGAATTAAATAGAGAATGTGATTAATGTAAATTAGGGTTTTCTACATCTGACAGTTAGGTCAAGTAGTGATAACCAAAATAAGAATTGCCTAGTAAAATAGGACTTAGGATTGATCAAAATAGACTAGAATTGGTTTACATGGAAATGTGCCAATTTTGGGGTATTACAGTTACCCCTCTTTGAATGAATGTGCAAGAAACACATTTAATTCAAAGAAATTAGAAGTATGATGTGAAGATCAAGAAATGAGATTGGTTCCAAAATTAATGATACAAAGACCAATTGATAAGCTTTTAAAGATTATCTCTAGAATGGAGGTTAACCTTAAGAGATCTAGATAGGACACCTAGATATCGAGATTGATAAGCTTTTAAAAATTATCTATAGAATAGAGGTTAACCTTAAGGGATTTAGATAGAACACCTAGATACCTAGATTGATAATCTTTTAAAGATTATCTCCAGAATGGAGCTTAACCTTAAGGGATCCAAATAGAACACCTAGATACCTAGATTGGTAAGCTTTAAAAGATTATCTCCAGAATGGAGCTCAACCTTAATGGATCCAGATAGAACACCTAGATACTTGGATTGATAAGCTTTTAAAGATTATCTCTAGAATCAAGGTTAACCTTAAGGGATCTAGATACAACCCTTAGATACCTAAATTGATAAGCTTTTAAAGATTATCTCCATAGTGAAGATTAACCTTAAGGGATCTAGATAGAACACCTAGATACCTATTCATAAAAGATAACAAGATCCCATCATGAGTCATAGAATTACCCCTAGAATGAGTCTTGACCCTCAAGTATTGGAGTTTAGACAGTCCCGATACCTATCCATCAAAATCTGATAAGGAATGCTTAAAGGATGTGATTAGCTAATCAAGAGATGAGATAGGTAACAAATGATGCTAGATAGAAATGGGACAAGATGCCCCAAGTGATGAGGACATGAGTTTTAGATTGAGTTGAAATGTAGATTCAATGATGTAATCATCCTACCCCCTTAGGAGTGAAATCAGAAGATGACACACCAGAAATAGAGATTTAGAATAGTATATTGAGAGAGATAGGAGAAAATTAGATTCCAAAGAATAAATAAGAGATTAGAATGATCAAAAGAAAATTTTGAAGTGATTTTGAGGTCCAAAAGGTCATGTTGGACCAAAGTCAACCAAAGTTTACTTGAGTTGACTTTTTCCCAAAATTTTGGAAAATTTGAGAAAATTATGAGTTGAAAAGATTCCAAGATTCACAAAGTATTAGAAAAATTGGACTGAACAAGTATTTCAAATTTTGAATTCAATCCTGAAAATGGATTCAGAGGGGTCAAATTAGCTAGGGAGGATTTTCACATCAATTGGAACATTTTGAAAAATTAGGTCAAAACCTATATAAAGGCCTAAAGGATAATTTTCAAATCATTTTCACTTTTTACTTTTGTGGAGAAGAGAGCTTTGAGGTGAAAATGGTGGTCCCCTTGTCTACACATCGATTTGAGCACTCCTGATGATACAACTAGCTAATAGACTATGGACATCCAATGAGTAGTCGATAACCTTGCTTTGCATTTAATTTATCATGCTTTTTGAGGTAGTTTAGGTCATTTTAAAGTGTTTTTAATTGTTGTCCTATTAGTTCTCACATGAGGATGTCTCTCCTCGTGTGAAGCCAATCTTTCACATGGAGAAGTACTAGCCCGGTACTTCATCATGTGGCTTTGTTGGTTTTCTCATGTGGTCAGTACCCATCTATCACATGAAAAACCCTAAGTTTTTTTTTTTTTTTTTTTACTTATTACTTGATCACTTCTCATGTGATGAAGTTTATCCTCACATGAAGTTGTGCAATCTTGCCCAAGAATATGAGATCTTGTGTGAAATTTTGGTGTTAAATGCAAGTTTTTGCATTTGAAATTTGATTTTTTGTTTCACTTTCACTCTACATTTTACCATGTTTGTTTAGTAAAGATTGATCATTTGCTTGTTGTGTTCATGTGTGTAGGTTATATTTCCCAATGTTAGGTTTTGATCTTATTACTCACTATATGGAGCTTTGTTGTAGAGACTTGATGACACTAATATGGCTTACATTGATAGATTGGGTTTAGCATATCTTTGCTAGATTCCACCAGTGTTGGTGAATCACAACTTGTTGATTGAACTAGTGGAGCATTTCCATTCACAGATGAACACCTTTCATCTTCCATAGGGAGAGATGACAATTACACCAAAGGACATCAACCAGATACTAAGGATCCCTTTCCATAGGTTGAGAGTGGTCTATTACATAGTGTCGCGACCAGACATAGAGGCACTGAGAGATGTCTTTGAGGAGCTGATCATGGGTTGAGCTATCACTAGGGAGGAGTTTGTACGCACCTATAGGCATATGCATAGATTGGTAGTAGTGTTGGGGATATTTATTAGTTGTTTCTTGATGCTTGAAAAAGACCAATACTAACTAGAGCATGAATGGGGCTAGATGTTGTAGATGATGTTGGTGACATCAAAGAGATATGGGTGGGGTCAATGCATGCTCACCCATATGTTCTATGAGATGCATAAGATCATCTACCATGAGAGGAGGAGCATGGCGGCCAGTGTATATGTTCTCCAAATCTGAGCCTAGGAGCACCTTCCAATTACTAGACCCAATTTTGTAGATGAGAGGTAACCTATGGAGCCATATATTTTTTGATATAGAGGCTAACTTACCTAGATAGCTCTGGGGAAGACTAAGCAATGGAGGGCTCGATTAAATGACCTAGTGGCCATAATTTGGAGACTGTGGAGAGAGACAAAGGTCTGGGATGATGCTTAGGTAGAGCTTGGATATATGTTTCACTCTCAACCATTGATTGGCCAGTCTATATCATTTATTGAGAAATTTCCTTTGACTCGCATGTGGCAATAGTATAGTCAACCACAATACATATCATAAAAGTATTGTTCATATGCATGACTGACTATAGATGTAGATCTAAGGTGGTCATTGAGATTAGACCTTGGATGGTCTATGATTGACATGCATACCATAGTGGCCATCTAGTTGGACTATCTATTAATAGTAGCCAATGGAGGGATGACTCCAGCTGATTAGGCCCATTTTGCTAGTCATCCCTTTCTATTGTTTCTAGACCCAGTAGGGATGGCTGTACCAATCTAGCTAGCACAGGCACCATAGGGACCACCATAATAGCCACAATAGGAGGCTATGAGACAGAGGACATGCTAGGTACTTATCCTAGCTTGGTAGATGAGAGTGGACTTGGATGCAAGAGGTAGTGGTACAGGGAAAATGAGGCCATGAGGGGAGATGGGATCTCTAGTACCCATAGGAGCAGATGCACAAAGGTGGAGTAGCTGACAGAGTAGCTAGCTAAGTAGGGTGATGACGAGATGAAGGACTAGCCTACTATAGGGACCCAGGATGCTTTGAGGAGAGCTAGAGAGTGGATTCATACTACATAGTAGTAGCTAGGAAAGCTATAGATATAAGTAGTTATGAGAGACTCCTAGATTATAGATAGGAGTATGAGATCCGAGAGCTATGAGAGTAGTTAGAGTATGAAAAACAAAGATTAGAGCAATAGCAAGATGAGATCTAGTTGTAGTCAGCCTGAGAAACCTATTATTTTGTAGCTTATTTAGTGGTTGTACTAGATGAGGCTGAGTAAGTGCCTTGATTTTCATGATATGTCAAAGAGTCTGGGGGTGCCTAATCAAATGTGAGACCTGACATACCTCCTCCTACTCCTCCTCCATGACCAACCGAAGCTGAGGGGGAAGGAGAGAGTTAGACTAAATTTTTTGCTAGTCTAATTTTGATCTAGCTCTATATCGATTGGTGTGCTAGCACCGTTTTGAAACATTTTTTATCGAAAATGCTTGAGTAGCATTTAGTTTTTCATTGATGTACACTTATGATATATATATATATATATATATATATATATATGAGATTTTGATTCGAGTACCATTGGCATGTGTCATCTTTCTCTCTCTTTATAGTTTCTTATACATGAAATGTTTAATACCTTGATTATGAATGCAAATATGATGTGATGTATGAATGCAAATTTTATTTTAATGTATGAATGTAGTGTATCAAGAGATGGATTATGAAATCATGTATGAAATGAAAAATATGAATGGACTAACATTTCATGTGGTGTTTTGTAGTTGTTGATAGTGACAGTTATCTCGATAAACTAAAGGATTGAATGCTTGTGTAGTCATGGAGAAATATTGTCACTCTAAAGATGCCACCAATCCCTCATCACAATGAATGTAAGTGAATTAGTCATAAAACCATGTACTTATGCAATTCAAGCCAATACTAGATGTAGTGTTAGGCTAGATGCAACCCTAGGTCTGGTTACCAAGCTTTAGCAATTATCATCACTGAGCATATAGTGAAACCTCATATGAATATGACATCTATTCTAGTTTTGTCAAGATTAAATGTAAGCATTTGAGACACAAGAAGCTAAAATGACTAGAACATTTGTCCCTTTTGATGTAGCAAGTGAACATAAGAATCAAAGCATAAATGCTATCATGACCAGAATGTTTCTTGCATGAAAACATACTATACAGACAAGAGATCCTTCTTATGCTAAGTAATCAATAAGTATTCTATCCACAAGGACCCTTGTGTTCATAACCTAAGATAGAAGTGTGCTATGTATACTTGTAGTGACCTATACATTCACTTAGCAAGATGAGTATTAATATTTACTATAGCATAAAGAGTTCACTCTAACAAGTAAGGAGAAGAACCAACCACATTGACTTATTCATAGAAAAGGAATTGAGGTACACATGAACATCCAATATGAGGATGGATGCTCTTATAGTGGACACTCCTTATACATGGATGTTTCAGATCATTAGAACTAAACCACAAACATAAAGAAAAGAAAAGCTAGTCAAAAGAGACATGACAAAGTGAAAGTAAAACAAACAAATAAGAGCTCAGCATATCCCAAGAAAATTTATCATTTTAAGTTCATTTTCTATGTTATATGATTAATTTCAAGTGTTAACATCCAAAACATAGATGAAAGAAATCTCTTCAGTAGGGTGACAATAATAGATAGACATAGTTAGAACAACTAGTGACTAAAATCAAAGAGGAATCTTTAGTGAGAAGAACCTTAGTAGGAAACTGAGTGATAGTAGACTGATGTGAGAGATTTTCCATGAGAGGAATCTCAAAAAATGACACTAGTGATAGTAGGCAGATGCAGTTAGAACAACTGGTGATTATCATGAGAGGAATCTCAAAAAATGATAGTAGTGATAGTAGGCAAACACAATTAGAACAACTAATGATTTTCATGAGAGATTTTCCATGAGAGGAATCTCAAAAAGTGACACTAGTGATAGTAAGAAGACACAATTAGAACAACTAGTGACTATCACAAAAGAGACTCCTATGACACTGTAGGGTGTTGCCTTCGAGTTATGACAAGATTCAATCCATGGATACATGAGCAAAAGTAGAAAAGTAAGGTAGGAAAGTAGCTATACATGAGCTAGAAGATGCACTGTGAGATATAGCATTTCAAACAAGAGGTGCCTATTTACCAAGTTTTCATCTTCTTGGTAGAGATTCTTTTTTTCCTACCATGATGCCTATTTCCCAGGTTTTCACCAATGACACCCTTTTCTTTCTCATTTTTTTTGTATTTTTCTCTTATTTTTTATTTTTTTGTATTTTTGAATTTTTGAATATTTTTTTTGGTATTACCAAGGTGCCTATTGCTAGGTTGTCACCAAGGTAATGATTTTTTTAGGACTTTTTGTAATTTTTTTGACCTTTTTCAAGACATTTGGATATATATAGAGAGCTTTAGAAAACATGTCAGCTATAAAACCGTTTCAAATGGAGAGTGTTGATAGGCTCCTTGAGCACCTCTCCCTTGGCTATAGAAAGTTGGTAAGCACAAGATCCAAAAACTGTAGTAATTATGTAGGGACCAAGCTAGTTGGGTTTGAACTTCCCTTGTTGTACCCATTGTTATTGATTCTTAGGGTTTTCTCTAAGAATGAGATCACCTAGTTGGAAGTCATGTGGTTTAAATTTCTTATTGTAACTTCTAGACATATGTTGTTGATAAGCTCAAAGATGATCACATGCCACTTGATGAAAGCTAAGATATTTTGTAGTCATCATTAGTAATAAGGCCCTTCATGGAGATTCTTAGAGTAGGGATCTCAACCTTAATTGGAAGAACAACATCCATTCCATAGACCAAAGTAAAGGGTATTGTACCTTTTGGTGTTTTGATACTTGTTTTGTAAGCCCATAAAGTTGGATTAATCTAGAGGTGTCAATCCCTTCTAGATTTGCTAATTGTGCGATGCAAGATCTTAAGGATTGCCTTGTTGGATGCCTCTGCTTGACCATTACCCTAGGGGTAATAGATAGAAGAAAAATGTCATATGATTCTAAACTTTTTGCATAACTCTTTAAGATCCTTATTTTTAAATTGTCCTCCACTGTCAGTAATAATGGAGTAAGGTACACCATACCTACATATAATGTAATTCATGATGAATAGAGCTACAGTTTTTCCATTTTCTATAGAGAAAGGGATTTCCTCCACCCACTTAGTGAAGTAGTTTGTAGTTGTAATAATGAACTTATGTCCATTTGAAGAAATGGGTGAATTTGACCCACAAGATCAAAGGCCCATTGTTGGAATGGCCATAATGTGATAGACAAAATTAGCTCCCTAGCTAGAGTATGAATCAAATTCCCATGGCATATTTGATTTCATCTTGCTCCATATTTTGCCAATAGTAACCATCTCTAATAAGTTTACAAGCTAGTGTCAAGGTGTTTGATTGAGATTTAAAAATGCCCTTGTGGATGTTAATTAAAGTGCACTTGGACTCATTGGGTTCTAGACACCTAAGGAGTGTTCTGTCAAGACCTCTCCTGAACAAGTCATCACGAATAATGACATACCATGAAGCATTGTAGATAAGGTAATATTTTTCATTTTGGGTTAGACTATTTCAAATGGTTTAGTTATGTAGATAGGAGTATATGTGGTGGTAGCAAGATGAACTATGTCCTACACTAGAACAAATCATCCAAGATTTAGGGGTATCATAGGTAGGGTAGAGTAACATTTCTACCAAGAGCTCATGTTAGAGATCATTCTCTGGCATCTATAACAAGGAGGCAAGAGTAGCCATCACATCAAATACTTTGTTATTTTCTTGAGGAACTTGGTGAAAAGTGATATGAGCAAAGTATTTCTTTAGATCATCTACCATGCATTCATAAGGGATCAATTTTTCATATTTCATCTAATATACATCATTGACCTAGTTGATTATGAGCTATGCATCACCAAAGATGTTCAATTGATCTACTCTCCATTCAACTACAATCTTCATGCCATTAATGAGAGCTTCATATTCTACAATATTGTTTGTACAAGGAAATAGAATCTTGTATGCCTTAGGAAGTGAATACATTTTTGGTGTTATGAAAAATAACCCAGCATTGGATCCTTGTTGTGTGAAGGAATTGTTAAAGAACATCACCCAAGTTTTTTTTGTGAGCATCAGAATTCATTCATCAGGAAAATCAATGTTCAATGGGAGAAGACTCTACATTGGTGCTTTTGCTAGTTGATCAGCGATCACTCTTTCTTTGATAACCTTTTTCTCAACATACTGAATGCCACACTCACTTAGTATCATGACCCACTTAGCCAATCTTCCTATTAGAGTTGCCTTGTTGAGTAAATATTTTAGTGAATCAATTTTAGCAACCAATCATGTAGTATGGGAAAGCATGTAGTGTCTCAACTTTTGGGAAGCAAAGATGACTTCCAAGCAAGCCTTCTCAATGATACTATAATTCTTTTCATATCAAATCAGCATGTGACTTAGATAGTAAATGGTGCTTTCCTTGTTATCATTTTCCTCTTGAGCTAGCAAGATACCCAGAGATGTATCTATTGTTGAGATGTACATAATAAGAGGCTTTTCATGAATAGGAGGCATCAAAATATGTTGATTAGAAAGGTATTGCTTTATCTATGCTAGACTCTGATCACAATCTTGGCTCCAGTTATATTTCACACCTTTATGTAGAGTCTTGGTAAAAGGTTCTGACCTATCCACTAGTTGTGAGATAAATTTACAAATGGATTGAATTCTTCCTAGTAAGCCTCTCATCTGACTAATATTATGATATGGAGGCATGTCCATGATTGCTTCAACTTGCTCTATATCTACCTTGATTCCTTTTACAAATATGATGTAGCCAAGTAATTCCCCATATGCCACATCAAATGCACATTTTTTGGGATAAAGTCTCAAACTAAATTTCTCCATGTGATCCAAGATAGGTCCCACATCTGAAGGTGAACATTGCATTTTGCACTCTTAACCAAAATATGATTGACATAGTCTTTCATTATTTTATGCATCATGTTATGAAAAAATTTAGTAACCACCCTCTGATACGTAGCACCAACATTTTCCAAGCCAAATGGCATCATGTTCCAACAAAAAGTTCCCCATGCACAATTGAAAGCAATATTTTCCTAATCTTATGGTGCAATTTTGATATGATTATAACTAGAAAAATTGTCCATGAGTGAGTACATCTCATATCAATGTTGGGGAGTGAAAAATCATCCTTAGGATATGCTAAGTTCAAATCTCAAAAATATGTACAAACTTTGATAGATTTGTCATGCTTGGAGACTGGAACAATGTTTGATATCCATTCAGCATAGTCAATATCACAGATAAAACCAACTTTTAGAAGCTTCTCCAATTCAACTTTAACAAGCAATACAACATGAGGATGCATTTTCCTAATTTTTTGTTTGACTAGTATAACTCTTGGTACAATAGATAAGTGATGCCTAATGAGATCAGGATCTCACCTTGGCATATCTAAGTATGTCCATGCAAATTTTATCTTTTTCTCTTGGAAGAAAGCAATGAATTCCTCTTTTTCTTCTAGAGATAGTGACTGTGCAAGATGTATCATGTGAGGTTGTTCCTCTATTCCCAAGTTGATCAGCTATGTTGGTTCTATCAATGCTGATGATCTCTCCTAAAAATGACTAGGACAGGCATCAAATGTCTCAACTACAGGCACCTCAAATAGGTTTTCACCCTTGGATACATCTTTTACTTTTATAATTTTAGGTTCTGACACTACCATAATGTGTTTTTCACCATTGGACCTTTTATTTTTATTTTATTTTTTGTGTGACTGAGATATTTGATTTTAGATTCAGTCATGTTGATGCTTTGTTCATTGGTGGAAGACATTACTAGTTCAACAACATTTAAGTAGTAGGCAAGAGCATAGTCATTCTACAATGTGAGGACTTCAATAGATGTAGTGGAATTCTAGAATATGACCTTAGGATAGGTGAGTGAAAGAGATGTGGTGGGTTAAATTATCATGGTATAATTATTAAATGCTTGGACAAGCAATTCGAGGCCTAGAGAAGCTTCATCCATAAGTGTGTTTGAATGCCTTTGAGTAGTAACGTCATTAATCAAAGACTCGAGGACACTAGTTGGATAAGACTCATCTGACCTAACTCTAGATGATTCACCTACTTCGAGGAGGTTTTCATAGACATGAAATTGATCTATGTCTTTTTTTGTAGTTGCTTTTGAGAGAGTTCAATTCATACTCTTGAGAATCTATATTGCATGGAGACAGACTATAGAGTTCCCCAACAATGCTAGGAACAAACTCTCCTTGATCATCTAGCTTTTTACAAAGGTACTCAATGTGTAAAGGATGACTAGACTCTCGTTGTTCTTGTTGGGTATAATAGGAACTAGTAGTATCCTTAGAAGAATCATTATCACCATCCATGGTGTTGATATGTAGTACAAATTCATCTGGTTCTACAAAGAATTTAGCCAGATCATCAGGAATTGGATAAGGATAAGGATCCTCATTGTTAGCATTGTCTACATAGTCATTAGACTAAGTTTGTGTCTCATGTTCAGATGAACTCTCAGGTTCTAGTATGAATTTTTTATTTCCTAGATGGAAGGGAATCTTTGTGAAGCCTAGACCATATGTGTCTTGTTTCCTTATAGCTATCACTTTGATAGGATCAATTCAACTATTTTTGTTGCATCCAATAGGACCAATTCCCTTGTAGTCAAATAATTTCATGAGTCGAAGACCAGGGCCATACTTCTTAGGAGTAATTTTATGAGACTACTTGGTGAGGTCAACTAGAGTTTCCTCTTTGTAGATCCATGCAACAATAGCTATGTTTTTAGCTTCCTCCTCAAGAGGAATATTATCTTTGACAAAAGTACCATCATACTTAGTTTTAGGTGTCAACACAAAAGGTCTCTTTGCTTTAGATGGTCTCCTATAGTGTTGGGGAGACTCGGGAAGAGATGTTAGAGACAAAACTAGTTTTATGTGATATTCACCCATTCTAGTTTCTTTCATCTTGAGTGACTGCTCAATTTTTTTAAGCTTTTTATCATAATGGTCTATAGATTCTCTATTAGCAAGCACAAATTTTTCAGCATATTTTAGCATGTTACAGGTATAGCTAGTACTTACAGGTATGCTGATTTTAGAGCCAAGAAATGGGAATTTTATGCATTGGTGGTAATTAGATGGCACAGTGCCATCTCATGTATCCATGGTCTTCCTAGTAGAATATTATAAGGCAAAGGAATTTTGAGGATCTAACAATTGACATCCCTTTCTATAGGACCAACATGGAGAGGCAACACTACTAGACCCAAATATTTTTTCTTGACTTCATCATATTCTTTGATAGTTATCTTGCAATGGGGATCAATGGACTCTTTAGAATAGTCCAATTGTATAAGAAAAATAGCAAAGACAATGTTTAAACCAACTCCATTATCAATGAGCACATGATATACATGTTTTTAGTGTATCATGACCTCAATGTCTAGGGTTTGATTATGCAGATGACTTAGTGAATTGTTGTCCTCCTTAGAGAAGGACATATAGTAAGGTAAGGTCAGATGACCTACCATAGATTGGAACCTCTCAAGATAAATATCTTGAGTAATGTTTGCCTATGAGGGCTTTGTTGAGAATCTGCCTATAAGTAGGTGAGATTTTAAGTAGCTCAAAGATTTTTATTTGAGCATTAGTTCATTGTAATTGATCAAGGATACTGCAGCTAGTAGCTAGAGAAGTTGTGCAAGTTTTGTTCCTTTGCTAGAAGGACCAGCAAGAGGTTTGTCTTTATGTTGTTTGAGATTAGGATTAGAAGGAATAGGGCCTTTGAGTACCAACTTGGCATGAGAATGTGTAACAACATTGGCACAAGTTTGCAATTTTTTTTTGTCAAATGTATTGGAAGAAGGGCACCTTAAGACAAATGGTGTCTTAGTTTTAGCTTTGTCTTGTTTTCCCTTGATGGTGATGACATCGTAGTACTCAACATCCATGGGTTCAACCATGTGGACTATCTCATGATCATCATTAGAGTACATATAGTTGATCTTGTTATGAGATTTTTTTTTTAGTTTTCCTTCTTTTAGTAAGATGGGAATGGCTCCTTGGAAGCCTTGTGATTTGCATTCTTGTTATGTCCATCCACAACAATGCCACCATCATCAATTAGGTCTTGGACTTTATGACGTAAGTTGATGTAATTACTAGTTTTGTGACCTTTTTTTTGGTGATATTCAAAAAATGTAGTTTTGTTCCACCATGGTGTTCATGGTTGTGGATTATAAGGATGAGAGTTATCCAATGGAGAAATGAGCTTGTTTTGTAGCAAGGTCTTATAGACCACATTCAAAGGTTCACCAAGAGGTGTATATTCTCATTTTGGGCATGAGACCCAAGAAGTGTTCTTTGGTTCATTTCCAAATGTCTTATTGTCAGAAGGAGGTTTCTCAACATTCTTGGATGGTTTGAGATTGTTTGTAAGATTGAAGGCTGTCTTAGAAAGTTTAGGAGTAATGTTGTCAATAACTCCATCATGCACAACCTCTCAATTTTTGTTCACATACTTAGATTTGTCCTTGTTAGAGGTGGATCCTTGTTTAGTTTCCTTTTGGAGGGTTAGTTCACCCTTTTTGACCATTAATTCCTCTATATGGATAGCTTGTGTGACCATGTCTTCGAAGGTGCATGGACCTTGAAGTTGAACTCTATACCAAAAATCAAGTAGGATCTTATCAGTGAAGATTTCAAGCTTCTCTTTTCAAGAATATTTTGTGTAAAATTGTCTCCATCTCTAAAGGAATGTGAGGAAAGGTTCCCCAACTTTCTATTTAAGGTTACACAAATCTTGAATGTTAACCTAGTGTTGGATGTTGTGAGAATACTATTGGACAAATAGGTTAGCAATCTCATCAAATGTTTTGATACTAGTAGGCATGTCTAAAAACCACTTCATAGCTTGACCACCTAATCTTCTTGGGAATAGACTCATGAGACATGTTTGATTATGCATAAATTCCATTGTAAGGCCTCAAATTCTTGCAAATGATTTTTGGGATTTGTAGTTCCAAAGTATTGATCATACTTAGCTAACTCAACTCCCATTGGGAAAGGAGGCATGTCTATACTCTTGTCAAATGGGAATGGACAAAGAGTGTCTAAGGTGTATGTTTTTGTAGGTTTGTCTTTATCATGCATCATTTGAGCTAGTTGGTCTTGCATGATCTTCAACTATTTTTGCAATTTGAATGTTTCAATTTTCTCTTCAAGTGTAATGATAGTTTCAACATTAAAGTGGTGAGGTAGCTTATCTCCTTCTTGGGAAAGTTTGAGAAAGTATTTCTCTTTTTCTTTGTTAATAAGGATTTCCATGACTTTTTGGTAATTTTTGTCCTAGCGACACTTTTTGATATGTTCAAGGAGTATTTCTACCTCTTCCTCATTCTCATCAGTAAGAAGAAGTTCCTTATGTTTTTCATTCCTATTTTAATCTTGGTATCTACTATGTTCTTCTTGTTTAGTTCCTTGGCTAGTCATTTTAGGAATGTGAAATAGTTTCAATATGTTTTGGTTGGAAAGATCCTCTAAATAAGAATTCCATCATGTTTTTTGGAGATGTATGACCTTTGCTAGTTTTGGGATCCTCTTGCTATAAGTAGTTCTTGGTTTGTTGTAAGTTTTATAGAGAACATTCTCTAAACACAAGGTGATCTGATAGGTGAAGGAGATCGTGAAGACTCCTCACTAGATGAACTAGAAAGTGACCCCTACCAAAATTATGACCCCTAGCTCTACATTTTCTAAGTCTAAGGGGATAAAACACATTTCCACTTCTTGTTGCTATAGTCATATACAAGGAGAAGAAGAAAAAGCCTAGACAAGGACCACACTAAAATGTAGTCTCAAAGAAACAAGATAAGAGTGATGTATACTGAGCTATGGATCATCTGAGTAATGATTAGAATAGCCAAGGATTATTACTTTCATGACACTAAGTATGACAAACACTAAAGAACAAGAACAAGATAACTAAGAAACAAGACTAGGTTGAGTGTAGGTCGCAAGTTGTTAGCTAAGAAATATGTTATTGTTTGACACTGTTTACAAATAGAAAAGTGGTAAAATATCACAAGTAACAAACTAGACTTAGAGCATAGATAGCTCTGACAGAATAGTTTGATAGTTTTGAGACAATATCCCACATAAAGATTCTTAGAGAACCACATGAGAAAGTGAAATAAAGACTAAGAAACAAGACTAGGTTGAGTGTAGGTCACAAGTTGTTAGCTAAGAAAGATGGTATTGTTTGACACTGTTTACAAATAGAAAAGTGGTAAAATATCACAGGTAACAAACTAGACTTAGAGCATAGATAGCTTTGACATAATAGTTTGATAGTTTTGAGACAAGATCCCACACAAAGATTATTAGAGAACCACATGAGAAAGTGAAGACTTAGAACAACAATTTTGGACTAGGTTTCTCGTGCAAAGACTTATATAGGGCCATGTGAGGATGTGCTAGATGGATAAGAAAATAGGATTCTAACAAAAAGGACAAAGTTTGTAAGATCTCATGCTAAGATTTGCATAGGACCACAAGAGAACTTGGACTAGGCCACATGAAGAAATGCTAGCTAAAAAGGTATTTGTGCAATTTTTTGCCAAACTAGGCACAAAACAAAGACCAGGTTGACAACTAAGATTAAATTTGAAGAGATTTTACATGTTTTAGACTATTCTAGATAGATTTTTGGTTGTTTTGATAGATTTTAGATAGACAACAAGATGGTTTTCAAGTTGTTAAACAATATTTTGGTTTTGAACAAGACAATTGTTTTTCAAAAAGACATGAGAAGCATGCAGTAGTCACAAATAATCTAATTGAGGACAGAGAAACTTGGAAGGATAGGGGAGTCTTGACTTTCAGTTTGTTTTGATAGATTTAGACAAGTTTAAGACTTAATAACAAACACACTTTTAACCCTATAACCAAAAATGGTAGAGGAAGCAAAACCTTTTTCCCACAACTTATGTGCATGCGTTCACCTCACAAAGTTGTGTCACCCCACTAGAGGGCACTCATGTTTTCGGTGTATTCCAAGGGCTCAATAACATATATGATGAAAGAACACCCTTGTGGTAGGGGTCAAGTGCATATAACACCTTCCAACATCCAAGTACATGCCTATGGTGAGTTCTATAGGAGAGATTCTTCCCCCTTGAACAAATATTATGCCCCTCTTTTGGAGGTGAACCAGGTAGCAACTAACTAAGAAGTTTATACTTGGCTTCCATTCATATTAATCCCCAATGGCTTCATAAGTGAAGTTAAGACTAGTAGCCTACACTAGCATCTAAAAGTGCACACACTTGACTAGCAAGATTGGGGTCGGCACTAGCTAGTGTGTAGTGCCTCTCATGTTTGCAGTCATTACCTTGTCTATTTTGATTCGAGAGATACTTGTTACTTTTATTGTTTATGTAGTTTGAGACAACCAGAGGATTAGATGTTATACTTTGATTCAGTATCATGGATGCTTTACTACTATGTTGTTCAATTTATCATATTTGTATGTTGATGTTATTTTGATATGATAGTAGATCTATGATGATATCTAGTTATATGCTTTATTTGGGCATAATTGTTGGTTATGTTATGTGATGGATTTTATGCTATGGTGATTTACTACATTCTTGTATGTTTATGCTTTCTATGAATGTGAGTGATGTAAATGGATTAAATAGGTATTTTAATACATGTTGCTTTGGCTATGATATTATATACAATTACACTTGATCATGTGTTTTAGTGTGTAGGAAATATATCCCTAGCAGTGGCACATGGAGATAGTGATTCAGCTATTCATATTTTACCAATGTCATCCTCGTATGGTCGACGTATCCCTATTTTAATTGTTTAAATATGAACCTTTTGGTGATTAGTAAATTTGAACTCATCTGCATTATGTGATTAGACCAATGAGCATGTTTGTGCACTTAGAGGTTTGCTCTGTTGCAAAAGTGTTAAGTGATTTTCTATGAGTTTGGATTTTTGGGTTTTAAATATTTTCATATTTAATTTCCAGTAGCTTTGCCTTAGATAAATTTCTATTATGGATAATAACCTATTTTCATTTGGGTTGATTTGGAGTTTAGCTACTCTAGCTGGCTAATTCCAGAATCGACTATTCACTTGAAAAGTGAATAAGTATCGGAAAAGTGAATTCATTATTCACTTCTCACATTTTAGAAATAGAATTTGAGAGAAAATTTGAGAAATCTTCTTTTGAAGGATTGGCTTTTTGTTCATTCTAGGAGCTGTGAGTGTGGGAATTTTGCGAGATAAGTCTTATTGGATCCAACTCAAGAAGATCTTGCTTTGCCATCACTTTTGGCAGACTTGACGAGGTATTTGTTTTATCTAGCTATTTTTAGTATTTTCCCCTTTGTTGACATGTAGGGCTTTCTTGTTTTATTGCTTTTTCTTCATTTTGGCTTCCATTTCTAATAGCAATATGTTAGGAGGTTGAGAATTAGTGTTTCCCTCTATTTCTATATGTTGGTTATGCCTAGTTGGTTGGGTATGAATGTTTTCCCTATTTTTGAAACTAGGGTTTGGGTTTTTGGGCCATTATGCTGGCCATTTTTGCATAGGGTAACCGATTTCAGTTATTTTTGGATTTTCAAAGTTTTTGCACCCAAGGGCCAAATGGGTTTTAATTTTGGAATTTTTCCAAAATTTGGGGTTTTTACCTCATTTTGAGTGCCACCTTGTTTCCTTGGGTTTTCTTGGCACAATGTGGTTCATGGACATAGATGATCCATTTGGATATCTTTCAGACCACTTTTGCATCTTTTGGTTGCATTGGGATGCATGTAGCATCCATCATCGCAATTTTTTTTTTTGGTTGATTGACTTTTTGTTTGGGTTCTCATCCAATCCTTGTGTTGATCTTCGTGATGGTGGTGTGGCACGCATGAGTACATCTGTCAAGTGGCTTGTGGGGCCTGATCTTCTGTGGTACTTCCAGAATTTGTGATCTTTGGGGTTGGGCTAGGAATTTGCATGCCTATGGGCACTCATCATTGGATGAGCATGGGTAGGGTAGGGTAGCATATGGAGGGGGCTTTTATCTCCGCAACTCAGTGCCTATTTCTTGAGGGTTGGCATGCAAAAGCTTTGTAATCAAGTGATAATTAAATCTAAACATTGGGTAGTAATAAACTTAAAGATATTAAAATGATTCGGGATGTGCTCCTTCCATTGGGAAGTGGAGAGCTACCAATACAAGCTTGGGCTTTTCGATGCCAAGTGACTCTCCATGATGTTAGCCCCTACATAGTAGCCCTCTAAGATGTCTAACTAGGACCTATAGTTATGCATTGTCTTTGTCTTGGATTTACTCATCATAGTTCTTGGTATGAGTGTTAGCCATGGATGTTTTCTTTGTGTGTGGTTGTGGTTGGTTCATTATCTCCATCCAACATGATGGGTGTGGACCTATGGATGCCACATGGTTGGGAGGCATAGCTACCGACACCACTGCAAGGGACTAGTGTATAGAGATGGTCTATTGTCCTAGTGCGACCATTGTTGGATGTGTTCACTTGGTGCTTTGGGTTTTGGAGTATGCTTTCTTGTGATTTATGCTTTTATTGGGATTTTTTTGTTATCATGTTAGATGATCTTAGTTTTGATGCATTCCTTATTATGATGTATCTACCAGTAGGATTATCTTATGCTTTTTCCTAGCATGTTAGATTTCCTTTTCTTTTGTAGCATGTTTATTATTGACATTTTCGTTATGAAAGTATCGACAATTTGATTGATAGCTTGGGAATGTTATGCATGGGGGATGGCTAGGGCCCATGATGGTCTAATGATGCTATTATGGTTGGGAGGAAACACATACTTAGTTTGGTCATTTTTCTCATTGTGATGTTATTTATGTTTTAATGCAATGTTGCTTTCAGTATACTGTGATGTTTCTTTTTGTTCTTCCCTTGCTATTGATTAGATGGTTAGACTTTGCTTCTAGTTTTCCATCTTTTAGCTTTGATTTGAGTGTTCTCCCCTTGAAATGTGGATCCGGTACTCCCTGGTGTGGAGGAACTTTGTTTCATAGTTTCCTTAGCTTTTTATAACTTTTTTTTTGTGTGCATGGTGATTCGAGTTCTCGCGCGAGATTGCAAGTCTTCGCACAAGGATGCAAGTCTTCACGAAGAGGATGGAAGTCTTTGTGCGAGCCTGTGCACTTCTTCGCATGAGAATGCATCTCTTTGTGTGAAATTCTATAGTTTTTTATTTTTGCACAAAAAATAGGGGCTGTTTAGGCTTGTCGAGAAAAAGTTTGGAAGTTGGTTTTGGATACCCTTTTGGTTTTTTCACCTTCCTAGTTTAAAATAGATTTCCTAAGGGGTTTAAAATATATCGTTCAAGTATATGTTGACGTATATTTAAGTTGATGTATATTTAATTCCTTATACTTAAAATATATTTTAATTTATGTGATGATTCATTTGAGATAGGTTCTAGACCTCTACGTGCTAAGATAAAGATTCTAGGAAATTTTAGGGCTTCAGAAATTTAGACTTAGTCAAATTTCAGGGCTTCAGGATTTCAACTTTAGCCAATTTTCTGGAATTTACTTTTGTCTTTCAACTTGGTTGATCTCTTATGGTTTATTGGTTATGTTTTAGTCAGTGGTGACATTTGGAGATCCATTAGTGTTGGATGTTTGTTAGTCTTCCATTGTAGTCTTTTGATTTGTGTAGGTTGTTACCATGTACACTTACACTTGGTTTTAAAAAATAAATATTCTTGCATATTTCATCCTTGTTTCAAGGATCTCCAGGTAGGGCATTACATAGTGCAATAGAAAAATTCTCCTCTTGATATGTGATATCAAGAATAAAGAGGAAGAAATTAACATGGCTTTGGAGTCTTTCACTATACAAAAATTCTTCATTATAGTGAGTTGGAATCTCCAAGTGAAAGGTGTGTGCTCACTTGGTTCATTTCTAGAAGTTGGATTTCTCTAGAAGGCCCTCTAAAGGTTGACCCAAACTGGTGGTTCAGATCTAAGGGTTTGAGTTTCTAATTTCTCTCAAGGGAAAAGAGCATACTCCTCTACCTCATTGCCTCACCCAAACATGTAAGACATGTTAATCACTGAGTCAGCTTAATCGATCTAGACTTGTCCTTTCTCAAGATTTTTGATTCCCTAAAAGGAAATCATCATCCCTTCATAAAAGAGGCCTCGTACTATAGAACCACTAACTTTCTTGCCTCCTTCTAATGCTATCTTTTAGGGGCTTCTAGGTTTCTAATTTACCCTTGGGCATGACTTCTAAGTGGTAAAGAGCATACTACCCTATTACCCTATCTTGTACCCTATGAAGTTCACAAGCCCTAATTATACTATGTGTGGAAAGAAAAGAGAATATATGATGTTTAAAGTGGGTTTCAAATTGGTCTTTGATATGTGTTTCTTTGGAAATCATCCTATAATCACATAGTATGTGTTTCAAGTTGTTTTGATAAAGGTGTCTTCGTCAAGCATCTTGAAAACCACTATTATGTTGCAAAAAACTAGAAATCTAAAAGAAAATGCTTTAGAGAAAACTCATTAATCAAATGCAATGATAAAATAAATTCTAGAAAACTACATTTTTCATGTGTTGTTGCAAAATCTTGCATGAAATCCTACACAGGCCCATGTGAGAAAATGTTGTGCACCCCATGAGAAACCATGCAATTATGCACATTTTCATGCAAGGAAGTGTAATGAAAGGGGAAAAATCTTTAAATCTTTGCATGAAACTCTAGAAATCTATATGGAAAAATGTGATGGAACCATTAAAAGAACAAAAAATTGAGTAGATGAGGCAAAAAATTTTGATTTCTTAGCCCGACGATGGGTACCAAAAATGTATATTTGAACTATGAGCCTCTAATTCTCACACACACTTCAACATGGTCATTATCTGAATGATCATCTTAGAATGAACAATGAATTGTTCATCTGAGTAATCCAATAGAGCAACCTGTTTCTTTCTAACTAGAAGGATTTTTCCTTTTCTCTCAGATCAAGAAGTGGGCAACCAGACATTTTAGTACAAAGGATTTATGCAGATATATGATAGTGCAATTAATCTAGATAAAATGTAATTCTAATCTAACAACAAGAAAATCAAATTAAGCTATATGAGTGCATTTTAATCTAGATGAGATTAATGCTAGCCAATTATTAAAACTATGAAAGTATTAAGTAATTGAGTATTTATTTTGATAGTAATTTGATGCAATTCAATTCCCATCCTTGTAATGAGGAATTAGAAGCCTCTGAAATATTATTCTCAAAATTAACCAATAGTCAAGATCAATTGGAATGGATGGTCAAGATTGAAGCTGATATTCAGTTAGGATGGAAGATTCCCAATGTAGGTGAGGTTAACTAACTCAAACCTTGAGTATAATTAAGAGTTAACTGAAATTCACCTGAGTGTGAGAATAAGTTGAATAAGTCAATTCCAATTTGAGAGATAGATCACTTAGAATTCCCATTCCTGAATTGAAGATAATATTTGGAAGATTATTTAATTTAATACAATGAGATATGACTTCGTAAATGTATATTTCTAATTAATTGAGTAATTAAACCCAATAATTGAAATAAAGACATTATCTTATTAAATGAAATATGTTTAATTCTCTTGCACATTAGCTTTAAGAACTAGTTTAATTTTACCAAAGTATGAACACTTTAAATTAATTTAAATCTAATCAATAGATTTAAGGTAGCTAATTCAAGTAAATAATTAGGAATTAAATAAAAATGTGATTAATTCAGATTAGGGTTTTCTACATTTGACAATTAGGTCAAGTAGTGATAACCAAAATAAGAATTTCCTAGTAAAATAAGACTTAAGGTTTATCAAAATAGACCAGAATTGGTTCACATGGAAATGCACCAATTTTGGGGTATTACAATGATGATATTGACTCTAAGATTTACAAAATTATATTTTTAGTTTTTGAAAAAAGTTGATTTTTGATAGAGGAATGAGATTTGACCAAAATAGGTTAGGAGGTCATAAAAGGTTATACAAATCTATGCCTTTACCCATCTTAAGTTGGTCCTATATTATTATTGTAAATTGAGAAAGCCTCAAGGCCAGCTCAATTTTTTTTTGTTTTAGGGCATGGTATAAGGGAAATATGTTTTCCTTATCTATAATCACCAGTGAGATCATATTTATGAGATGCAAACTTCAGAGTGAGATCTAGTGTGGATTATATGATGCTATGTATTGAATGAGCTTACATGCAAATATCTTTTAGATTTGATGGCCTTAATTTTCACATAGTTTCAAAAAAAATTGTATGTTGTGAAAATTAGGAAGAAAATATGTTTTTGTTGCTTAGGGTTTCTTAGAATTCTATCACTCTTCAATAAAAAACCATAGAACCATTATCATACCCTACACTTTGATGAATTATTTACAAGTTGGTATGTAAGTATAAAAGAGGGATATTTTAAAAACTTTGGTTATATGTTTAATTTCTTCATATCCCTAAGTCCTTTGATATTTTCATATATCCTAAGTCATAGCCCAAAAATATTTTAAGTTGTGATGTTGCAAAATATTCTTAGTCACTTCACCTCTCTATTTTACTCTCTAACTATTTCGGTAGCCATGAAGTCATGAAGAAGTCATTTGCATGGTCATCACAATGTCGTGAGAGTCACTACTAACTTTTAAGTTAAGGATGTGAAGAGGAGACTAACTATAGATCACAAGGTTGTGGCTTGTGTTTGGCTTAAAAAAAATTAATTTTTGATGATGTGAATCATAACCATGGTAGTCAGAGTTGTAAACCTTTTCTACTTTTTAGGCAGTTAATGTTAACCCAGGGTTATGGTAGAGAAGTGGAGATAACTTCTTATTGTAGCTTTATGAGGTTAATAGGTGAGTTAAGATTTAAGGTCGTGAAGCTGCAAAAGGAACAAAAGTTAACTCTAAAGAGGTCATCGCAACATTGTAGCTTATACTTCACTTAATAAATTCTAAGTTTCAAAGGTGTGAAAGGCAACCTAGGCATTCAAGTTTGAAGCTATCACTACATATCATGTAGTTAAATATGATCTATGGTTAAGGTGGAGAAGAAAAGATACTTTGTTAATGGATTGTCACAAGGTTCAACCATGTGTTAAGTTTTATGATCGCAAAGCTACAAAACAATGTAATAGTTAAATAAAGTAGCTATTGCATCATCACATGGTATAAATGTATTATATGACTGACAGTTGTGAAGTGGTAGTGAGGTTAAATTTGGGGTCTTCATAGTAGCATGGGTGATAAAGATGTTAAACTATAAATTGTAGAGAAGTTGTGAGGCAATTAGTTAAAAGGGTTTCACTACTTCATAAGTTTAAAGTGATAGTTAAAAGAGTAAGCATCAATGTGGAGATAGATAGTTTTTTTTCATCATAGGTTTTAAGCCACGATTGGATTCTAAGGTAGTGATGTTGTAGAAAGATGCAAAGTAACTATTTCACTATGTCATGGTAGTTAATGCCATAAAATTTTAGGATGCTTGTAAACAATTTGTTTAAATATTGTGAAGATGCAAACATGGTTAGTGGTATAGGTTTTGCTACATCTGTGTGGTTAGTGAAGTATAATAGTTATTAATTGCAATGACACGATAAAGAGATAAATGAAGTTTTTGCTACTTCACACATCCATGTGGTAATTGAGAAGATAGAGTTGCAAAGAAGAGATTTATTTGAAGCATGACATTGTAGGGTTAAGTTGGTAGTTGAAGAATTAGGTGGGAAAGTTGCAAAATAGTAAAAAAAGCCCTTTTCATGTAGTCGTAACTAGAAAGAAAGAAAAGAAAGAGACTGACAAGAAGTGGAGATAAAGAGTTGATTCCCACTTCATTTTTGAAAGTTTTAAATGCATAAAACAAGCCTAAAAAGTGCATGTCCAATATAAAAAAGGGGATAATGATTTGGAGGTACAAACAATATACAATATGAAAGAAACACAACTTTTAAGGACTAAGAGGATTTTAGAGTAGAGTTCAAATTACGGAGAAAATTTTAACACATAGAGTTCAAAATAGTTGTGATACTTTGAGGCTATGGCATACAAGGAAAGAGAGTTGATCACAAATGCTCAAATTGAGGAAAATGTAGTGAAGGGAAAAAGCCCTAGCCCTTTCATGGATGAGTGGTTACATATTTTACCAGGTTCATCCAACCTTCAATTTGTGAATGACCATGCATTCAGAGATCCATATAGTTTTTGAAGAGATGCAAAGATGTCTGATAGGAATGAAAGTGAATTATTCTAGTACTTTTACAAGAACAGGGTGGAAAAGGTTCCTATAACCAAGCATTGGACTAGGAATTTGGTAAAATTGACCATGTCTGAGGGTTTTATAGATGTTGATATATTCAAGGCATTGATAAAATCATGCAACCCAGTCAACAAAGCATTACACAAAAGTGATAAAGGTATACTTTGTACACTTGACAAATAAACATTCATTAAAGCTTTTGACTTGGGAGAACCTATTTCATTACCAATTGATGTGAATAAATTAAATGAGAATTTAAAAAACCACAAGAATTTCTAGAACTATGATGATGCATAGTCCCATGGAAAATAAGGAGAAAGGAGAAATACAAAATAAAGTGGGAGATTTTATGCCTCTTAAATACCTCCAGAGAAATCTCCAAAACATGATGTTTGGTCTAAACAAAGTCCTAAGCTCAGATGGGACCATGAATGCTCTAGATGGACATTATGTCATGGCATTGAATATTTAGGACCCCATACACTAATGTTGGATATCACTATGTCACATATATATTGAGTGTGATTCATGATGAGATTGTTGGAACATGGGAAGGAAGGTTGGAAAATGTCAAGTTTAAGATCTACTTGCTGCTCATGCATCTATTTCTATACAAGAATGTACAATTCATTGATCAAATTTCCTTTGAGAGTACAAAGGAATGGGGAGAAAGACTACTTCTACATCATTGGACAAGGGTATATCAAATATTCTACCCTTACTAAAATACTATCTCTTTACCATGTTTTTAACATGTTAGGGGCTATAATAGAAAAGATACTTTGGAGTATTAGAAATTAGTTTAAGCCCAACATGTGTTATGATGAGGTAAAATGATTAGGGCATGACTGGGGAAGTATATTTATTTTTGAAGATTAGGGATTATGGAGTTTCTCTAGCACTTGATTTCATTAAATGTAGAGTACCTAGGTTGAAATGTTAGGAAGCAGACATTTTTGTGTAGATGCTTGAAAATTGGAGATTTTGACATTGGTAGAAAGAAAACCAAGTAAACTAATGCCTTTTGAAGGAATTATATGTTGCCAACTATTCTTACAAGAAATTGTGACCCTTATAGTGTAGTTAGAAATGCACTAAATAAAATGAGGGAATACAACCTGCCTCCAACCAAGGGTTTGTGGGAGGAAGATGTGATTGCAAATTTTTTGGATGAAAATATATGTAGAGAGAGAATGATTAAATTCAAAGATTTGGAATTCTAAACAAGAAATGAAAAAGATAAATCAATCCTTTAAGATATTTTATCATGAAGTAGGTTGTTGGTCAAGGTTCAACAAATGCGTCAAATTTTTTGATGAGATTGCAGCTCAGGTACATGAAGAGATCACAAATAGAGTAGATCCTTGGTCTCCCCTAATCAATAAATTATTATAGAAGTAAGTGATGATGAAAACTAGCTAGAAAGCTCAACATGGGCTCACTAGAAAAGAAATAAGAATGAAATGGTAGAGATTCCCAAAAAGGAAAGAGAAAAAGCCTTATAGATCTTGCCAAGGAATAGCCAATACTTTGATAGTGCAAGAAGAAGCTTCTTACTGGCTCAAGCCATTGAAGATGAGAAAAGGGAAAAGAAGTTGGAGCTACAAGTCCAAATCACTAATGATACAATTATTGAAGCTAAAGAGTTCATGAATGATGGTTTTTTTATAAAAACAAAAGAATTCAAAACCTTTTTGTTTAAATTAAAACAAATTGAACTGTCATTACAAATGAAACTATGTGACTTAATGAAAATGTAGTAGAAATGGTTAAGAAGCTACATGAGTATGATCCTAAAAGTGAGAAATTCACTATGGAGGAAGCAAGGGAGTTGATATAAAGGAGTGGTATGATAGTATTCCTAGGATGGGAAATCAATTCCTCTTTCTATTAGATCAAATGAGAAGACAAGAAATGACTATCTCATTTGAAGATAAGAATATGTAGGCATAGTTGAGAGTGTTTGGTTTCAAAATTTCTTCTTAAACCATGACAATATGGAATTTATCTCCAAACCATTAGAAAAAAACTCTCATGGAAATCAAGGAATACCCTAGAGGGAATATGAATTTTTGGAATGTACATTCCACTTCAAGCAACTAGATATATGGGTTATTGACATTAGCATCACTATTAGGTAAAAATATAATTGATGTGCTAGAGGTGTAGTTAGACAAAGCTTATAAGAGGTATATCAAGACTAGGACACAATATGAAGAGGAGATGAAGAAAACATATGTTCTAGAACAAAAGAATTTCTAGTTAGAAAATGAAATGGTAACCATAAGAAATACTGTTAAATCTACTACTAAGATTGAGGAAAAAGGTGTATAGATAGAGGCATATACACTTGAAGTAGGGTATATGGTGGGCCAAGCCATGACCACTGATGAAGAAGTGTTGGAATCCAACAAAGAGATAGAGATTGGAACCATAAAGAATTTGTTGATCTATAAAATAAATTCCCTAAAATATGCTTCTCAAAATGTACACAACAATTATACTGTCTTACAAGAGGTAGAGTATTAGTGTTCCAAAGAAATATCCTTATTGTCTCCCTTATTCACCACATGGAGCCCATAAACCCAATTGTTTGAGAACCTTATACCCATGTTGACACAAAAGGACTTACCAAAAGAGGTAATTATTTCTATTGGAAAATTGATTAATGGTTTCTTTGTACAAAAGTTACAATTAATTCAAAACAAAATAAAGGTAATTTCTATAGGAACACCGAATTTTGTTCCCAGTATATTAGATGAAAGTGGATCAGTAAAAGACTGGCAAGAATGGTCATCCTCTTTTGATAGCATTTTGAATCGGTCTGGGTTTATGGCATATTGTAATGGTGAGACAAATATTGTAATAGTTTATGTTTTGATTGATATGTTGTATAAAATAGAGTTAGAAATAGGAAAAGTAACTGCAGAGGTTAAGGCCATCACAAATTCTAAATGGATCAAAATCTTTAAAGAGTTAAATGGGATGAAAGATTCCACCTAGCCAAAAATTGAAATTGACATAGCAATTTTGGATGTCATAACTGACATAAAGGCCTTGCCATCTAGGGAAAGTGATTGAGAAGTTAAGTAACAACCAAAAGGTAGAAGAGAAAAAATGAAGAAAAGGAAATGAAAGCAATAATTGTTAAAGTACAAACAATTTCATGTTGAGGACACCTAAAGAAAGTGCCACCTGATATGAAAGAGTTGTAAGATATTGACCCTAATTTTTCTAAAATATTCAAGAAGGTATGTTATTCAAAGGTATTTAGTTTTGTATCCCTAGAAGTTCTACGAGGTTGAATTTGATTAAGGAAAAACATAGTGGTGGATTGGCTAGACATTTTGGAATTGATAAGACATTGAGTTTGTTGAAGTAGAAGTATTATTGGCTATAGATGTATAAGGGTGTTCAAAATTTTGTGAAGAGTTGTGGAGTTTGTCAAGTTGCAAAAGGAGTGAGTCAGAATACTAAATTTTATGCACCTATTATCATTCCTAGGAAACCTTGGAGTGACATCCATATGGATTTTGTTCTTGGATTGCCTAAAACAACAAAGGGGTATCATTCTATATTTGTTGTTGTGGATAGATTTTCTAAATTGGCTCATTTTATACCATATAAGAAGACATTAGATGCTAAGCATGTTGCTAAATTTTTCTTCAAAGAGATTGTCTAATTGCATGGAATACCAAGAAGCATTATTTGTGATAGAGATAGTAAGTTTGTTGGTTATTTTTGGAGAACTTCATGGAAGATGGGTATCAAGTTGAAATTTAGTTCTACCTTCCAATTTGTAGACTAATGGATAGACAAAGGTTGTGAATAAAAACTTGAGTAATTTTTTGCGATGTTTAGTTGGAGATGAACCACATAATTGGGAGATGGTATTAACACAAGCTAAGTTTGCATATAGTAATTCTATGAATAGAAGTACAGGGAAAACACCTTTGAGATTGTTGTTGGAATACAGCCTAGAGGAGTATTCGATTTAAGGGATTTTTCTAGTGAAGAGAAGAGAAGTTCTATAGGATAAGAATTTTATAATTTTATAAAGTCTTTACACAAGGAAGTGAAGCTAAAATTGGAACAAAGTAATCAAAAGTACAAGAAGAATGCTAATAAGTCTAGAAGACATCATGTTTTTGAAGTTGGTGATGAGGTGATGGTTCATTTTAAGAAAAGAAGATTTCTTGTTGGAACATATAGTAAGTTGAAGATGAAGAAGTTTGACAATGTTAATGCTTATGAAGTTGAGTTACCTAATGACATCGATATATCTCCTATATTCAATGTTGTTGATCTATATATGTATCATGAGTTAGATGATGAAGTTTTTGTACCAAATGATTATCATATGAAGTAGATTGAATAGGTTGAATAGATTTTGGATCAGAGAGTTCGTAAAAGGACAAGAGGAAAAGACTACTATGAATATTTAGTAAAGTGGAAGAACAGACTAGTTGAAGATGCTACATGGATTTCTTAATCTAAGCTGGATTCAGCACAAGTTGTGACATCTCAATGATTTAGGAGAATCATTTCTTTATACCCTAGTTGTCTGATGTAGGAGCATCCTAGGTTGATGTTTTATCCTAGTTATTTGTGTTCATTCTACCGGTTGTTGCCAAGTTGTATTCATTACTGAGTTGCAACAATTGTTGAGTGCCACTAATTTTGTAGTATCAGCCAAGTTGCTATTATCCCAAGTCATGTTAACCTTTAGGTTAGCATGTTATTCCATTTCACTCTATAGCATTGACAAAGTTATCTAGTGTGTGAAAAGGTATCAAGTGTGTGCCAAGCTATCCAGTGTATGCCAAGTTATCCAATATTGGCCAAGTGTTTCTTCATTTGTTGAGTGAGCCTATTATTTACTAATGCTCATTTCCTTCTTTAGCTAAGTTGTCTATGTTTTGGTTCTTAGTAGGAGCCAACTTGCATGTTTAATTTTGATCATGACTTTTATGATAGGATCTTGTCTTGGGATGTGTGAAGACTATTTTAAGATTGGCCTTTCTATTATATAATGTTCTATAATCTTCTGCAAGCAATTTTGGCAAGTATAATTAGGGTGTTTTGGCTTAGCTTAGAGGTATGAAGTTGTAAGAGAAGTATTCAAGAAGTTGGAGAAATTTTGGAAGTACGAATTTGAAGCTAGATCATGGATCTTGAGTGTATTTTGTATCTAGATGTAACCCAGAAGGCCTTACAACTAGGCATGTATACTAATTATTTGAAGAATCAATAAAAGGGTTTTTCTCTCTCTCTTTGGTGTTGTTCTTTTTGTGTGTTTTCATCCATTCTGTTAACTCTACAAGGTGGTTTGGATTGCTAGGTGTGCCTTTGGGCCTAGTTCTTCTTTCCCTCATTACATCATGATGTCAATGTATTTAGGGCTGAAGTGTTGGTATTTAAGAAAGAGGAAATTAAGTCACCCATTGCATTTGAAGTTGAGTTAGAATCAAAAAGTGGTGATTAGTGGACAATATACTTTCATGGAACTTGTTGCAAAGAAGGACCAGGGGCAGATATTCTTTTAATTTTTCCTAATGGCTACACTTAAAAGTTCTCTTTTACTCTAAACTTTCTATGTACAAATAACATAGAAGAATATGAGGCTTTACTTTTAGGAATAATATTGGCTCATAAACATGACATAATGTGCTTACATGTTATAGGTGATTTTGAGTTAATTTTTTCCCAAGTAAGAGGAATATATATCTCCAAGAAAAAAAATTGAAACAATATAGAAATATTGTTTGGGATAACATGGAAGGATAGGAGTAATAAAAAAATGGATAACTTGTTGGAAAATATTTCTATAAACCCTGATGAAATAACCTTTTTTGGCTTATCAAAAGTAGAAATACAAACTAGACCCTCAGTCCTTGATAATATCTAGAATTGGTAGGTCTTTGAAGAAGACAAAGATATCAAAAGGCTTCTAAATTGTGAACTCCAATTTTGGGGACAAGATATTGATAATTTAGGACTTGTGGCAAAAATATGTGGTAAGGATATTTTTGTTGGTGAAGAGGTGGTTCAGTTAAAAAAGAACAAGATTCCCAAAGGTTGATTTGCAATGGAGACTATTTTTATAACCATGAGATTCAAGATAACTAAAATAGAACATCATGCAAAGGACTTAGAGGAGATCAACCTTGGAACCAAGAAGCACCAAAGAAAGTATATATAGAAAAGAAGTTATCTCCTAAAATTAGGCAGACTTTGGTTAGTTTATTAAGAAAGTACAAACATGTATTTTCCTAGTCATATGATGACTTGAAGGCCTATAGGGAGGACCTCTTTTAGAATTTAGTTCCATTAAAAGAAGAATAAAAACCTTTCAAAAAAAAAACAAAGACCTATAAATCCAACTCTTGCACCAAAGATGCAAGAAGAGTTGATAAAGTTGAGGGATGCAAGAATCATCAAACCAATCAGACATTCTTCTTGGGTATTAAATTTGGTTCATGTTAGGAAGAAAAATGGTGATATAAGACTATGTGATGATTTTAGATATCTGAACATCTCATCATTGAAGGATAATTATGATTTTTCTAACATGGAAGCCATGCTACAAAGAGTCAATGGATCAGAGTTGAGGTCTATGATGGATGGCTTCTCTAGATAAAATCAAGTGCTTGTAAAGGAACTTGAGAAATAAAAGAATGAATTTATAATACCTTGGGGAAAACATGTTTGCAACAGAATGTCTTTTGGTGTAACTAATGTCGGTGCTACTTTTTAGAGAGCATGGTTGTGGCCTTCACATACACAATTGAAAAGTTTCTAGTGGTGTATCAAGATGATTTGACAACATATTCAAAGGATGAAAATGACCATTGTATGCACCTTGAAAACATATTGATCAAAGTTCTTAAATATGGTATTTTCTTGAATCCTAGGAAGTGTGCCTTTTTTGTTACTGAAGGTAATTTTTAGGCCATTTGGATAGAAAAGGAGTTAGGATAGACCTTGAGAGGGTGGAAGCTATAGATTAAATTTAGAATCCTAGGAATGTGAAAGAAATTCAATCCTTCTTTGGGAAAATCAATTTCCTTAGGAGGTTTGTTACAATTTTTTTTCTAAAACAAGTAGGCCTATTTCTAAGGTGTTGAAGAAGGGCCCTAAGATTAGATGGGATGATGAACCAAGCATGGATTTTCAAAAAATAAAAGAACCAATAAAGGATGCTCCTATCTTAAGGGCCCTTGATTATTCTAAGCCAATGCACATATTCTCCTTTTCCTCATTCCATACTATTGCAACAATATTATTGTAGAAGCATAAGGAGGGATATGAATAGCCAATAGCATTTTTTAGTAAATATTTTCAGGCTACAAAATTAAAATATGACATAAATGAAAAGAAAGCTTATGCATTGGTCAAAGTTGTGAAGTCACTTAGATGTTCATTAATGAGAGCTGGTATGATTTCATTTGTGCCTAGTGTTGCAGAAAAGGATATTTTATCATAGAAAGAAGTCTCTAGTTGAAGTTGTAGATGGATGAATAGAATTCAAGAGTTTAGTATAGATATCTAGATTACTAAGTTGGTGAGAGGACAAGATCTTGCTAAGTTGATGATAGAGGCTAACCTTGAAGTAAATTAGATAAACCAACTTGATTTTGATTGTAGAAATGAACTATGTGATGTAGACATCTCTGATTGGTATAAAGATATAATATTTTACTTAAAACATATGAAAGCTCCACCCAAACTAGCTGATATTTAGAAAAGAGCCTTAAAGTTTTAGGCTATCAAATATGTCATTGTGAGTAGACAACTATGGTGGAGCAGTATGGGAGGTATACTACTCAAATGTGTTGATGAAGATCATTCATTGATAATCTTGAATGAAATGCATATTGGAATATGTGGAGCACATTATATGACTAAGAAAACAACTCACATGGTGATTAGAGTAGGATTTTGGTGGCCTAATCTTTTTAAAGATACACAAAAGTTTGTGAAAAGGTGTTTCATGTGTTAGAGTTTTAGTAGAAAGTTAAATTTTTAGGAAAATATGCCATTGAAACTAGTAGAGGTGAAAGCACCATTCAAACAATGGGGAATTAATTTTGTAGGTGAGATTGAAAATAAGTCAAGTGGGGGATGATGAGACCAGAATATGGTCTATTTTATCATTTCAATTTTAGTTGAATTCACAAACTTTTAGAAAAAAATTGATGTTTAAGAACATGATGTTTATGATAATTTTAGAAAAAAGTGTGCATAATTACTTTCCAAGAATAAAATGAATATGCTATGAAATGATATGTCATTTGATTACAAAAATAGTGAGAATTATGTTTTTCTTCCTTAGCTAGGTTAGGTAGTTCTCCTACAGTAATGTGACATAGGGTAAACTAATTTAGATGACATATTTTGAACTAGTCTTGATATATTTTATTACTTTGGAGGCAATAATATTTTGTAGATTCAAAGGTAAAGTGAACTCAGGTAAGCAGAGTTAGCACCTCAAGCCAATGGTGGTCAATTTCATTAATGACCATCCACATTACCAATCATTTCATCCATAACAGCTAGTGCCCATTTTCAGGAAAGTGAGAGTCAAAGCGGGAAATCCAGGGATTGTGAGCTCCTAAATTCATGTTTCATTTGGTGCCAAAGTTAATACATCTCTTGTAATTTTCAATGCCATCCATTGTTTTAGTAGTTGATGAAGTCTAAAATCTAGGAATTTTGTTCTTAGTTTGTGTTTAAATAATTGGAAGTCTTTGCTCTAGAAGGAGGAGAGTTTTCTGAGTTTTGAGTATTGAATGTAATCTTGTTGTTTATCAGTATGTATGTATACTATTGTTATGAATAAAAAAATCATTTCAAGTTTCTATCTTTGAGTAGTTCTACTTCACTTCTCTGTGGGGGCCCACATAAGAACTGAACTAATTAATTAGCATAGGATTTACCTTCAGTTTGTAGAACTAGCATAGACTATGTTGTTCCTGCAGCCATTGGTAGCAAAATTAGTGGACTGTTCCTACAACATAGGCAGTTGAAGTGGTTCTTAACTATATTGTCATGCTTTGTTAAAATATATTTTATTCTCAGCTTTAGCATAGATTTCCTATAGCATAATCATTTGAATTTATGTAGAATAATTCTTAAGTTGAGATAAGTTTGAAGCATATACTTTGCAGACACCATTTCAATTTTACATACTTGGTTGATAAATTAAATGAGTCCAAATGAGTTGGGTTAGAAACATTTGGGATATCTAATCGTAGATTAACTAGTCCATTATTGTAGTATTTTGATCCCTTTCTTTGGCCAAGCATTTTTGGTGCATTGCTAAGGATGGTTTTAATTCAAACCAATCTTTATAGTTGCACTTTTATTCCTTGTAGAATAGAATTTATTATTAAAGAAGCATGTTATGCATAGAAGAAGAGATCACCTTGGGAGATTCCTTCCTCATGATAATCAGGAAGAACCATCCAATGATGTTCATCCTAAAATAGATCAAGCCCAAAGAGAGAATGATGAAGATGAACCCTTTGAAAATTTATTTGTTGATATTCAAGCTGAAATACCTTTTTCATCTTCAGACAAATTGTTCCACTTGAATGAACTTTTTGCTGATCCTACATATCAAGAGAATCCACTAGCCATTGTTATATATGAAGCACCACCTCTTCCTCTAGGAATGGTTATGCCTACCTTTCCTTTTCCTATTCCACCTCAGCAAGGAAATCAAAATTTGAAGAAGATACATACTATTTCCCTTCCAAAATTCTATTGCCTTATTACATAAGACCCTAAAACCTTTCTCTTTGAGTTTGACATTCTTTGTAGGAGCTATGACTACACAACTAATGCCCATGAGTTGAAATTGTTTCCCTGTACTCTAAAGGATGCTGCTCTAAGATGGTTCATGGCGTTGGGTGAAAATTTTGTAGCAAACTAGACTAAAATGAGTAATTTGTTTCTTCAAAAATATAAATAATATTGCATAGGTCAATATATTAAGGGGATGAAATTTTTAAAATGTCACAAAAGGAGTGTGAAATCTTGGAAGACTATGTTTCCAGATTCTTGTTCAATGTGCAGTAGAACACATAGCATAACTTAAATGAGGAATCTAAGAAGCATCTTTTTCTGAGAGGTGTGCAAGAAGAAAGCATGGAAGCCTTGGAGCTAATTGATGGAGGAGATGTTACACAAAGGACTTGGAATGAAATCAAGGAGATATGTTAGAACTATTCAAGAGCTACTATGAAGGAAAGTAGAGGACTAAGGAGCCTACCACATGAGACCAATGGTGGGTCAGGAGTATCTAAGATGGAGTTATCTAACCTACTATTTGACTTCAAGAAAGATATCATTAATGATTTCACTACTTAGTTGGATACCATGCTAGCCCAAAGTAAAAAGAATGAAGTTGATGCTATGCTAACTAAATTTTTCCCTTGTTGTAGAGAAAGGAAGAAGAATTGTACATGCAAGACCATTATAGTCATGAATGCATAACTAATGTCCACTGAGTTCAAAGAAATTAATGAGGATATAGGAGAAGTGATCTATGTTTCTCAAAGATGACCATGGGGTCAGAGACAAGGTATGCCTCAGGACCCTCTAAATAATTTTGGTAATAATAATAATCAGTGGCAAGGTGCTATTCCTCCAAATTATGCCCCTCAAGGATAGAATTGGAACAATAATTGGCCTAACTAGTAGACATAGTATAACCAAGCCTACCAACAACTGGACCTTAGTATCCATAGCAAAATAATCAATGGCCTCATCAAAATAACCAGTACCCTCAATGGGGCCCTAACCAACAACCTATCTACTAGGGGAATTGGTAGCAACCACCTTAGCGGGGGCCTAACCAACCACCTCAGCAACAAGATGTAATGCCTCCACCTTCTACAACCAATATTAGCCCACAAAAGAAACCACAACTTCCTACTTAGTCAACACCAAATCCCAACAATAAGAAACATGCTTATTATTTATAGATAAATGATATTCATCTAAGGTCCAGAACCAAGTTGCCTCCACCTAAAGGACCTATAATAACCAAGGTTGCTGATACTAAAAATATTCCAACAAATTGACCAACTGATGCCTCAATTCATCCACAAGCATCTACTCCCCAATATCCATAAAGGTTAGTTCCTATAGCTCCATCTTAACCAAATCCTATAGCAACTAATCTCCTAGACTACCTTAAACAAATGACTATCTAGATTCCCTTATTAGATGAACTTAAGGAGATTCCCATTTACAATAAAGTTTTAAAAGAAGTATGTGTCAAGGATTCTAGTAGAAATAAAAAGGATCCTCCTACTATCCATGTGTTGGGACAACTTTCTAATTTAATTTTCAGCAAAGCCTTGATGCCTAAGTATTCTGACCTAGGAAGTCCTACGGTTACCATACGCATAAATGACATCCAAATTCAAAATGTTTTGATTGATCTGGGAGCATCAATTAATGTCATGACTATAAAAGTCTATTTAAGACTTAGTATTATTGGAATAAGGGACACTCCCACAATACTTCAGCTAGTAGACAACTCAACTATCAAGCCTAATGGTATGATAGAAGATATCATTGTAACCTTGGATTCCCTAGATTTTCCTTCAAACCTTGTTGTGCTATCACCTAGAGGCACCCTTAAAGGATATCCATTAATCTTAGGGAAACCTTTGTTGGCCACTCTAGATGTATGCATTGCATGTCAAGTAGGAAAAATGAAAATATCAAATGGTGCCAAGACTAAAAAGTTAACTCTGTGCTCTCCTGTACAACCACAACTAGATCTTGACAAAGTTTCTTGGCTAGAACTTTGTGATAATCCTCCATAAGTTAATTAATTTAAACAGCTCATGATTCTTGTTAGAAACCCATTTGTTCTTTCCCAAGAAGAAGATGATGTACTGGCTAGAATCCTTACTAATCAGTATGATTCAAAGGAGTCTTCTTCTGCAAATCCTACTAGATCCTTAAAAACTGTATTGCCTAAATGTGATGCATCTCAATTTTCTATAGCACCTTATTACCTTCATATATTATTATCCCATAAAATTAGATCTCCATCAATAGTAGAGGTTTTAAAAATGGATAAGGTAAAGAGAGCTGAGATTGCTGCAGGAAAAGAGTTGAATATCAATAATGGCCTTACTACATCTTAGATGAAAATTCTCATTAAACTATTGCAAGATAGTTAGAAATCCTTTGCATGGGACTATACTGACATGAAGGGCTTAAATCCTAGTCTTTGTACACATAGAATATTTATTAACTCAAAATTTAAGCTAGTGAGACAACTATAGAGGAGAGTAAACCCAACATTTAAAGATATAGTCAAAGAAGAGTTACAAAAACTTCTTAGTGCTAAATTTATTTATCCTATTTTTGATAACCAATAGGTGTCACCTCTAGTTATTGTTCCAAAGAAGGGAGGAAAATGGAGAGTATGTGTAGACTACAGGGAGCTTAATAAAGCCATTAAAAAGGATCACTTTGCTCTACCATTTATTGATCAAGTTTTGGATAACCTAGTAGGAAGGAGATATTTCTCATTTTTAGATGGTTTTAGTGGCTATAATCAAATCTAGATCTCTCTAGAAGATCAGGATAAGACAACATTCACCTATCCATGGGAAACATTTTGTTACTCTATCTTACCATTCAAATTATGTAATGTAGCTGCAACTTTTCAATGTGTGGTACTTAGCATATTTTCTAACATAGCTATTGATTGTATTCAAATCTATATGGATGATTTCACCACTTATGGTGACACATTTGAACAAGCTCATGCCAACTTGGAGAAGCTATTAAAAAGGTGTCAAGAATATAACCTTTCTCTTAATAGTGGGAAGTCTTATTCTTGGCCACTACCTTTCCTCTTGTGGAATTCAAGTGGACCCTGCAAAGATCATTGTAATTACTAATCTACCAACACCAACCATGAAAATAGGTGTCAAAAGATTTCTTGGACATGTCAATTACTACATGAGGTTCATCAAAAACTTTAGTAAGCTTTCTGCCCCTTTGTACAACTTACTCAAGAAGATAGCTGAATTTGAGTGGACAGAAGACTGTAAAGTAGCATTCCAGTAACTAAAGGATGTTTTGACTAAAAAACCTATTCTTAGAGGACTTGATTGGAATCTACCTTTTCACATTCATACCGATGCATCTAATACTACTTTAGGAGAAGTTTTGGGACAAAAAGAAGGCATTATTGAGCATGTCATTTACTATATTAGTAAGAATTTGTAGGGTGTTGAGCTGAATTATACTATCACTAAAAAAGAATTTCTTGTTGTTGTGTATGCACTTAATAAATTTCAGCATTATATCATAAGCTATGAGGTTTTTGTCTACACTAATCACTCTACTATCAAATATTTGATGAACAAACCTACTATTTTTGATAGATTAGCACGTTGGCTACACCTCATGTAGGAGCTTAATTCAAAGATAATAGATAAACTAAACCAAGCCAATGTAGTAGCATATTTTCTATCATGACTTCAAGTACCTAATGATCTAGTAGCCATAGATGATAACTTCCCAAATAAGAATCTATTTTCAATAGAAATTTATAACCCATGGTTCATAGATATAAAAAATTACCTTGCTCCAAGAAGAACACAACCAAACTTTTCACCCAAGCAACACCGTCTCTTGGTGGAAAAGAGTTTCAATTTATCGTGGATAACTGGGTGGATATTCTACACTGGACTAAATCAAGTAAGCTGCCAATGTGCGAGGGAAGATGAAACCTATGACATCCTATAGGCATATCATGATGAACCATGTGGGGGTCATTTTGTAGCAAAGAGAACAACCTACAAGATTTTAACAACTGGATACTACTGGCCTACTCTCCACAAAGATGCAACAAAGTATACAAGGTGATGTGATCAATGCCAACACATGGAAAGGACCACTAAATTTGATGAAATGCCTCTATAGCCATAGGTGGTGGTCACACCTTTTGACAAGTGGGGTATTGACTTTGTCAGTCCAATAGAACCCTCTTCTCATGTAAAATCATACATCTTAGTATGTACTGATTATGCAACTAAATGGATTGAAGCACAAGCTATGACACATGTTCGAGATCAAAAAGTAGTATATTTTCTATATGAATGCATATAGACCAGATTTGGAGTACCTAGAGAAATTATCACAAATCAAGGAGCTCAATTCAAATCTAACCTAATTGTAGAACTCATGAAGTACATGATCCATTATGGTACATCTTCCCCATACCATCCTCAAGTTAATGGTCAGACATAAATAAAAAATAGAGAGATAGAAGCAATCCTCACCAAGATAGTTGCTATTCACAAATGGAACTAGGTTACCCAACTTCCTGAAGCAATTTAGGCCTATAGGACTACATGGAAGAGTACAACTAGATTATCCCATTTGAATTACTTTATGGTAAATCTATTTCCATGCCTATAGAATTTGAGCACAAGACTTTAAAAACTACTTCAAAATTGGATGTTGATCTTTCAAAGTCTCAAGAAGATAGGTTACTATAGTTGAATACCCTTGATGAATACTATAAATCTACCCTACATAATACTTAGATAATTCAACAGCAATGAAAGAAATAGCATGATAGATTCATCCACAAGAGGAAGTTTTCTATTGGAAACTAGGCCCTGCTATATGATTCCCATTTTCAGTAAGCTCTAGGAAAATTCCAAACCCATTGGCTTGGACCATATAAAGTCATTTCTATGTTTGAGAATGGTACAATGTAGCTTTCTACCATTGATCCTATTCACTTCAAACTGCTTGTTAATGGGCACCACTTAAAACTCTACCATAAGCCATCTAGTCATGAATAGTTCCTGCAATAATTCTAGCCATCTATTGATCCTACAATTCATGTAGCAATTGCAGATGAGTTTCCTGCTCATTTTTCATCCTCTCTCTAAAAGCATTTCACTCATCATAATAAACTACTTTCTTTGTGAAAGTATTTTCTCCATAATAATTCCACCTCACTCCACTTTTTCTCATCTTCCACCTCACCTCATCCTTCATCAACTTGCATGATGGTATCATCTGAAAATATGAATTACAAGGTTTGTACACATACTCAAGTTCAAAATTTTTCTTAATTTGTTGTTCTAGTTTTAGTACCTTTTTCACTAGCAATTGTAGGAGCTACTACCTAATTTAGTTGGGGGGAGGGGTATTATATCTCATTCATTTTCATTTTTTTTGAGATCATTAAATGTTCATGTTATTCCTTATATTTTGGCACACAATAAAAAGAATGATGTGATGTGATAATTACCTTTATGTTACACATATTTTTTAAATTGGTAAGTACGAGTTCCAACTGAGGTACTTAATATAGAATTAAGTGATCTTAAATGCTAAAAATGTTAGTTTCTTAAAACAAGTACTATCATTTGTCTTCTCCTCTTGCTACAAGTTTTTTCATTTTTGAAATTACTCATGTAATCACTCCAGAGGAACAATGGTGGGTGGTTTGAAAAGAAGAGAATCAACTGATCATAGAACATTATTGGGAGACCTGGTTTGCCTATCTATATTTCAAGCTAGGGGGTGGATGAATTACATGTTCAAACTATCTACATGGGATGAGGAGCTTACCTTAGAATTTTCATAGACATTAAAGGATGGTTTTTCCATAGTTAGAGGAATAAGGGTTCCATTTTCACCTAAAATTGTAGCTGAGATAATTCAATTGCCTCTGGTAGGGGAGGAGTTTTCAAATGCATTGGATGTAGTGTCAGCTAGAGCCCAATTTATAATGCACATAAACCCAATGCTTTAGATAGACTCGAAACAAGGTAAAATCCAAACATCTTTACTAGAACCATTTAATGAATGTGCTATCTATATTGTGAAATATTTTACTTGTGAGGGGAGACATTCATATTTGTAGGCCATGCATTTCAAATTTTTTAGCTGCTTAAGACATGATGACTGCCCTTTGAATGTTCCTCATTTTATGTATCACATTTTGTTAAAAAGAGCTGCTATAGTGCAAAAAGGAACCCCAAAAGATGTTTCATACTACTATTTTATTAAGATCATCATAGAAAAAGCTCTTAGGGAACAATTTGGGATATCTTGGGATGATTTTGTTGAAAACAAAGTGCAATATCCTATTAGCCAACCTACAGAGCAAGTTGAAGAGGAAAGAGAACCTCAAGAAAATCATGTAAACCCAACACCAGGCTCTTCCTCATCCAGACCTAAGAGGTCATAGAGAACCCCAATTTCCACTCCCATGGCTTCTACCTCCAAGTTAGGTCAAACATTTGATAAGAGTAAAAGGAAAGTTAAAATTTCCCCAAATACTAGCTCTTCTACAATTCCTAGGGTTTATAAGAAGAAGGGAATGTACAAGAAACATCTTCAAAACTTCTTGTAGCTTTAAAGGCAGGAGAATTACCCCTCAAGTGTAGAGCTCGATGGAGCCAATCATCTGTGAAATTTGATGAGGGTGTGTCTTTTCAATCAAGGCAAACTTTAAGCAACCCCCCTCAAAAAAGAGATATAAAAATATTGGCAAATTTTACATTATTTTGAAAAATAAAAATAATTTCTATTATTAATTGGAAAATCTTTAACTATTTAAATATTTTTTATATCTAAATTTAATAAAAATGTGGCTATTTTAAATATTTTTAAGAACTAAATTATTAGCCATAATTTTCTAAAATTAGCCAATTAGTGAATATTAGCCACTAAAAAATACCCTGTTTTCAATCCCTTATGTCTAAAAATGTAACTATTGAAAAAGAGGAATCCTCTTCTTCTAATAAGGATAAGATCATCATTGAAGAGGGTTCAAATGAAGAAAGTACAGAATGTATACCTGCAATAGTAGGAACATCCTCTGTCCAACCACCCATAATTTCTATAGATTTAGACAATGACGAGAGTGTTTTTTTCAAAGTTGCAGACTCTCCTCATGTTCTTCAAAGGAAAGAATTTCATGAATTTTTTTTGGAAATAGTTAATACTATTATTGAGTAGATTCTTTTGCAAGGACTTCATGCTTTAGCCTCTGCAGCCCAACAAGATGTTCCTCTTGATCCTTCACCTACGTTACATGTTACTTACCATCCTAGTTCCATTATTTCATTATTAAGAATTATTTCACATCTATCTAATTAGTTAATTTAGGAGAGGGAAGAATGAAAAATAGAGAGAGAGAGAGAGAGAGAGAGAGAGAGAGAGAGAGAGAGAGAGAGAGAGAGAGAGAGAGAGAGAGAGAGAGAGAGAGAGAGAGAGAGAGAGAGAGAGAGAGAGAGAGAGAATTGATTGAAAAGGATGTGAAGATTGAACAATTAAGTGGAAAACTTACAAAAGTCACTACCATAATTCTTGAATTGATGTCTTGTCACTCTCCTCTTGTTTATGCTCTCTTTTTGAAAGAACAATTTGTCAATTATTAGATGACCTATGTAATGCAAGGTAAAATTTTAACATTGAATACTCCTCAGGAATTCTTCCATGCTTTTCATACCACTCTTGCAGCCATCAAAAATTTACTCTGTGAACTCTTTTTACATAATTTAGTAATCCTTAACAACAAAGATTGGAACCCTCTACTTTATGTGGGTGATATTCAACTCAGGGCATTGATGTCTTGGATCCAAAATGAAGTTAGCAATGAAAATTAGGCCCACAAGTATAGAGAATTAGAGTACAAGATTCCACATTTTCTTAGGCCTAAAGTCAAAGATGCCAGAACAATATACTATGATTGGTTGAAATTTGCTTAGTCAAAACCCAAAAATTGGATTATTTCTCCTATAAGAGAGGTAGCCTATCAAGAACATAAAGCTATGGTAGAAACAAATCTACCTGCAACAAAGTAGGGAAATCAATGGCGTTGGATAGGATTGGGTGAAGACCTGCAAAAGAAGGAACCTCATTCTCTATTGAATCTTATCATGGCTACTCAGCGAGCACCTTGGTATATTAAGCTAGGGGAAGAAAGAAAAAGTGATTGGATCCCTTTAACTTTTTAGCCTCCACTATTATTATCCCCATTGCTTGCTAATAAGAAAGATTTAGAGAAATTTGATATGACAGAAGAGCTCCATAGATGGGAAGGGTACATGAAGAGTAAAATCTTTTATTGGAACTACGCTATAGGAAGTAAAGGACAAAGCATTCCCTTAGATTTTAGGTGGATGCAAGGGTCAAAATTTCATATTTTCTCGAGGAAAACTCAAAGATTTAGTTTGAGGGAATGATGAGACTAGAATATGGTCTATTTAATCATTTCATTTTTAGTTGAATTTGCAAACTTTCTAAAAACTTTTATGTTTAAGAACGTGATGTTTATGATAATTTCAAAAAAAATGTGTGCATAATTACTTTCTAGGACTAAAATGAATATGCTATGAAATGATATGTCATTTAATTACAAAAAATAATAAGAATGATGTTTTTCCTCCTTAGTGAGGTTGGGTAGTTCTCTTGTAGCAATGTGACATAAGGTAAACTAATTTTGATGACATATTTTGAATTAGTCTTGATTTATGTTATTACTTTAGAGGTACTAATATTTGTAGATTCAAAGGTAAAGTCAACTCAGCTAAATGAAGTTAGTACCTTGAGAAAATGGTGGTAAATTTCATTAATCACCATCCACATTACCAACCATTTCATCCATAATAGCTAGTGCCCATTTTTAGGAAAGTGGGAGCCAAAGTAGGAAATCTAAGGGTCATGAGCTCCTAAATCCATGTGTCATTCGGCACCAAAGTTAATAAATCTCTTGTAATATTCAATGCCGCCCATTGTTTTAGTAGTTGATGAAGTCTAAAATCTAGGAATTTTGTTCCTAGTTTGTGTTCCAGAAGGAATAATTTAATTAGTAGTTTTTAGTAGAAGGAAGAAGTTTTTTGAGTTTTGAGTATTGAATGTAATATTGTTGTTTACTAGTATGTATGTTTACTATTGTTATGAATAAGAAGAACATTTCAGGTTTCCATCTTTGAGTAGTTCTACTTCACTTCTCTTTGGGTCCCACATAGGAAGTGAACTAATTAATTAGCATAGGATTTACCTTCAATTCATAGAACTAGCATAGAATTTGTTTTTCCTATAGCCATTGATAGCAGAATTAGTGGATTGTTCTTAAAACATAGGTAGTTGAAGTAGTTCTTGGTATATTGTCATGCTTTCTTAAAATAGATTTGATTCTCAACTTTGGCATAAATTTCTTGTAGCATAATCATTTGAATTTTTTAAGAATAATTCTTAAATTGAGTGAAGTTTGAAGCATATAATTTTCAGACACCATTTCAAGTTTACATCCCTAGTTGATAGATCAAATGAGTCCAAATGAGTTGGGTTAGAAACATTCGGGATATCCAATCCTGGATTAAGTATTTTGATCCCTTTCTTTGGCCAAGTAGGGGACATGCTTGGATCCTAGTAGCTACTTATTATTTCACAAAATGGGTAGAGGCAATCCCTACTAGAAAGTCTACTAGGAAAATAGTAATGGATTTTATTTTGAATAATATCATTGTCAAGTTTGGTTAACCTAAGAAAATAGTCAAAGACAATGCACTATGCTTTAAATTTGAACAATACAAAATATTCTATGAAATGTATGGAGTTAGTAGATCTACTTCAACACCATATCACCCCCAAAGAAATGGACAGGAAAAATCAAGTAATAAGAGGTTACTAAAGATTATTAAGAGAATCTTAGATGAGAATAAAAGGGCTTGGGACTCCAAATTGCCATTAGTATTATGGGCTAATATGGTGACAATAAAGAAAGCCATAAGATGTGCACCATTTGATCTGGTATATGGAATACAAGCTAGGGTACCCCAAAACAATTTAAGGATGTATACATTTTCCCAACAATATGATGATGATATCATTGATGAAATGCTTATTAAAATGGATGAGATTATGAAACTAGACAATACAAGAAGAGATGCCTTTGTCAAAAATGCAAATTTTCAGGTTCAAGTTAAACATTTATATGATAAGAAGATAGTAGCAAGAAAATTCTAGCTTGATAATATGGTGTTACTATTGAATGCTAGGATAGAATAAAAGGGCAAGCACAAAAAAATTTGATCCCCTCTAGTTAGGTCCATATTTGATCCATGAAAATTGGGGAAAAGATTCCTATTTCACTAAAGAATTATCAAGAAACATTCTAGAATTGCCAATTCATGGACAATTCCTTAAGAGGTATTTTTGTTGAAATGCTTGTTTTTCCATGAACATAGTTTAGGTTTTGTATATTATGTAAATTTTTTCAATCTTGTTGTTCCTATTTGTTCTGTTGGCTCCCCTATTTTGTTAAGCATTTCTCTCCAATTTTTTCATGTATGTGGTTGTCTTATACCAAAAATTCTAGATTCTTACATGGATACAAGTTATCCATCATCCCCAGGTAGAGCCACTAATGACCTAAATTTTTACCCAATTAAAAAAAATTGTATATTGTGAAAAGTAGGAAGAAAATATGTTTTTTTTTTTTTTTTGGGTTTCTTAGAATTTTGTCACTTGTCAAGAAAAAATCCTAGAACCATCATCATACCCTATGTTTTGATGAATTATTCATAACTTGGTATGAAAGTATAAAAGAGGGATACTTAACTATTTTTGGTTATATGTTTAATTTCTTCATATCCCTAAGTCCTTTGATATTTTCATATATCCTAAGTCATATCACTAAAATATTTTCAGTTGGCATGTCGTGAAATCTACATAGTTGCTTCATCTCTCTGTTTTACTCTCTAACTATTTTGGTAGCTAGGAACTCACAAAGTAGTCATTTGCATGGTCATTGTAATATCATGAGTGTCAGTGCTAAATTTCAAGTTAGGGTCATGAAGAGGAGACTAGATACAACTTACAAGGTTGTAGCTTGTGTTTGGCTTAAAATATTTTAAGTTGAGATGATGCGAATCATAACCATGGTAGTTAGAGTTATAAGCCTTCTCTACTTTGCAAGCAGTTAATATTAACATTGGCTTATGGTAGAGAAGTGGAGATAGATTCTTATCATAGCTTCATGGGGTTAATAGGAGAGTTAAGATTTAAGGTCATGAAGTCATGAAAGGAACAATAGTTAAGTCCAAAGAGGTCATCACAACATCCCAGCTTATAATTCACTTAATAAATTATAAGTTATGAAGGTGTGAAAGGTAACCTAGGCAGTCAAGTTTGAAGCTATCTCTATATCTACTATAGTTGAATGTGATTTGAGGTTAAGGTGGAGAAGTAGAGATACCTTCTTATCACATCATCACAAGGTTCAAAGTTTTATGGTGATGAAGCTATGAAACAATGTAATAGTTAAATAAAGAAGCTATCACATCATTACATAGTTTAAATGTATTATATGGATGATAGTTGTGAAGTGGTGATGAGGTTAAAGTTGGGGTCTTTTTAGCATCGAGGGTGATAAAGATGTTAAACTATAAACTGTGGGGAAGTTGCAAGGTGGCCACTTCAACATATTTTGCTACATTGCAAGTTCAAAGTGATAGCTAAAATAGTAAGCAATGATGTGGAGATATATAGTTTCATGTCATTGTATGTGTTAAGCTACGATTGGATTTTGAGGTAGTGATATTTTGGAAATATGCCAAGTAACCATTTTGTTGGGTCATGGTAGTTAATGAAGTAAAATTTTAAAAGGTTGTGAAGTTGTTAAATGGTCAATTTTTATGAATTCACTACTTCATGGGGATAGTTGTAAATAGTTTGTTTAAATTTCATGAAGACACAAGCATGGTTAGTGGTGCATTTTTTACTACATCTCCACAGTTAGTAAAGTAGAATAGTAAATAGTTGCATTGAGGTGATAAAGAGATAAATGAAGTTTTCACTACTTTGTAGATCCACAAGGTAAATAGGAAGATAGAATTATGAAGCAGAGATTGACTTAAAGTGTAACATCATAGTGTTAACCAAGAAGTTGAAGAATTAGGTGGAAAAGTTATGAAATAGTTAAAATAGCCCTTTTTGAATGGTCATAGCTAGTAACAAAGAAAGACAAGAGACCACCAAGAAGTAGAGATAAAGAGTTGATTGCCACTTCGTTACTCATAGTTTTAAAGGCATAAAGCAAGGCTAAAAAGAGTATGTCAAATCTGGAAAAGGGGTTGATGATCTAGAGGTACAAACAATGTACAATATGAAAATAAAACAACTTTTGAAGGACAAAAAGGATTTCGAGCATGGCAATTTTAATGACATTAATGTCATGCTCCAATTTGCAAAAATGGATAAAATTAGAAAGAACAATGATTTTCATTATTACTTTCATAGTTTTTGAAGTTTTAAAGTAGATTTCAAATTGTAGAGTGAATTTTAGCATACAAAGCTCATAATTGTTGTGATACTTTGAAGCTATGACAAAAAAAAAAGGAGAGTTGATCACACAAGCTCAAATTGAGGAAAATGTGGTGAAGGGAAAAAACCCTAGCACTTTTGTAGATGAGTGGTTACATATTTTACTAGGTTCCTCTAACCTTCAATATGTGAATAATCATGCATTTAGAGATCTATACAGTTTTTGCAGAGATATAGAGGTGCCTGACAGGAATGGAAGTGAATTATTCTAGTACTTTTACAAGAACAAGGTGGAAAAGCTTCCTATATCCAATCCTTGGACTCAAAATTTGGGAAAATTGATCATGCTTGAGGTCTTTTTAGATGTAGATCTATTCAAGGCATTGATAAAATCATACAACCTAATCAACAAAGCATTCCATAGAAGACATAGAAGTATACTTTATGCACTTGATAAGGAAAAATTTATTGAAGCTTTTGACTTGGAAAGACTTATGTCATTACTAATTGACATGGATAAATTAAATGAGAATTTTAAAAACAATAGGAGTTTCTACACTAGTGGAACTATGACAAGGCATATTCTGATGGAAAAGAAAGAGAAAGGAGAAATACCAAAGAAAGTGGGAGATTTTAATCTTAAAAAATTCCTAGGATTAGATGGGATCATAAATGCTCTGGGTGTACATTATGTCATGGCATTGAATATTTAGGACCCATACACTAATGGTGGATATGAATATGTCACATATATAACCTATAGGATTCATCATGAGATTGCTCCAACACAAGAAGGACGACTAGAAAATTTCAAGTTTCATCACTACTCAATGTTTGTGCATCTAATTCTGCACAAGAATATACAATTCATTGATCAAATTTTCTTTGAGAGTATAGAGGAATGGGGAGAGAGAATTCTTATGTAGCATTGGACAAGGGTATCGCCAAGATTCTACCCTTACTCAAATACTATTTCTTTTCATAATGAATTTGTATACCCTATTTTGAACATGTTAGGGGCTATTATAGAAAGGATACCTATGAGTGTTAGAAATTTGGTTAAGCCCAACATGTGTTACGATGAGGGAAAGAAACTAGGGCATGACTAGGGATGTGTATTTATTTTTGAAGATTATACAATCATTAGGGTTTATGGATGCCCTTAGTTAGGATTGTGGAGTTTTTCTGGCAATTAATTTTAGTAAATACAGAGTACATCGGTTGAAATGTTAGGAAGGACACATTTTAGTGTAGATGCTCTGAAATTGGAGATTTTGACATTTACAAAAAGGAAATTAAGGAAACTTATCCCTTCCTAAGAAATTATAAGTTACCAACTATTCTTGCAAGAATATAAGACCATTATAGTGTAGTTAGAAATGCACTAAAGCAAATGAGGGGATACAACCTGCCTCCAACCAAGGGTTTATGGGAGGAAGATGTGATGGTATATTTTTTAGATGCAAATATATGTAGAGAGAGAATGATAAAATTTAGAGATGTGATGAATTTTGAACAAGAAATGAAAGGGATAGATCCATCATTCAAGGGATTTTATCATGAAGTGGACTATTGACCAAGGTTCAACAAATCCATTGAAAATTTTGATGAGATTGTAGCTTAGGCACGTAAAGAGATTAGAAACATAGTAGATCCTAGGTCTCCTAACTAGAACATTGTTGTGGAAGCAAGTGATGATGAAGACTAGCTAGAAAGCTTAGAATGGGCTCATCAGAAGAGGAAGAAATAGAAAATGGTAGAGATTCCCAAAAAGGAAAGAAAAAAAGCCTTAGAGATCTTGTCAAGGAATAGAAAATACTTTGGCAATGCAAGAAGACGCTTCTCAATGGCTCAAGCCATTGAAGATGAGAAAAGGGAAAAGAAGTTGGAGCTTCAAGCCAAAATGATTGATGGCAGAATTATTGAAGCTAAAAATTTCATTAATGGTGAATTTTTTATAAAATAGAAGAATTCAAAATATTTTGTTTAAATTGAAAAAAATTGAACTATCATTGAAAATGAAACTAGGCGACTTTGATGAAATAGTAGTAGAAATGGTTAAGAAGCTACTAAAGGGTTATACTAAAAATGAGAAATTAACTATGGAGGAAGCAAGGGAGTTGATATAGAGGAGTGGTATGATAGTATATAATTCTTAGGATGATAAATTAGGTCCTCTTTCTTGTTAGATCATATGAGAAGACAAGAAAAGACTATCTCATTTGAAGATGAGAATTACTAGGGGTAGCTGAGAGGGTTTGGTTACAATATTGATGCTTAAACCATGGATATGTGGAATTTAGCTCCAGAGCATCAGAAACCAACTCTCATGGAAATGAACGAATCTCATAAAAGGAATGTGATTTTTTGGAATGTCCATTCCACTTCAAGTGACCAAATATATGGGTTGTTGACTTCAACGTCACTATTAGGAAAAAATGTAATTGATGTGTTGGAAGAGTAGTTAGATGGATCCTATAAGAAGTATATCAAGACAAGGAGACACTTTGAAGAGGAGATAACAAAAATATATTATCTAGAATAGAAGAACTCTAGTTAGAAAATAAATTGGTATCCTTAAGAAACAATGTTAGATCTATATTTGAGATTGAGGAAAAAGGTGTATAAACAAAGGCATATACACTTGAAGTAGGGGAGATGGTGGGCCAAGCCATAGTCATTGATGAAGAAGAGTTAGAACCCAAAAAAGAGATAAATATTAGAACCATAAAGAATTTGTTTATCCATAAAATAAATTCTTTAAAATATGCTTCTCAAAATGTACACAAAAATTATATTATCTTATAGGTGACAGAGTATTAATGTTCTAAGGCAATATCCTTATTGCCTCCCTTATTCACTACATGGGGCCCATACACCTATTTTTTTGAGAACTTGATACCCATGTTGACATAAAAGAAGGACTTACCAAAAATGGTAATTATTTCTCTCAGAAAATTGATCAATAGGGTGAAGGAATTGAATAGTTTATTTGTAAGAAAGTTACTGTTAATTCAAAATAAAATGGAGGTAATTGATAAAGGAACACCAAATTTTGTGCCAAGTATTTTAGATAAAATGGAGAAGTAAAGGATTGGTAAGAATGGTCATCCTCTTTTGATGGCATTTTTAATCACTCTAGGTTTATGGCATGTTGTAATGGTGAGGCAGAGATTGTAGTGGTTTATGATTTGATTGATATGTTGTATAAACTAGAGTTAGAAATGGGAAAAGTAATTGTAGAGGTTAAGGCCATCACAGATGCTAAATGGAGCAAAATCCTTGAAGAGTTAAATGGGATCAAAGATGCTACCTAGCTAGACATTGAAATTGACATAGCAATCTGGGAGGTCATAGTTGGCATAAAGGCCTTGCAATCTAGGGAAAGTGATTTAATAGTTAACTCACAACTAAAAGGTAGAAGAGACAAAATGAAGAAAGAGAAATGAAAGTGATAGGCTGTTAAAGTGTAAATAGTTTCATGTTGAGGGCACCTAAAGAAAGTGCCACTTGACAGTTTTAGAACTATTTCCCCTATTTTATCTAAATACAAAGAATGTTTGTGAAGAAAATGTATCTAAAAAATATTTGATTTTTTTCTTAATCAAATTTTGAAAAGTGTCCTCACATATGAAGCTTTTTTCAATCCTTGTCTATAAAAGGATTTCCAAGATGTGGAGTGAGGGTCTGAGTTCTATATAATTTTAGTGTTTATGCTAGTGCAGTTGGTCCAGTCTTTTTTGCCAATTGTATTTTGTTTAAAATTTACAATCTAAGAATATAATGAATACTGAATTACATAATTTGTCATAGTTTGAGTTATATTTTGAGTCTTATATTAGTAATGTATTATTTTAAAGGAAGATTAATACAAAGAGCAAGTTCTGGGTACCCATTTCTCTGAATTTTATCTCCATTTTCATATGCTTATTATTTTGAGATTGAATGAATGAATTTATTTCAATTTAATGTAGCTAGGATAGGTTGTATGTCATTTAATTGTTTATTTTAGTCCAAGGAATTATTTAAATGCTTCTATGAGTTGATAGGGTTTCTAGGTATTTGGGAAGGATATCATAAGAATTGAATTTAAGGTTAACAATTGATAAATTTAATTACAAGTCAATTAATTAGGTCAATATTTACTAGTATGACTCTATATAGAAATGGATAAGGCATTGGTCATAAATTCTGGTACAAATTGATATAGTCAGTTGGTTGCATCATACACATTTAATTCAAAATCATTTGTTTAATTTCTATAACAAAGAACTATATTGTTGGTCATTCCCTTATTGTAATATCTCTCTTTGATTTTATAGTAAGATGTTGTAAATGAACATATTGGATACATTTTCAAGAAGAATCCTAACCATCTTTCTACTATAATGGATAAATATAAGATGAAGAATATCAAATGAGTAATTAAATCCCTAGGTGCACCCACTTTCACCCTATAGAGCCTAAAGTGTAGAAAACCCTTGATTTTTGTCAAGTTGGTCTAGATCTAGATGAGTTCATGTTGAATATGGGAATTAGTTAGCCCCTAGGCATCCGCTATCATTCTACATCCTAGTTTTGGGTGAAAGTACAAAGCCATGTCACCTTTTAGGATAACTAATCAAAACGACTAAATTTGAGTATTTCTATCTAAAAATAATTTTTTTCCAAACATATGATCTTGCTAAATTTTTTCTAGCTAAGTTATATATGGTCTCACACTTTTCCAATTGGAAATGTCTATTAAATACATGTTTTATAGTAGTTAGTATCAAATTACCAAAGAAATTAAATTATTTTAGAAAATTGATGTTTCAATAACTCTTACTATTTTTTATGATATATTTTTTAATAACATATAAACACCATTTTATAGAGATCATAGTCAAGAATATTTTCATATAGAGTTCATATTGTTTTAATTAAATATAATATATTGTAATTAAAAAATTCTACAAGTACACATTTTAACACTCAAGAAGATGTCAATTTTGAGATAGAAAAAATAGTAAATCATATAAGAAATTTTTTAAAATTCTTGAAATTCTAGAGGAGAGAGTCATCTTCAAGAATCTATAGTTTTTCTTTTGGTTGGAATAGATTTATTTTTAAAATGTAGTGGAAGATGAAAATTATTTATTTGAATAAGTTGAAATTTGAATCATTATAAAAGAGAAAATATAAGTCTAAAGTCAATTTTCAGTTTTGATTGTTCTAGCTACATATATTACCTATAGCATAATCTGAGATCAAAAGGAAATAATTTTATTTCCTTGTAGCTTTGTGGTGTGAACTAGACCCCTAATTTTCAATATTTTTCAGCAACTAAAATTTTGTCTTTAAAAAATAGGAAAATCTATCATTTCTTTTTGCAAATAATTATTAAAAATTATAATCCTAAACTTCAACCATTTCTACACATTTCATTAGTTTACTTCATTTTCAAATTCTAAATAATAATACAAGATTTATGTCATTAAAGTTGAACAATTATACTTTTGTTAGCCTTTTCCTTTGTAAAATGGTGACACAGGTTTGCACTTTTACCTTGGCACTATTTTGAGGCCTATAGTATTAAAACACCAACTAGATCAAAGAAGTGACTGATGTAGTTCATGCATGGTGATCTTAGAATGAACTATATTTGGAAAGAAAATTTGTTGTTGGACACTTGTTGATGTACACTTGTAATATTCAGTGAGGATAGTACTAAAATTATTTGGATAGTGGGTCCATTTGTCTTCCTTTCAATGCCTAACATGGTTGGAATCTCCTAATATGGATTCAAAGTCTCCTAAGAGAGGCTCATATCTACTAATTTTTTTACATTGGCTCTTAACATTGTCCATCCTTTCAAAAGGAGCTTTTATATTAGTACATTATCTCGTGGGTTCCATCCCCACTAGGGTTTTCCTAGTTAACAAATTTGATGTTATTGTCTATGGTCATTGCATCTACTATTTACATGTTTCATAATTAAAAATAATATTGAGAATTTTTTTAATTCCATGATTGAGTCATGCCCCTTGCCCCCCTCTCAATTATCTTGCTAAGTAGGGGTGGAGAATTTTTCAAGATGAAAAAAGTGGAGCTCAATTTGGAGGCACAAATACCTCCACCACATTCCTACTCTACAAGATATCCTTATCTTCCCCATGATTTCCAATACTCTGGCTATTTGGAATTTGGTTCAAGGGGCTAAAAATACTCTTCAAAAAGGTTGTAGGTGAAGAGTGGGTAATGGTAGAAAGGTGAGGTTTGGGGGGGGGGGGGGGGGGGGGGGGGGGGGGCAAGTGGATATTGCAAATCCATTGTGAAATATCTTTAATTATTCAAATACTATTGAAGGATGTAAATAGATCTCTTGGGTCTTTGTTATCAACTATTGGAAAAGTGATGGCTAGGTGAATATTAAAGAGGTCAACCTAAATCTTAGAAGCATCCAAAAATTCCTTAATTCCTACTGCCTCAACTAGGACCAAGAAGACTCTTTAGTTTGGGGCAATGATCCAAGTGGTAACTATAAGGTGACTTTGATTTTCAATACTAACTTGAATGAAAATTATCCCCCTTGGGCTAAATTTTGGATGAAGGGGCATGTCCCTAAGATCGAATTTTTTTTTTATGGATCAACCTTCAAAATAAAATTATTGCAACTGAAAATCTTCATAAAAGGGGTTTCTATCTTGTGATTAGATGCATCCTATGTAATTGAGCTAGAGAAGATATCAATCATATTTTTATTTAGTGCCATTTTAGTCAAAAGTGTGGAATATTTATTTTGGGCACTGGAACACACAATGGGTGCAGCGTAAGAGTCTTATAGAATGGTCTCAAATATTGAAGTGTCCTATGAGAAACCCTAAAGTTAGAACTACCTAGAACTTTTCTCTTCCCCACCTCTCACTAGGGTCTCTAAAAAGAAAAACATAATATAATTTTTAGAGACAAGGTTTCTCCTTTGCCATTAAATCTTGAGGGAAATCAAAGAATTATTTTTTGGCCCAAAATGATAATAAAAGAGACTTTAACATTATTGATCCTATAAGGAATACTATGGTGAAGGAAAAATGTAGTAGAGAGGAAGTTGTCTGCATATCCCCTCCTATGGGTTGGCTCAAAGCTAATTTTGAAGGGTCTATTAAGGGGAACCTAGGGAGAGTGGGGTGTGGTGAGTTTCTAAGGGATCATAGTGGCAAATTGGTGCATACAATTGTTGTTCCAATTGGTTTTTCTACTAGTTACAAGGTCGAGGTGTCTACGACTTTATTTGTGGTCGAAAAGGCTATAGAAACTAGTTATTGGAAGTTATGGCTAGAAGGTGATTCTCTTAATATTTTCAACATGAAGAATAATAATTATTTGGTGATGTGGACAATAGAAGTTGTAGTGGGAGAAATTTAAAAAATCCTAAATAATTTTGATAAAGTTCATATTACTCATTATTATCGTGAAGCAAACAAGATTTCCATTAAAGAAGTTGGTATGGGGAGAATGCTGACGTGGTTTGATGACCTTAGTAGGGATGTTGATCTTAAGGTGCTAATTAATTATGATGTGATAAATACATTGGAAGGATATATTTAGTAATTATTTAGAATTAATCCCCAAGAAATTTGGTATTAACTATTGGTATTTCCAAAGTTAAAGGGAGTGCCTCTTAACTATGACTCTCTTAAATTGGCACATATATAAGGTGGCTTTGGAAAAAGAGTTTAAAACTTGTAATCTCTATATTATCATCACCATTATTCTCTTCAATTTTTATCTTGTCTATTTCATCTACAATGTGGGTGGAGAGCCGAGGAAGCAGGAGCCTATGAGTTGCAAGCATTGGAAGGAGAATGTTGTTGTTTGGGATATTCTCCATAAAGATAAGGTTACTATTTACCTTAAAAAATTTCATGGCTTTAAACCTCATACCACCAAGGATTATTTCAGACATTGGGCTAGGGGGAAGCTATTATGCATGGGGTGACTATTTCATTAACTGAGCAGTTTATTGTTGGAAATACAAGAGGAGTAACTGAGAGGGGATGAGTGAATAAGTTACTACTAAAATAAATCCTAGATCCCTTAGATGTCAGTACAAAAATACAATCTAAAAATTGAATACTACCGATGCTTAGTAAACATACATTAAATGTTCTAACTCAGTAATTACTAAATATACTCGATCAATGCTTAACATGTAAACTTTAGATGTTAACTATGATTACCCTTACTTTAACTTAGTTGCAAAAATATAAAATAAAATAGCATGAACACATTTGACACTAGGATTTAACGTGGAAATCCAATTTGGGAAAAACCACCAATTATACCTAGTTACTTTTTTCACTATTCTAAAGTGAGCCATGTTAGGAGCCAACCTTGTTAAAGGTTACAAAAGAAATTGTTAGGTGTGACCCTGTTAAAGGATTTAATCACCCTATTAGGAGTGGCCTTGTTAGAGGTCTTGAGACAATTTAATAGAACTACCACCTTGTTAGAGGATTTACAAATAGCTATTAAGCAAACTCTATTAGGAGATTTAGATCACTACTACAATAGTTAGAGAGTAACAATGAGATGACCTGATTTGAATGCAACTATATTGCTGATTACAGATCTCTATTCTAGCTTGTACTTGATCCTTCCTAATTGAATATAGATTTTATGTTCCATATCATCATACATCATAGTTAATACTAGTTTTATATTCCATGAACTATAAGCTCGGTAGAACTTGGAAAGCTTGGTAACCAATAAACTGCTCGAGTTGAACTACTAGACTTCACACTGCCTGATTCTGCTCAGTTTGAACTATTGCACTTCACACTAATTGAATTCCCTTGGTAACCATTCGAATGCTTGGTATAAACTAGAATTAGTCCAGGAGACTCAATAACAACTATAGAGCTTGGTGGCTACTAAATTACATGGAAAACATCGTAGATTGTTTAATGATCTCGATAGCCATACAAAATCTAAATAAGCATTGTCACTAATAACAAACTTGACTAATATGTCAACAAACTAGTCATGAATTTGCTAAATGATGTTGTGAAGGCCTCCTTGTGTAATACTAATTTATGTGCCAACTATTTTTTATAAAAGAACCCAAGATGAAAATACAAACTAAATGAATTCTTACTATCACTTTGTAAAGAGATGCAAAATTAATTTTCATCATAGAGCATTTAATAAAAAGTAACTACGTACAATCACCACTAGCTCAGCTATGGTGATATGAATACTATGTCACACTGAGGAGTACCAAGAAAATTGAACAATGCACATGAAAAATATGACAATTATTAGAAAACAAATTTATATCTATAGAAGAATAAAAAAAGGCATGCAAATAGTCACATGTTAGATGAAAAACCATTAAAATATTATGAATTCATCCTAACACCTCTAGTAAAGCACATCATTGAGGCACTAGAAGTACATAAGAGTGGAAAAAACTATTATTTGTGGATTAGGCATGTTGCTAGTTGTGTGTAATAGTGTTGAGTTTGTTCAATTCTTCCTAGAAGCAACTATTGTACTAGTTGGTTAAGAAAGCGTGGGATGTGTCAGTGGTAATTTAGTAGTAGATTCTGTTTGGCAATGTGTGTTAGCAAGAATTAGGGTGTTTGAGTGTTAGAACCAAGGGTCAAGTGTACCTAGTACTAGTCCAAGGGATGGAGAGAGTGGATATGTGGTAATACTAGTAAAGAACAAGTCGAAGGTGAGTGATGGCTATAAGTAAGTGGATATGATGGGAATGGAACAAGGTGAGGTGGAGAGTAGAATGTGGCTAGTGGATATATTGAGAAGTTGCAGGAAGTGTGCAAGTGGGAGTATGTAGGTTCACCAAATTAGTCATAGTAGCAGGGTGATGCTAGCCAAGGAAGGTGGATGAGGTAAGGGAAAAGAGAAAAGCATGTTTGGCGAACCTCTGAGGAACTGGTGTATTAGTCAAAACTACAAGTGTTAATTTTAGAGCAAGGTGAAGAAAGTCATACGAGACAAGGGTCAACATAACCTAAAGAGGTAGGAAGCATGGTACAGGAAGCACCCTTGTTAGCATTAATGATTTTGTTGAGAACTATAGCATAACATGCATTGTAGGTGGTATTGGATGATGAGCCAATGATGTAGGTGGAAAATAGTTTGCCTAGGACAACAAAGAGTATGTCGGGAGAAAAGGAGGAGATTGGGGAGATAAAATTTCCTAAAAATTCCATGGGAGAATCTTCAAAGGATATGTGAGGTGTTAGTGGGGTGAGGAGTGGATCACATCAGTTTCTTAGCCTCGAGATTCTAGGATAAGGGTTAATGGAAGGGGAAGCAAGCAGTGTAAATGTGGAGGAGCCCTAGCCACAAGCAGGGTGTAGAGATCAAGTGTCAAGTGATGTGGAAGAATTATGAAGAATGTTAGCTGCATAAAGAGACTGAGTAGAGAATGCAGAATAGGAAGTCACATTTTTGTTGGGATTGATGGAGAAGGCACAAGAATATGGAGCACAAACAGAGGCAAGATAGTTGCAAGTGGTGATGGATGTAGAGCAGGCATAGGTGCAATCACTAGAAGTGGAACTAAAAGCAGAGCAAGTGTGGGTGGAGGAAAATGATTCATGAATGTGGGCAGAGTTGTTGTGGCTCAAAGGTTGTAGGAATCTCTGAAGATGGTGTAAGTGGGTTTAGAAAGTACTCAAAATGAGCTGGTGTTGTTGCAGTCATAGTCCAAGTCATTTAGGGAGGCAATTGCAAAAGAAAACTCCCTATTATTGAAGCTATAGGAGTGATTAGCATTAAATGAGGGGAAGGTTAGATAGTTGTAGCAAAATTTGGGTGAGGCAAAAGAAGATGTGGAGCACTAGAAAATGGTGACTGATCAAATGCCATAGGAGCAAGATGTGGCTCAATGAGCGATCACTACACTAGGAGTAAACAAGCCGTTGGAGAATGTGTTCATGGAAATGCACCAGATGAAAAAGGTACACCAAGAAGCCTCTCATTATATTCGATGTTATCATCTGGCATTCCCAAATGAGGACCAACAAGAGATGTAGTTCATGGATAGGGAATTCACACAACTATTAAATGCGCAATTATGTGGTAGGAGGTTTCCAATTCGCATGGATGTAGTGTGGGTACATAGAGGATTGATGCTAGGAGCATCCTCTTCTAGAGCTAGGTCAAAAGGAACACCATTGGTTGGACAACCTATCTTGCAACCTCCTCTGGGGAGGCCAGAATAAATAATCCACCCAATGCTTATCGAATGTAAAGTTGTCATTCTCATCGTGGCAAAATAAAATTTTGCATTTGTTACTGTGGCAAGAAAAGGGACAACTGATGTTAATATATTGTCATGTTAGCTTTTGGTATTTTTGGAATATATCTAGATTTTTTGGGATTTTTGAAAAAAAGTTGGAAAGGTTTCAATCTCTATAGAAGTGGGAACAATATGATCCATAAAGGAAGGAAAACATTTTCTTATATGTGGGGAACTAAATGTCTGTGTGGGCTTGAAATGAAAGATAAGTAGAGATTTGCATAACATTTGGAGAGTCTTGATATGCAAGGCATAATTCTACGTATGTTAATAGCCTTTATAGACAATTACAAGGCCAACATTGAGATGTTTCTCTAGGTGTGTGCCAAGATGGATACTCTTAAGGCCTATGAAAAGGAATTTGGGGGCCTAAAAAAGGTGCTTGGGCCTAAAAAGGATCTTGAGGGGCCTAAAAAAGGAGCTTGGGCCTAAAAAGGTGCTTAAGGGGCCTGAAAAAGGTGTTTGTGCTGGAAAAGGTGCTTGAGTGGCTTGAGAAAGGCCTTTGGGCTAGAAAAGGTATTGCAGGGGTGCCAAGCTCTCATGTTTACACTTACTTATTATGTGCCCCTAGTTAAGTGAAGATGAAAAAGTCTGATGGATATCTAGGCTTTCAGGATAGCATTGATATTTTTGTTGAAGGGGACTAGACCAATCGTGGCCATTGTAACATAAATAAAACTAATGTTTTTTTGGGAATTGTTGTTCCTAACAAGAGGAAGGAAAAGGGGACACCTATTGCATTATTTGCATTGTGCTAGATTTTCCAAAGCCCAGTGAGATGTTTTAGGATATAACTATGTTGCTTCTTAATAGCATTGAGGTACTTCATTTTTAAATATTTTATGACATATTACAAGGCCAATTTGAGCTAAAGTGAGCTACATTTGATAGCAATTCTAGGGTATTGTTAAATTTTTGAGATTTTGTGGCTATGTTTGGCAAGTATTACTTCGTTTGGAATGTTATTGGCCATTTTTGACAACATTGGAATGCTTTTGATAAATTTTTCACAATTTTTGAATTTTTTGCATAATTTTAGAACAATTTTTAATTTTTTTGAGAATTTTTAATAATATTTGAATTTTTTGATTATTTTTGACAATTTTTGAATTTTATTGATAATATTTGACAATTTTAAATTTTTTTTTGATAATTTTGGAAATTTTTTATATTTTGTTGATAATTTTAGACAATTTTTAGATATTTTTGATAATTTTTGACAATTTTAATTTTTTTCAATAATTTTGGACAATTTTTGAATTTTTTGATATTTTTTGACAATTTTTGAATTTTTTTTGATAATTTTTGGCAATTTTTGAATTTTTGGGATTTGGAATGAGGATGTGAGAGAGATTTGTTGGAATATAGGGGTGACCAAGACCATGTAAGGTACCTAAAGAGGCAAGGAGACTAAGAGTTGGCAAAAAGGCAAAAAGTGAGTGTGGATAGCTATATTTGGGACATGGTGGGCAATGAAATGAGTTTGGGACATCAAATGGCTTGACTGAGGGCTAAAATAAACATTAGGAATCATTGAGCACATTGGATAGTTGAGATGTGCATTGATTTTCTTGCAATTCATGTCTATGGTATCTCAATAAATAATCTAACTCCATATTTCTCCAGATTTGTTGTGCTTCCCTTTGGTGTTGTTATATAAGCTATCTCTACTGCTACGAGCTACACTAGATACTAAGGGAGAACTAAATTGTAACCCACAATTGTTCTCAATTGGGTATGTGTGAAATTAATTCAACTATGCTAGATAAGCCTTAAACAAGCAAAACTTGTCATAGAGATAGTTGGTCGAGTACTATCTTGATTTTTTTTCAGCATTGAAGGACTTGTGTTGTTTAGCGAAGTCCAAATGTGCTATTTCTCACTCCTTTTCAAACCAAAGGTGCATTCTCACTTCTTTTGCACCATTTTTTTTTGTGGTGTTTTTTGATTTTTTTGTTATTTTTGATGTGTTTCTCAAAGCTCTAGACATAAAACCTTTTGAGATGGATGTTATTGATGGGCTTTGCTAGGTCTGTGCCATCACAATCTAAAAGTCTATAAGTACCAATCCCAAAGGACCCTGTGATAATGTAAAGACCAATCCAATTGGCCTCCCACTTTCCTTTCTTTTCTCTAGCTACTTGGTTCTTAGGATTTTCTCAGAGTACTAGGTCACCAATCTGAAAAACATGGGGTTTGACCTTTTTGTTGTGATGTCTTGATAACTTATTTTGATACACTTTGAGGTGTGCATGTGTTACATGTTGATGTTCTTCTAACAATTCTAGCTGCTAGAGATGAGCCACTCTATAATACCCATCTGATAGGATGTATCAAAGAGTAACTCTCAAGGAGGGGATCTCAACCTCCAAAGGGAGAATAAGTTCATAGCCATAAACCAAGGAGAAGGGTGTTGCACCTATAGGTTCCCTAAGACTTTTCCTATAGGCCCAGAGGGCGAGGTTCAACTATAAATGCCAATCTCTACCAATATCATTGATGATTCTTTTGAGGATGTTGATAATGGTTTTGTAGGTGGCCTTCATTTGGCCATTGCCTTAGGGATAATAAATTGATGAGTGGTGTATAATGTGAATTTTTTCACATAAGTCACCAATTATTTGATTTTTGAAGTACAAGACATTGTCCATGAGAATGGCATGGGGTATGCCAAACTAACAAATAATATGGTTTAGAATGAAGGAAGAGATTTCTTTTCCCATAGAATCAGCAAGTGGTGCTGCTTCAACTCACTTCATGAAGTATTTTGTGGTGGTGATTATCAATTTATGTTCACCAAAGGAAGGTGGATGGATGGCTCCAATCAAATCAAAGTACCATTGATAAAAAGGCCATGGTGTGGCCAAAGGGTTGAGCTCTTGTGCTAGTGCATGAAGAAGGTTACTATGGATTTGGCACTTTTTGCAAGTCTTGACATACTCAATAGAATCCTTTTCCGTGGTTGGCCAAAAATAGTTCATCCTAAGAATCTTCTTGGCTAGTGTGAACCCACTAGAGTGTGACCCACAAATACTTACATGGACTTCCTATAGAATGACTCTAGACTCATCCTTTTCAAGACATCTAAAAAATGTACTATCAAGAACCTTCCTATACAACGTATCAACCACCAAAGTGTAATGTGAGGTTTGTTGAATGAAATTTTTTTTTCTGGTTATGTGAGAGGTGAGATAGAATGGTATTATTATATAGGTAAGTGATGATGGGGTTATACTAAAGGGAATCAGAAGTGTCTAAGTGGAAAATGATAAGGGAAATAGGTTGAATAAATGTAGGTTGAACCATCTCTTCTACTAAGAACTCATACTGCTCATGTTGCTCCTAGAGCTAGAGTAAGGAGGCCAAGGTGGCCATAGCATCTGCTGCTCTATTTATATCTCTAGGAAGTTGTTCAAAAGTAATATGAACAAAACATGCCTTGAGGGTGTTAACCATATATTTGTAAGGCAATGAATTTTCATCTTTGGTCTAATAAGTGTCAGTGACTTGATTGATAATCAACTAGGAGTCTTTATAAACCTCTAGTGCTATTAGTTTCCACTCTAAAGCTAGTTTGAGACCCAAGACCAAAAATTCAGATTCTGCCATGTTGTTGGTGCAAAGGAAAAGCTGTTTGTAATACTTAGGGATGGTAACACCTAGTGGCATGATTAACAAAAAACTATTTCATGATCCATGATGTGTGTAGGAACTATCAAAATATAATTTCCATGTTATTGGCTCTGTCTGAAGAATGTGCATGTCTAGGAAATCAGCTAGGATAGGATTTGAACTCTCTATTGGCACATCTACTAATTGATTAGCAATGGCTTGTCCTTTTATTACTTTCCTATCAATGTACTCAATATCAAATTCACTTAGGATCATCACCCATTTGGCCAATCTACCTATTAATGTTGTTTTTTTTGGAGATGAGCTTGACCTTTTGTGTTAGAAGATAATGACATAGCTTTTGGGAAGCAAAAACTACAGCTAGACATGCCTTTTCAATAAAAGAGTAATTGAGATCATAATTGACCAAGGTACAACTAATAAAATAGATGGCATGTTCCTTTTCTTGGTCATTTTCTTGTGCTAGGAGGGCTCTAATTGACTTATTTGTTAGAGAAATGTACAATAACAAAGGTTCATGTGATACTAGAGGTACCAACATAGGTAGATTCATCAAGTAGGTTTTGAGTAAGTCAAAAGATTTCTGACACTAATCATCCCATTAAAAAATTATATCTTTATGTAGTAAGTGGGTGAATGGTACACACTTTTCTGCCAACTAAGAAATGAACCGACAAACTAATTGAAGCATGCCTTGAAGAAAGCATAACTGACTCAAATTTTTTGGAGGTTACATGCTGATTATGGCTTGGACCTTTTGAGGGTCAACTTGTATCCCTTTGGTTGAGACAATGTATCCTAGAAGCTTTCCTAATTTGATGCCAAAAGCACATTTCTTGGGATTGAGCCTAACTTTGAACACTTCTAGGCAGGTGAATATCTTGGCTAGTATAGGGAGATGTTCTTGTTGACTATGAGATTTGGCAAGGATGTCATCCACATAATCTTCTATAAAGATATGAATCATATCATGAAAGATAGTGGTCATGGTCCATTGATAGGTGGCCCCAACATAGCCCAAAAGGCATCACATTCATATAGAACATGCCCCATGCACAAGTAAAGGCTATTTTTTCTTGATCTTTTGGTGCTATCCTAATTTTATTATACCCTAAAAACCCATCCATGAGTGAAAAAGTGGAATGGCCCAATGGTGTCAATGTTGGGAAGAGGGAAATCATCTTTGGGACATGCTTTGTTTAAATCTTGAAAGTCAATGCTGATGTGTATGCTACCATTTCTTTTTGATATAGGAATAGTGTTGGATATCCATGATGCATACACCAAGGACTGGATGAAATTAGTGTCGATTAACTTTTCTAACTCTACTTTGACTAGTAGAGCTCTATGGGGATGCATCTTTCTAAGCTTTTGTTTTACTGGCTTGACTTTTGGAGAAATGTTAAGATGATGGAGTATTAACATCGGGTCTAATCTAGGCATGTCTACATAGGACCATGCAATTTTATCTATCTTTCTTCAAAGAAGTGAATGAATGCATTTATTTCCTTTGTGCTTAAGGATTGTGCCAAATAAATGACCCTTAGTTCTTGCTCTATGCCAATGTTGACTAGTTCTATTCATTCAATCAAGATAAAAGATCTTTCCTAGGAGTGTTCGGGTAAGGTATCAATCACCTAATCCATGGATGCCACAATTGGGTTTTAACTTTGGGATGCATCACTTCTATTTGTTTCTATTTTTTTCTCAGGATCAGCTACAACTTGGTAGTGATCATTAAGGTTGTAAAATGCTTGACTTGTCCTAGTGTGACTAAGGTATTTGATACTAGACCCAACATCATGCCTTTCTTCTATTATTTGTTGATGAGATGATTCAACTACCATGGTCAGTGTAAAAATGAGGAAATTTGTGAGGCTCATTTGTATCCTAGTTAATGAGTTTAGGATGGATTAGGAAGAGTGATTCATAATATGGAAAGGGTTCGACAGGGTTTAAAGACATGATTTCATTAGATGGCTCATATGCTCTATCTATTAGATTTATGATATGGGCTTCTTCTAGAGTATCATGAAAAGTAGAGCTTGAGAGAGGCTCATAGTAGTCATCTTCAACTTCTATTGGAAATAAGTCAAGAAATAGAGTTTGAAATTGAAACCCTTCAACATGTTCAACATCTTCTAAGCTACTCTATTGTAACCTGACTCTTGGTGAAGTGGGCCTAAGACAAGAGCTTTTTCCTTTTGTAGCCAAATTGTCTGATGTGGGTATGTGAATAACATCACATTCTTTGTCATAAAGAGAATCCTTAGATAATAATTTGAATCCCCATTTAGTGGAATCAACATCATCTTTGTTATTAGAGGTATTTATGGGTGATTCTTCTATGGGATATGAACTTGAGAGGGATATATTTACATTTATTATGTTAGATGTTTTTTGGCTATTACCATCTCTTTGTTTAGTTACCCACACTAAGGTGGAAGAGGAGGAATCACTATGCTTAGGACAAGCCTCAAAAGAGGTTTTTGTCTTGTCTTGTTCACCATACCCTACCCCTATTTTGAACCTATTAGACCTGAATTGTGCTATAAGAGGTTCAATGATGCCTATCCCTTTCCCTAAGGGACCATCTCCCATATATCCCATTTTTTTCATGAGATCAAAACCTTTTCTATGTAGGTGGGGGGAGATGTCAACATTTCTTTGACTAATTTCTTCTATTGAACTTAGAGGTGCTCCACTTGCTTTGATAAAATGTGCATGATAAGGCTTAGTGGTAGATGATAGTTTCCCATGAGATTTCAGAGAAAGTAGGTGATCAAATAAGGAGACTGAGTACTCACCCACCCCTTTGCATTGCAATCTACACTTTCTATCAAATTATCTCATCAATCTATCCATTTCTTCATAGTGTGACTATTTAGGGTCTTTAGATGATGATGGTGAAGGAAGAGAAGGACTTGAACAACCAAATTTCTCTTTTCCCTTAAGTGATGTTAATGAGTGGTTGTCATTTTGGCTGGTAGACCATGAAACATCTATAGATGTGGACTAGCTGATGTCATCTATCAGTGTGCTAGATTCTTCCCTATTATGAGATACAAGGGAATTACAATATTGGGCAAAATGTTGATCTCCAGGTATGGTCACCTCTTGACCCATGTAAAGAAATTTAAGAGATTGATGGTAAGTGGAGGGAATGGCCTGCATGTCATGAATCCATGGTCTTCCTAATGGGACATTATAAGTTAAGTGTATTTCTAAGACTTGAAAAATAGTTTCTTTCATAATTGGTCCTAATTTGATTTGCAAAATAACCATGCCTTTGGAGGATCTCTCCTCATTGTCGTAGGCTTTGATGGTGATTTTCTTTCTTGGGTCAATAACATCCTCTATATACCCTGGGGCTTTTACTAAATTGAGTGTGTGAATATTGATGCCTACCCCACCATCAACCAATGCTCTCTTAACTCTATTTCTATGGATAAAGACTTCAATATGCAAAGGAGAGTTTGTGGCTAGATGACGGACATGTCATCTTGGGCTGAAAAAGATACATAGTGAGGGGTGATTATATTGTTGACCATGTTCTGAAATCTACACACATCTAGGTCATTTGGCACTAAGGCTTTGGTGAGTATTTCTTTATGCTCTGTGGAGATTTTTAATAGTTCAAAAATTGAGATATGGGCTAGAGTCTTAAGTAATTGATTGAATAGGTTGTACTTGGGAAATGAGGAACTTACTATTGCATGATCAAGATTTGTTATAGGTCCTGGTAGAAAAACTTTAGAGGCCTAGCCTCAGGTGATTGCATTCAATGACTGTTTCTTATTTTTTTCCTTGATTATGATAACATTCACGGTATCATCAAAGCTAGAGATCATGTTGATGGTATTGTTGTAATGATGCATGTAATTAACCTTAGTATAATTAGCTTTAGAGGATTCCCCCTTTTCATGGATAATGAAAGGGTTCTTGAAGGTTGTATGGTCTTCATTATTGGTAAGATTATTTACTTTGATGGTTCCATCATTGATTAATTTTTGTATTGCCCCCTTAAGGGAAAAATAATTGTTTGTTAGGTGCCTCATATTTTGAAAGTAGGCACAAATGTGCTTGTCATTCCACCACTTCGGCTTGACTTGGGGTTCATAAGGTTTGGCCTTAGGAAGTATAATGAGTTCATTAGCCAAGAGGGTTTGCAAAGCACTCTTGTAAGACACACCAATAGGATTATACTCCTTGGGAATATTAGAGGATTGATATTTGCAAGGAGGAGGAGCTTGATTGTAAGCAACTTTTTGATTAGATGTTGAGGGCGTTGTCACATTATGTTGATGGAATGGATGGGCATTATCTTTCCAAGGTGTGTTTGAGTTGGTATTGTTGACAATGGGATATGACTAACTTAGATTCATTTGAGGTTTGACATAGTTAGCTTTGACCATCTTGTCATTAATGGTGCTCTTGTTGTTGTTTCTCCACCATGACTTTTGTTTATTGGTTGCCCAATCAGATGAATTATGAGTCTATGTGGAGTTGTTTGAAAAGAACTTACCATCTTTTGATATTTTAATAATGTCATTATTTTTTAGGGTCTCTTCTACCTTAGTGGCATTCTCTAAAGTAGTTTTGAAATCTTTAGACCCTTGGAGTTGGAGCCAATAATTCATCGATTTGGAGAGACTATTAATGAATATGTCAATCTTCTCTTTGTCTTGTATGTCTCTATGATACTTGGCAAACATGTGTCTCCACCATTTAGGAAGGTCTTAAATGACTCATCGAGAAGTTGTTTCATGTTGCATACGTCGATCATTATAATTTCCCTTTTGATATTGTAGGAATATTGGGAGATGAACATGGAAGTCAATTGGTCAAAGGTTTTGATATTGGAGGGTAGCTTGTAAAACCACTCCATGGATTTACCTCTAAGGCTCCTAGGAAATAGACGCATTAGGTATTTTGTGTCATGGAAAAATTCCATACTTAGGGTATAGAATTTTTTGAGGTGATCTTGTGGATCTGATGTGCCAAAATATTTATCATATTTTGGTATTTTTACATTTTGTGGTAAAGGAATGAAGGTAATGTTATTATTTAAAGGGAGAGGACACACCTTTTCAAGGCTGAAATCTAAGGGTTTCATTTTTTCTCATTTCATCCTTTCCATTTCCATTGTAGGTCTTATAATTTTTTTGTGATGACATCTAGGGGTGACTCTTCTTCATCTCATCTCAAGTTTGTCAGATCAAAATTAGATGACAATTTTACACCTTGCTGTGCTAATGTTAGTATATGATGCTCCTTGTATTTATGAGTATCTTGTTTATGATGTTGACAAGTTTAGGATTTTGTTGAAAATCTTCAATTTTAGTTTCAATACTCTTGTCATCCCATGCAACAGATGAACCCATTGTGGCTAAGAATTTTGAATTTTAGTTGAACAAGGGTGATTCATGAGTAACTACATTTGGTGAGAAATCTATTGGTGTAGTAGGTTCAAGGAGATTTAGAGTTTTTGTATGTTTGATGGTTCTACTAGCTATTCTAGCACTCACTCATATAGGCAACCATCTAGTTTTGTAGCTATACTGGTTTTGTGTGGTGGCATGAAATGTGAGTTGGTTTCATTTAGTTCTTATGCATTTTCAAAATCTAAGCATTTCCATTGACCATGATTCATCTGGAGTAACAAGCTAGGTTGGACAAGGTGTTTGACAATGTTGATGAGATGAGTTCATGTTTGTGAATTTAGGTAGGGGACGGATGCATGTCTTTGAATGTTTCTGGCTTGATGTACAAAATGAAGCAATAATAAATATTGGGTTGATAATGATGTTTGTATCTCTACTTATTTCAAAAAGATGTTTTTGTTCAAATATGGAATCTCTCAAAGTTGTAAAATACCAGCAAGGAAAAGGGTATCCAAATTTGTTGTTTGTTCACAATTATCATGCATGCAGATGGCCTCTATTTTATGTCTTTTCTCAGATGCATCACAGTATTGATTAAATGCACTATTTAATAGATCATATACATTTTTTAAATGCTCAGATGTGTTATTCTAATTTTCATATGCATTGTTTAATGATTTAAATGCATTATTTGGCTAGGCAAATGCATTGTTTGAAGGCACAGATGCGCTATTTTATAGGAATATACATTATAATAGAGATCAAGAGCATCATAGGAATATTCAAAAGAATTTCTTTATGTAGTATATGCACTACTTCAGGGTTCTTCAACAATGTTCTTATTTTAGACTTGGTTTCTCAATGCTAGTTTAAAGTTGCATCTTTTGGAAGGATAGTAATCTGCATTGGTGTTTCTTATTAAATTTTTAAGACACATCCAAGCATAATAGCACTATAAATCAACATAAAACATAAAACCACACATACCTATAAAGTGAAAGGAAAGAGCTTCCTAACAAGGTTATCTAAAGCCAATGACTAGTGGGTTTTAGTGTTTAACCAACTATGTTCAAATTTACCTCTCTTGTGACTAAGAGCTTCCCACCAACAAAACTAAGGAGGTTTGGTGCAATCCCTTATAGGACTACTGGAGGAAGGCTATTCCAAACATGGGTAGCCTGCATTCGATTGGGAATACAAGATTGGAAGGCAGTCCCTCTCACCAGCCCTACTAAGGCAACTCAAAAGGTAGCCTTTCTATGGCTAGATAATCCTACCTAGTGGAAAGCAGGAAATGGAAATCAAAAATAAGTTTGGGAATCTGAGCACTCGAGAAGAAAAAGAGCATATCCCTACTATTTTGACTTCCCAAACACAACAATCACAAAGTTTTAATCACCAATCCTTATACTATTGAAGATAGAGGGGCTCCTAATTAATCTATTTGTAGATTTTTTGCTCATTCAATTGTGACTGATCTTTATAGAAGGCTAGGCATTTTGATCAACTCGAAGGAGTTAACAGCATAGGCCTACTTTTCTTTTAGATCAGTGAGATCAAATGCTTGTATTAGGCTATGTTTGGAACTTAGAAATGTTGCACTTTAAATTAACAAGAGCCAAGGCCTACTTACCTGATTTAGAGCTAGCAAAGGCTAGGTGCATCTATAAGGGTCTCCATTCCTATCATGCACTATCTACAATTGAAGAGCTTTCATTAAATCAGAAGAGACCTATAAGAAAATGATATTTAGATTTGGAAGTTAGATTTACAAAACTATAATTTTTACCAGATGCATTATAAGAATACTCATATGCATTACAGCTTTGTATATGCTATTTGATCTAGCAAATGCACTATAATAAAAGAAAAAGTATTATAAAATACTTTATATGAACTTTAGAAATTATCAGATGCATTATAGAACTCTTTAGAAGCACTACAAAAAGTTTGAAATACATTACAAAACTATTTTAAAGCACTTCAAAAATATTAAATGCATTAAAAAAGAGTTTAGAAGCATCAAAATATCTCTCAAAAGTGTTAAAAACAGAGCTCAAAAGTGTCAGAAGATTTAGATTTGGCCCTTGTGTGTTCCGGGAATACTTTGGGACTTTACTCTTGCTAATACAAAACCTCTAGAACATGATAGAACTTATAATCGATCATATCTGCACAAGGAAATAGAAAAAAAACATAGATATATACTAAAAATGAAAGATTAGACTAAAAGATTAAAAAATAGAGAGGCTTTGAGCTCAAGCCCTATGGTGGGCACCAAATTGTACACGATATAATTGCATATTCATGAAACTTTAATGTAGAATGCAGATAGACTGACAACAGACTAGACTAAACCCAAGAAATCATTATCAAAATGTAAATTCTACAAACGTCTCATATTTTCCTAACTACAACTACTAAGAAAGCTCTCAGATTAGTATCTTAGTGATAGTTCTAGAATGGGAGTATGCTTAGAATGTAGATCTACAAGAAAGCATACAAGATCTATGACGATAATGCAAATTATATGAGGATAACAACTCTTAGAATGCTATGACAATGGACATACAATGAGCTAATATATAATAAATGATGCTAAATGACATAAAAGAAATGTTAAAATGCTATGAATTTGCTATAATGGTAATGCTAAAATGATAACTCAGAGTGTGCCTATAGCGCAGATGCCTAAAACTTGGGTCCCTTGGCTCTTAGATTTCCCCCCTATTTATAGGATTTTAGAAGGGGTTGGGGTAAGAATCAATATTTTCACCTTTTCCTAGTGGATGAAAGTGAAATCGAAAATATCTCATAAGAGACCAAGAGGAAGAATCCAACAGACTTGGTTTTGAGGATAAATGGGGATATTTCTAATTCTTTTAAATGAAAAGGGAAGTTTTCTCTTTTGTGAGGATAAATGACTTTATTGAATGAATAAATATCTTATTTATTTTCTTCCTCCCTTTTTGAACTTCATTTTATGAATTTGAATTAATTTTCTCCTCTTTTAAAGTTGATTTAGGTCTTGTCAATTTGATAGATAATTAATGGCCTGATGTTTGTAACACTACTACAAACAATACCAATATAAATGAATCCAACAACAAGTACAAAGTATGCAATATTTTTTTTATTTAACTCTACTTAATACAAGTACAAGTATATAGATTGAACCATTCTCAATCTGAAAACCTCTAAATACAAGTAAACATCATCCAAATATGATTCCAAAAAGATTCTAAAACATATTGAGTTCAGTACAATAATGGAGTACAATCTCATCCTTAAATGTCTATGTCCAAAATATGGACCCTACAAGAAAATGAATAATGATTCAAGAAGAACTTCAATAAGAATCTTTAGCTACTTGTAAACTCGAAGCACCTAGAAACACACAAGATGCAACACAAAACAAAAGAGAGCTCAAAACACACTGAGTAGAAAAATGTAATCCACCTGCATGCATAGTAGTCCAAACATAAACAAAAACATAATGCAGATATCTATTTTACTATAACACAATACAGTTCCAAAATTAATATGCAAGAAGTAAACCTTTACTCATTATTGAAAAATTAAACTCGCACTAAGAATAATATGTAAATGAAACATATATATATACTGAGGTGTCATCATTATGGCACGAAGATACTACATCCATGTATGGTATGCTCATAGTCAACACATAATGGGTTTCTCTAGATATTATACTTGTCAACGACAGAATAGAGAAATGCCTTGTTCTCTGTACTTAACCATATAGGTTAAAGTCATAGGTAAGGCTAATTATCTATTAATATGTAATTAACCCACCCAATTTCATTTAATATTATCATTGAATTTAAATTACTGAATAGGATAAACCATATTCAGCCACCTCGATAAATGTTCATCACAACTATTCTTAAACACACTTCAAACAAATTTACTAAGAATGCACATGTAATGAATAACAATTTAGTGTAAAATGTAATACTACATTCCTTATCAAATCGAAACTGATGACGGGCCACACCACCCGTACCAACCAACAACAAAAAATGCAACAAGATAGAGATAGAGAGATGACAAAAATGCTTCATAAAGCATCCATTAATACTTGAAATTCATTAGAATATTCTCCAAATGGAAAAAACCCCAAATTCTTACAATATAAGAGAGATGGCTCACTAAGAGCTTCTACAAGAAATTACATCCGAAGAGCTTATACTTGAAGAGCTTGTCTTGAAGAGCTTCTATTTACCACTTCCATAAGAAGAGCTTCCATTTCTCCAACTTCTTGAACTTGATTACAAATGATAATAGGCCTTTCTTAAATAGGCACTTCTAACCCAAGACATTACAAACACAACCAATGTGGGATAAAAGGTAAATACAACTACCTTTAAATAAATATTAAATTCCCACCCAAATACAACTAAGCACCCAACAAATATTAAATACATGATTTAAGGATCTTTCCACAAACTTCTAAATTGCCACCTATACACCTTGATTAATGGAATGACAACTATTTTTATTATTTTTCTTTTTACGCCACCTATGCGCCTCGAAAATAGAAATCTCCTTTTCCTTTCTTTTCTCCTTTTTATTTTTTTATTATTTCTCCTCTAATTTTCGTCACTTTCTCTCTCCTCCAGAATTTTTTTTTTTCTTTTTTTTTTCCTTTTTTTTTTTTTTCTCTTTTTTTTTCCCCTCTTTTTTTTTTTCTAATAATTTAATTTTCCCATGTAAGATGCTCCTGCATCAGACTCCCTTGGTAGATAGAAAAGTGTGTCCCACACTTTAATGCCAAAAGAAAGATATACAACCATCTTCATCTTCACCACAAGCTTCCACCTCAACAGGACAAGAAAACCAACATGCAAATCTTCCACCTTATGCATCAGAAACACATCCACTTCTGCCAATTCCGAAAGTATACTTAGGTCATTATAGCAATAGAAACCAAAACTATAGTATCAAGATCACATAAATATAATCAAACTGACTTAACAGTTTAATGATATTTACCAAATCTTAATACTATACAATTGAACCCTACTGACATAACAATCTAAACTTATCCCTCAAAATGAATAAGATATTAAAATTAAAGTATTTATGATAACAATGAAATTTCATCAAACATATATCATAAATTCACCTTTTATTTGAAAACAACTTTTCTTTTCAATAATGAACTCTAAATAGTTCTGAATTCAAATATATAACAGAATACATCTTTTGGATAAAAAGATTTCTATTTCATAACATTTTATTTCAAAGAAATGTATAAATGCTAATGAAATAATTCTTATTAATTTTACCATTATTGACAGATTTCCTATCATCTAGATTCAGTCAATGCCTATACAGAGATCAAAATAATGATGCCATTTTAACATCTATATATTACATTATCCAAATGTAAATTTTTTTTTTTTACGAAAAGCTCTCATGTTATATTTTTAGAATTTTACACAAATTGTTTAACAATATGTCATTACCCTATTCTAACTATATTTTAGCTTTCAAAAATACAAATTAGACACCATATCATAATGTCATTCTTTGTCAGTAATCGAAAACAATCAAATCACAAAATCCTTTGAAAATGTATAATAGGAATCGGCTAATACTATTGACAAGTTTTCTTCCGTCTGTTCTCACCAATCAAATTACAACCTAAAGTTCCATATCGATATTATAACCAATTGTTTACAAAATGTGTCGAACAACAATTTTTTTTTTAATCCGTAGTTTTGCTATAACGTTATACCCTAAACTTGTATGCGATACTAGGGTAAATAACTGTACCAAAATCAAATGCAAACCATTTGACTAAAAGACCAGACCAAACCTCATTAACACTATTCAAGACACATTCTCAAAACTGATAACATCCATAGGTACACAATACACAGTGATCTCCAAGACACATATAACATAGTAAAAACCCATTTGCACACAACATAACCAAAAGAAATTTACATTCTCATATTAATTAATCACAGTGATTTGTTAAACACAGAGTTCGGCTATATGAAACCAACAACTGGGAGCTATTTGACAATAAAAAACAAAGCCCAAACATATCCATGTTGCCCAAGCATACTTCCATAACCTCCCTGGAGTATGGGAAAAAACATTGCTTAGAAAAACATCTCCGAACCATGCCTACTTCCAGGCTCGAGAGTTGATTACACAAATATACTTCAGAACATTATTGAATCATACTCCTAACATTCCTGTTTTAAAATTAAATACAGTAGTAAGAGAGAAAGAAGGGATAGAGAATGCCCCTACTTGAGACACAGTAAATGGCAACGCTTGACACAAAGATCTTTAATAGCGCTTGCTCCAAAGCCCAAAATGCCAAATCAAACCTCACTTCTAGACTGAGAACACTATCTAACCAGCATAGATCCACGATACAGAAAAGACTGAAATGAAAAGCAATGGAAAATCTTGCTATGAGAAAATTAACCGTGCTCATTTTTCATAAGAAAGTTTCTCCTTCCAACTAAAACCCTTCATGTTTCTGTCTCTTCAGCAACAGAACACAGATGTAACACTTCACAGAGAAAAAAGGCCAATTTGTCGGCAATACTTTCGTAGAAACCAAACTCACAATTGACATGGACAACCAAGAACTTTAGTGCCTTAATGGCCTCACTATAATGCGCATTCAATGCACTTCAATTCTGCTCAGAGTCGTGTATACGATAGATTCAAAGCCACCAGCAAAGTTGGCTTTTAAAAATAATGCATAATTCCCTAAGTTATTGCATTCGAAACCCTTTAGGGTTTTAGGGAAATAAAATCCTTTAATCAACAAAATATATGTAAACCTATATTTAATTTAAAACTTTTCAAATGCTTTATCCAAAATATTTTATCTAATGTCTTTACACAAAAGTAACAAAACTAGAGAATTAGACATTAATTCGTACTACTTCAGAGTAGATAAAGTTCTTAATTATCAGCAATAGTCACATGTCCCAAGGACATTACCTTAACCAAGTTCTACAAATGAAACAACATAACATCTGAAAGATACTTCAAACAGTAAAATTTTAATATGCAGAACAACCCTAAGTAGTGGTTAGGCATGACAATGTGATTTTGATTTCAAAGTCTATTGTGTTCTTTTGATTTCCTCCTTAATTTGCATTGATTGATCAAAATTACATAATTTAGGTCTTTTCCAATTTTTGGGTGTCTACAATGGGGGACATATGATGAAAGATTAAGGATTGTAGAGTTTAAGCTCCACAACAAGGAGAACAAGAAGATAGTAGAGAAGGAGCTAGATTCCATACTCAACGAATCTAGCATGATAAGACAGGAATTTAATGAGCTAAAGGGAACTACACTAGAAATGAAGGCTAGTTGGTAGTCTAAATTGCTAGTAGCAACACCTATTGTAGTAGTAGGACCTTTAGAGGGAGTAACAATGGCACAACCATGTGCACTCTCTCCCATTGCACCATATGCAACAATTGTGCAAGTAGAACATGAAAGAGAAAGATATGAGCAAGCAAGAAGGTAGTCAGTGGTAGAAGCACCTATTGCATTGAGAAAGTTAGGTAGATTAGTGAAGGTGAAGCAAGAACCTACATCTCAACCAATGAAAAGAGTAAAGAAAATCAGCAGTGGGCCTGGCAAAAGGAGGAAAAACATGCAAGTGAGCATTTTTGAAATCTTAGATGATGACAATGATGACGATGATGATGATAAACCTATTAAGAAAGATGCATAGGAATCCAAGAAAACCACAAGCAAGATGGCATGGAAACCAAAGGTAGAGAATCTAAACATGGAGATAATTAATGATGAAAATTTTGTTAAGTTGAATAAATTTTATAGGATGTATAGTAGTATGGATAGAAGGTAATTAGAGAATTCTTTAATAAGAAATATGATTCTAAGGAAAAATATATTTGATAGCATTCATAATAAGATTCTTGAAGACCTATACAATAAGTTGATCAATAGGAAGAGAAGAGTGGTAGAAAAAGACTTGAATATGAGAATCACATCCACAAATTAGTTATGTGTTGTTGGATCAAAAGAGGAATCTAAGAAATTTTTGAAGTGTATTGAGCCCTTGGTAAGGAATAAAAGAAGAGAAATTCTTCTGATGGGAGGCAATTAAGAGGAGGTAAGGCAAGAAACATAGGAGGATTTAATGAAATATATGTCCTCAGTACCTAAGGAGAGTGCACAAGAAAAGGTTTATAGTTTAGTATATGTATAGGAAGATACACCTTCTAGTGAAGAGGAAGAGGCATAACGAACACATCAAGCACCATCTCCACCTCACATTGTTATCGGTACTAAACCCATGCAAGTGGATAGTATACACCTAACTGTGGATACAAAGGAGAATCCATTTGTAGTGTATGGGGAAAATATTGTTGGCAATATCACTGCCTATACCAGTTTTGATGATGAAGAGGAAGGGAAAAAGAAGAAGGAAGAAGAAGAAAAGAAGAGAAAGGAACATGAAGAAAAGAAAAGAAAAGAAGATAAAAGGGGAAAGAAGAACAAGAGAAGAAGCAAAAAGAAGAACAAGAGAAAAAGGAGAAAGAATAAGTAGAAAAGAAAAAGATAGAAGAAGAAGAGAAGAAGAAGAAAGAGGCTAAGGAAAAGAAGAATGTAGAGGAAAAAATGATAAATATTGTTGTATCTTCAGTAGTATTAGCAGCTAGAACATTAACAATAATACCTATTCCATCTGATGATGAAGAGCAGAAAGAGTTAATGGGCAGTTTGAGAAAATTGTTTGAGAAAAAAGAAATTATGAAGTCTTTGGAGAATACCCTTGCTAAAGTCTTAAAGCATGTGCATAAGACAATTTCCACAATTGTAGCTAATATAGACTTGCAAGCCAAGGAAAAAGAGTTGGTGAAGACCTTTGATGAGGAATTCACAACCTTAGTTGAAGTAGTAGTAATGCAAGCACAAAATAATCATGATGCAACCCTAATCAATATAGTGTGCAATGATTTGAAGGAACTTGATGGAAACATCAAGGAATTGAGATAATGTATTGCTAAAGGTAAGAATTTGTATGGACAGTGCACAATGTCTTATAGTTACTTATCTAATTTTGATGCAAAGATCAAAGGCCATATGAGTGAGCTTTAGTCACTCACTAAAAGATTGTAGCAACCAGAGATCAAAATTAAAGATTCTAAGAATGAGATTGAGAAGATCCATAATGTTATCAAAGGCATTAATTGTGACAAGGAGAAGGTAATAAGAAGATTCTCTATTCTTAGAGAATATTTGGCACCCAAGGTTGTATTTTTACAAAGGTAATTGGAGGTATGTCTTTCAATAAAGAATTTCTATGAAAAAATCACCTATACTGACTTGAGAGGATTTGAAGTGGCATCCTATGCACTTTGTACACTCATCAATAGATTAGATATAGTCAAAGGAAATAGGAATAAGGAATTTGACAAACTAAAGATTGATTTTGTAGACTGCATATCCAAAATGATGAGTTGATCAACAACAAGGAGCAATTTTTTGTGATACAATTTTTTACACCTTTTCCATTGGTGTCAAAGGGGGAGTATTGTGTTATTATGTAGAGGAAAATTGTATTGATGTAAATGTATATGTAAGGGGGATCTTATGTATGTATAAATGTAAAGGAGTGATAAGGAATGTAATGAAACTGTTATGTTTTGAAGGCAATTTTTATGTAGTTATTTTGTTTATTTTTGTTATGTATGAAATCATTTGGGACTTAGCCAATTTTCCCAAATGTTACCATCAATTCTAGAGGGTGATATTGTTGGAAATATGGTCAATTAGATGTCTTGTTGTTTGTCATTTATGGCAACATATACTCAACATTTCATTTATGCATTTAGAGACATAAAATTGTCTAAGTATTAGATAGTTTGCAAAAGTACAATGAACAAATCTTAATAGTATGAATGTTGTGCAAAGAGTTAGCTTTTGCATATTTGAGGAAAGGTTTGTGACATTATCATGATGATGTATGCCAATGCACATGTGTGTATGGTTAGTATGACACAAGTTACAACAAGTTTAACTGTGTTGGAATTAAATAGTGCAAAACAAAGCATAAAAGAAAAAAGAGTTATACAACTTTAGGAATTATTTTTGTTTCAAAATAATTACTAAGTAATGTTAAGCTGAATATGTAGATATTAATTTACATTATGTCAAGCGTGTGAAGACATGGAAGCCAATTGAGAAATAATTGGTGAATGTGCAAGACATAAGTAAAGATCTTATGTTGCATAGATAGATTGAAAGAGTTGCACAATGAATGTACATGATGCACAGATATTGTGGAAGTTTCATGATTAGATGTGACATGTGAACTACTATGAGAACCATTTGTTAGCCTTATGTGATGAGAAATACGATGTAAGATTGGAGCAAGTGCGAGTTATAGCAGCAATCAAGTATTTTATGCATATCTATTTTATGAAGGAATTAAATTGTATAATTGCATGTTAGGGAAGCAGAATCTTCTTGCAAACATTGTAAGTGATCCACCAACTCCTAATAGCATTATAGAAACTCCTAACAGGGTTGAGGCTTCTACCAATTCCTAGTCCTCTAACAAGGATTCAAGACACTATATGTACTTCATAGACTCCTAACAGGGTTAATATACTTAACCAAATCCTATTGTTTAGTGAATAATCTAGTGGTTATCATCCCCATTGGGGTTTTCCCTTGGCTAGGATTTACCTAGTTAAAAAGTAATGGTGTTATGATTTCTCTATTTGTATGATTATATTTATTGTTTACCATTTTTGGTTTACTTTCATATGCAAGTTATAAAGTAATTAAGAATATTCAATTGTGGGCAAAACTTTGTAGAATACTAATTCACCACCCACCTCACCCTCCCCCCCCCCTTCGTCCCTCTCTCTTAGTATTATCTATTTCTAAAAAAACCATCCTCATAATATAGAAAAAATATATCATGGGAGTGTACACATAAAAAGATGCTAAAAGATGTAAATTTAGCTTGTGCCAATACCAGCTTCTAATTACTTGGATTATCTCCAACTAAACATCTTAGAAAATTACCCAAGCTTTTATTCACAAGCAATTTTTTTCCATTTTTCTGTGGATGGAATGTAGAACTAAATCTCAACTTAGTACCCATCCTCTTCCACAAATTCTTCTAAGAGTAACCAACAAACTTACTATCTCTGTCAAAAATAATACTTCTTAGTAATCCATGCAATCTAACAATCTCTTTGAAGAAAATTTCAACAATGTGCCTAGCATCTAATGTCTACTTAAATTGTATGAAATGGGCCATCTTACAAAATCCATCCAGAAAAACAAATATGGAATTATACCCTTTTACTATCTTAGGTAATCCAAGAACAAAATCCATACTGATGTCACTCTAGGGTTTCAAAGGAACCAAAATAGGTGTGTACAAACTAGTATTTTGACTTACTCCTTTTGCAACTTGAAAAATTTGACAACTCAGGTTACAAAATTTTGAACATCCTTATACATTTTTGGCCAATAATACTTATCCTTCAACAAACTCAATGTCTTATCAATTCCAAAATGTCCAACCAATCCACCACAATATTTTCCTTCATTAAATTAACTCTCATAACACTTCTTGGCATACACAACTAAATTCCTTTAAACAACATATCTTCTTGAATGAAATATTCATCATACTTACTCATATGATTTGATAGATTTGGTTCTCTAGACTCTCTCCATGCCTCAGAAAAATCAAGGTCAGTATCATACAACTCTTTCATTTCATCAAAACCAAGAATTTTAACCTTCATCTTGGTCAAAAAAGAATGTCTTCTGCTCAATGCATTAGCAACTTGGCTAGTAACTCCAGTTTTATTCTTAATCACAAATGTGAAACTTTTCAAGTACTTATCCCACTTTATATGTCTCTAATTCAATTTATGTTTACATCCCAAGTACTATAATTATTTATGGTTAGTATACAACACAAACTCCTTAGGAATCAAATAATGTCTCCACTTCTTCAATGCTTGAACAATAGCATAAAACTCTTGATCATAGATAGAATAATTTCTTTTAGCATCATTCAACTTATCAGTAAAGAAACCATGAAGTATATCTTCTTGACTCAACACAACTCATATTACACTACCACTTGCATCACATTCAACTTGAAATACCTTGTTGAAATCAAGAAAAGCCAATATAGGTAACTATTGTCACAAAAGCTTGCACCCTTGTCTAAAGTTTTTACCTAAGGACAACCTTGTGAAACATAGAAACAACCTCCAAGCTATGGGACTTTAACTATGAGGTTGATTCTTTGGAGAAGGTTGACTTCCTCTACTACTAGGATCCACTTAAACTATTCTTGAAGAGAAAAGGGAGAAGGAATACATGAAAGTAATTACCTAATATATTCTAAAGAGGTGATGCAAAAAATAAGGGTGTTTGGACCAATCATTTCCCATACATGCACCATACCATTATCATGCCAGTTCAAAGATATACAAATTCAGACTTGCTTTAATCTATTAATTACATACATATTAGACAATGACATGAGTGACACAAGGAAAAAATGTTTCCCTTCTTATTGTTTACAAGACAATAGAGATACAAAAACATAGATTATAGATATACATAGTACATGAAAGAGAGGGAGAAAAATCTTGTAGAATACATTAATGGCTAAAGGAGATAAGATAGGATGTCGTATAATTCAAAGGAAAAGAGGGGATTTGTAGTAGAATGCCAATGCAATACTAGAGAAATAGAGAAGATACAACCCTAAGAAAGAGTACAACATCTACTTTTATAGTGTAACCATAACTCAAATAGATTCCATCCTAAGATAGAATTCAACCATTGCAATCAACTTTACAAAGAATAATTACTACAAAACTAGAATGTAAATCCATAAATGAGAAGATCACTTATCCACCAAACAATCTCTAAGAAGACAAGAATGGTAGCCATTAACCATTTGACTAATTAGATGGATCAACTGGTAGCAATGGAGTGTTCTATTGCATTTATTAAGCCTAGTGAATGATGAAAGTGGATGCAAGAGATCCAAAAGATTGAATCTATCATCAAAGAGCTATTTCCCCTATTATCAACCTGCCAAATTAGGTAGAAAGAAAAGGTCAACAGTATCCAACTGTTGCTCTATACCTTTCTTGCTACCTAATTGGTTGAGGGTTCCTCTTCATCTAGCTTAGTGGATAAAATTATTTATATGTTTTGGTCAACACTAAAATCACAATCCTATGAGCATCAACTATGATCAAAACCCTTTATATCACCTTCTATTCATAACCCTAAATTCTATGATCTTATGATTCCCAATACATTGTAGCATTGATCCCATCCTTTATTCTCTTTATGATCTTTCAATAGAAACAAGATCATATGATCTCACAACAAAATAGTGGACCTTAACAACCCAAGCATAAGGACGCGATACTATTATGTTTTCCTTGCAATGTCATGGCATGGTCAAGTTGACATTTATGATCTTACAATCACAGTCCATCGTGATATCAACAGCCATGGCAATAGCCCTTGTGATCCTATGATCATTGTTTGACTATCATTTGTGGTGACCTTGAGAGGTGTCCTCACTTGTGCTTGCAACCTTATGGGTTTACAATCATGTCATCAACCTTCCCTTCATAGCAACAACAATCTAAGAAGTTAATCTAATGATCCTATAATCATTGACCCTCATGGAATTAGAACATATCCTCGCAGAACCTATGATCTTATGATCACTTACTGTCATGACATCAAGCAAGATCTTGCTTTGGCTTACAATCTCACAACCATATATGATGTTCTGACAACCCAACCACTTGACCAATAGGAGCCTTGTAGCATCTTATCACTGCTTAATTTTTCCAACAATCCTCTTATACATGAGCTATCCTAAGATCAAGATCATACCCTCTTTTCATAGCTCTTGGATTTTAAAATATATAATTGAATCTTTTGACCATTAGGTGTGTTCAAATATTTGAAATTAATCCTTAGTGGGAAGGAAATTTTGGCCAACATTTCTAACAACTCAGGGGGATGCAAGCCTACTTGGTATATGACCAGTGGCTTCCAAAAGATCCATTGGGCCATGGAGTCTTTGAAACCATGAAAATCATCAAATTTATCACTTTTTCCATATTCTAAGCCATAAAAAATACTTTTCTACCTTTGCAACTTTTCAAGTAACTGGAACCAAACTCTCTATTACAAAAAACAAAACATGTGCCCATGCACTTCTTGGAAAAAATAGGAAAGAAAAGGAAGCAAGCTACTCTAATATATATGTGAACATTTATTTCCATTAGAAATAGGGCTTGTGATATATTCCATTGATTGGAATAGGTAAGATTTCACCATTAGGCTTTCTTAACTAAAAAGCATTGGCTTTCTTGCAAATGATAATTACATAGGGACCACTCTACAAGGTATCAATTTTTAAGTGTCTCCCTTCATTTTCTTTGTTTGTATCCCACTTCAGCACAAGATCACCCTCCCTAAAATTTATAACCTTAGTCTTCTTATCAAAGATCCTCTTCATCTATTGTTGATTTATCTCTAAGGTCTGTATTGCTTGAATTATTTTCCCCTCTAGCTCCATCAAATTTTCCATTCTTACAAACATAGCATCATTTCCAATTATTTCCAACTGATGAGTGAGCTCAAGAGCTAGGAAGTCCAATAAGATAGGAATTATAGCTCCTCTACCATATACTAACATGAAAGGAGAATTTCCAATAGCCCTTTTATGTTTTATTCTATCAGTCCAAAGGGTAGTTTTCAAATTTTTTTGCCAACACCTTTAATTATCTTCAATAGTCCTCTTCATGATTCTAATTATTTTTTTATTGGATGACTTAGACAAGCCATTACCTTGAGGGTAGTAATTAGAATATGTGCCCAAGTAAATACCATGATCAATTGCCCATGCACAAATTTGAGCTCTTATAAATGATTTTGCATTGTCTGACACTATAGTGGAAGGAACACCAAATCTAGTAACAATTCCATTAAAGAATTCCACAACTGAAGCCTCTATAGAATCCTTCAAGGCTACTACCTCTATCCATCTTGTAAAGTAATATATTGTAGCCAAAATTCACCTATGACTAGAACTAGAAGGTGGGTTGATGAGACCAATATAATCTAATCCCCATTGAGAAAAAGATTGATCAACCTAGATGGGGTGAAGTGGAAGGGTTGCAAGTCTCTATTTACCTAAGGATAAAGCACACTTTTCACACTTCTTTACATGTCTATGGAAATCATGGAAAAAAGTAATTGGCTCTCATGATCTTCATTGTAGTGGTTCTTGCTGAAAAATGGCCACCATTAGGACCATCATGAATCTCCTTAATGATTATCTCTACTCGATCTGTGTCAATGCATCTTAGCAAGGCTCCATTGAAGTCCCTCCTAAAAAGAACATCATTCTTCACATCATGTTGCTTTGCCAACACCAAGACAAATTTTTCATTAGGCTCATGAGATGAGATCATCTATTTGCACAACCCTTTCCCCTTTATTAGTTTGGTAATATAAATGTCCACATCATACTCCTTCACCTTATTGATCCAACCTTCTCTTTTCTCACTAATATCTCTTCTCAACAAGAAATATTTAACACTTGCATGAGGAACTAACAAATAGATTTTATTGTAAGATAGCAGGTGTCTAAATTTCTTCAAGGCTCTTATTACTATAAGGGCCTACTTCTCCACATGGTTATACTTATTTTCATACTCTTTCATTCATTCACTAAAGAAAGAAATAGGGTGTTCTTTATTTCGTTCATTTGATTGAGTCAAAATATCAAAGATACTTGCTCACATCCTAAGGTGTAAAGAATGAAATACTTATCAAAATTTGGATTGATGAGAGTAAGGGGTAAAGCAATGGCTACTTTTATTTCTTCAAAACTTGCTTTCCCTTCCTTGGTTCATGAGAAGACTATGTTACTTTTAAGCATTGTTGTAAGAGGTTTCACCGTGGTAGCTAAATTAGGAATAAATCTTCTCACAAAATATAATCTACAAAGAAAACTTTGTAGACCTTTCTTGTGACTAGGAAGAGAAAGGGCAAGTATTGCCTTCATTCTTTCTGAATCAATGGTCAAACTATCCTTAGATACAATATGTCCTGATAATTTCCCTCAATTATTGGTAAAGACACACTTGGTTAGATTCAAAGATATTTCATACTCTCTACATCTTATAAACACTTGTTTGAGATAACCAAAATTCTCTACTACATTTTTTGAATATACTATGATATCATCAAGGTAGACCAACACAAACCTTTCAATCATATTTTTGAAGGCCATCTCCATTTCCTTTTGAAATGTGGCACTTACATTTGTTAGTCCAAAAGGAATTTTACTATAGGTGCCTCATTTGGTAGTGAAAGAAATTTTATATGTACCAGCCTCTTTGATTAACACCTGATTATAACCTATGAATCCATCCAACAAGGAGAGCCTCTATAAACCACTAACTTTGGACAATATCTATTCCACAAAAGGGAGGGGATGATGATCCTTACAAGAGGCTTGGTTAAGATCCCTAAAATCTACACATAGTCTAATTTCTCCATTTTGTTTCCTAACAGGGACAAGGTTTTCCACCCAAAAGGAGTGTTTAATAGGGAAAATGATATTGGCCTTCATTAATTTGAATAACTCATTTCTCATTAGTGGCTCAATCTTGGGATTTATTGGTCTCTCTTTTTGCCTAACAAGCTTGACATTATCCACTAGATCTATAGTATTTTGAAATAGACTAGAGGGTCAAAACCCTTTAAATCATCATATGTCCAAGAAAATATATCATTAATTTCTTGACATAGATGGAAAAAAAATCTTTCTCAATTTTAGAACATACCTTCCCCATGTTTAACATGCTCTCATCAACAACTATAATTGGCATATGGTCTCCTTTGTTTGGATCAAGATTCATGCTTCTATCCCTTGCTTGGTCATCAGGATTAAAGACATTTTGTAAGGTAATGAGACCCTTAGGAATCTTATTGGAGTTGAGGTTGATGATTTGATCACCATATTGGTCATGCAATCTCGACTAATTTCTATCTGAGAACTCTGCATCATTCTACAAGAAACTATAAATTTGTGAATTAGATTCAAAGACCTACCAATTGATATTATTAGTAGGGATAGTGGATCTAACCATCACTTTAATCTTCTACTTCTTCTCATCTTTGAGGCTCCTTGGAAAATCATAAGAACCACCCATAACTGCAAGTCTATCAGCATATATGTTTCCTCTTCTATGGATGCTCTAAATATTAAATGCATTGAAACCTTAAATAAAATATTGTACTCTATGTTTGTAAGACCTAAGTGAACAATTCTTAGTAACATTTTGGTTCCTCACTTGATTGACCACCAACTCACTATCTTTGTATACACTTAATTCTTGAATTCCTCCTTTTTGAGCAATTAAGAGATCTTGAATCAATGCCTCATACTCAGCCACATTATTGATACAACTAAATTGAAGCCTAAATGAGAAGTAGTACCTTTCTAGTATAAGAGAAAAAAACATCACACTAGCTCCTAATCCTTTTTTATTTCTTGATCCATCAAAATACATATTCCATATCCCACTTGTGTCTTCTTTAATTTTCATTAAGTTGGGGACAAGAGCATCCTTTTTTGATAAACAATAGGCACCAAGGCTTGTATCTAAGGTTTCTAATATAGGATCAAACTAATATGCATTAGCCCACTCATCCAAGAGGAAATAAAGTGACTCAACTAAAGAAGTGGTAGGTTCATTTGCTGTGTCAGTTTCATCTATTTCTAGGAGGTACAATTCATATTGATGAGATTAGGAGTGTAGGGCTCAATATGATGGAGCACTAATGGTTCTACTCTAATTGAAGCTTTCAGCTCATATCTAGTTCTAAAAAACATATATGACTAGTTAGAAGATATGTAACCACCTATTTGGGTAGTGAAATCTCTTGAAAAACAAATGGAAAAGTGTGGCTTAACCTCAAAAATTGATATATCTTGAACTACAGTACAACCCGAGCATTGATGTAAGGCCATTTCAAAATTTCTAAGGATTCCCTTAGTCTTGATAGTACTACCATATAACTATAATACATCCTTAACAATGGGTTCATATTTGACTTCTAAAATATCAGCAACACATATGGGCATTATTGAACTACTAGCACCTGAATCAATCATGTAGTTGTGGACTAACTTATCTCCTATAATTAGAGAAACATAAACTGGAGGAGTTCTAACCTTTTTACTTGTTTCTACCTCTTTTGATGGTTGTACCAAACTCACAACATTCTCCATGCTAAGCAACTGATCTCTGAGTTCAATGCTTTCTAACTCTTGCTACAATAGCCTCTTTTGTGATTGTATAGTAGCAACAATACCCCACATAAAAATGTTCACATTGGTCTTCCACATTTGATCTACCACACTAAAATATGTATTAGATGTTCTAGGAGAAGCCCTAGAATTAGAATCTTAAGGTGGAATAGCCTAAGGGTTATTCACATCTCTTCTGCTTTGATTCTGCCTTTGCTACTGAGGGACAGTAGCAGGTTGACTAGCATTTTGTTGCTAGGTGATTTATTATACATACAACACTACACTTGATGGTGAAGCCTAATTAGGAGGTTGAGGAGTAAGCTCTTCCACAAATCTTCTCTTTCTCTTGGTATTGTAAGTACAAGAATCCTAGTTTACATTACAATTCTCTTTCACTAGGTAGTTCAAAAAGAACAATCATCCTGCTAAATAGTATCAATAGGTTGAACAAATCTATGTTGCTAGGCAACAACCTATCTAGTACAGCTAAAGCCAAGTAAGATTCTATCTTCTAACACATGCAATATCCATAAGAGTAGTTACAAGGGAAAAAAAATTGATCTTGGGCAAGGGTGTTCTGAGGGACTAAATCCCTATTTAGGTTGGTGTTTGAAGACTTGGGGTGATTGATAGGGCTATTCTAATTGTAGAGGATATGAATCTAGTTTGGAGGTCTACCATGAATGGGACTTGACTTTGGAGCCAAAGAGGCTTATTATTTTGAGCTTGCTACCTCTTCATAGTCACCAACTCATTTCCCCTCATTTATACTACTACACTATTGTCCTCCATCTTCTTTTCTTGATGTAGCATCCTCCTATTTACATTATGCATTAGTGTCTACATCATGGCCTAAATCTTATCAACTCCATTAGAGGATGTAGAGGCTATTGGGACCACAACAAGCGACTAACTAATGGAGGAAACATGGATAGGGGCTATAGTAGGCTGATGATTGGGCATGCTGGGGAAGAAAGACATTGGGGACCTCAGAGCTAACTTTCCTCCCTATATCGAAATACTTCCCATTCCTATGGTAACCTCATAAGCATTTGGTAGAGTGTCCCCTCCCATAGATTGTAGAGTGGTAGCAATATTATTGTTGAAAACTCTAAGATAATATAAAAATGCATTACTAGGAGAGGGCTTCACTGTAGTAGATATTCTATCCCATGTCTTCTAAAATCTATAATTTAAACTAGTCATACATTTATGGGGGTCCCTCTTGATAGTTGTCAGCTATTCTAAAAGTGATAGATAATCACTTTTTCCCTCAAAATGCTTACATAGGGCTGCCCCTAACCTATCCCAATCAGTAATAGAGCTGTCAGACAAACCTATATACCATTGTAGTTCCTTTCCTTTCAAGGATGAGACCAAAAACCTGACTACTACATCATCCTCAGTGATGCTATGAATATTGAAAAATTAGACACTTCCTGAATATGCTCAATAGGGGAGATGGAGGTTTCACTAGTAAACTCAAGTGTACTTTTAAGAGTTGATACTAATATGTCATGCCTTTGGGATAATAGGAGGGGGCTCCCACCATTAAAGGTGGTGAAAGCATGAACTCTAGCCATGTAAGCAAGTGATCTATTGATATTATTAGATGGTATTCTAGGCTGAGATCTAACAATGGGAGTGGAGATAGATCTTTTATGGGTATGTATTACTACTATACTCCTAACTAGTGATAGAGATACCCTAACCTTTCTTCTTGGATTGGAAAAAGAAAGCTCTTGGTATTTGAAATTACCTTTGGAAGATGCCCTTGTGTGTGTCTTAGGCAGGAATCACATCAACTTTGGTCTAGAAATAAGATTGTGTTTGGATCTTAGAGTCACCAAGTATTTTTGAACAATGAGCCTCTTAAAGGCTTTATACAAAAGGAAGTACTATCTCCTCAGCATGAATCACGAAATCTTTTTTGATGCCCATGAACTTTAAATGTTTTAATATATTGTCCCACTAGGCATGCCAAAACTATTGTCACAAAAGCTTGCACACTTGTCCAAAGTTTTTATCAAAGGAAAAGCTTGTGAAACATGTTAACAACCTCTAAGCTATGGGACTTGAACTATGAGGTTAAGTCTTTGGAGAAGGTTGGCTTCCTCTACTATTAGGATGCACTTAAACTATTATTTAAGATAAAAGGGAGAAGAAATACATGAAAGTAACTATCTAATACATTCTAAATAGGTGATGCACAAAAATAGGGTGTTTAGACCAATCTCTGCCCATACATGCACAATACCATTATCATGATATCCCAAAGATATATAGATTTACAATTTCTTTAATCTATTGACCACATATAGATCAGACAACCACATGAGTGACATAAGGAAAAAATACTTCACTTCTTATCATTCATGGGCCAAAAGAGATACATAAATGTAGATTATAGATATCCATAGTACATCAAAGAGAGGTAGACAAAGCTTTCATAGTACATTGATGGCTAAAGGAGATAAGACAAGATGTCATGTAATTTAGAGGCAAAGAGGGAATTTTATAGTAGCATGCCAAGGCAATACTAGAGAAATAGAGAAAATATAACCCTAAGAAAGAGTACAACATCTTCTTTTATAGTGTAAGCATAACTCAAATAGCTTCCATCCTAAGATAGAATTCAACCACTAAAATCAACTCTATAGAGAATAATTACTTCAAAAATGGAAAAGATTTGATCATAGCACAAATCTAGACATGAGAAGATCACTTATCCACCAAACAATCTTTGAGAGAACAAGATTGATGGCCATTAACCATCTCACTTAAATAGATGGATCAACTAGCGGCAATGAAGTGTTCGATTACGTTTATCAAGCCTATAGAACAATCAAAGTGGTTGTAGGAGATCTGAAAGATTGAATATATCATCAAAGAGCTATTTCTCTTGTTATCAACCTACCAAACTAGCTAGAAAGAAAAGGTTAAAAATATCCAACTGTCGCTCTATACCTTTCTTGCTACTTGATTGGTTGAGGGTTCCTCTTTGTCCATCTTAGTAGATAAAACTATTTATATGTTTTGGTCAACATTGAACTCATGATCTTACAAGTGTCAGCTATGGTTAAAACCCTTTATATCACCATTTTTCCATAGCTTTGACTTCTATGATCTTATGATCACCAATACTTCATAGCATCGAGCCCATCCTTCATTCTCTTTATGATCTTTTGATAGCAACAAGATCAAATGATCTCATGATAGAATAGAAACCTTAACACCCCTGGTGTAAGGTTATGGTACCATTATCTTTTCCTTGTGATGTCACAACATGGTTAATTTGACATTTACGATCTTATGATCACATTCCATTGTGATATTGATAGTCATGGCAATAACCCTTATGATCATACAATCATGCTTTGAATATCCTTTATCATGACCTTGGGAGGTGTCCTCACTTGTGCTTGCAACCTTATAGGTTTATGATCATGAAATCAACCTTCTCTTCATAGCATCAACAACTTAAGAAGTCAACCCATGATCCTATGATCATTGACCCTCCTAGTGTCATGATATATTTTGGTGGCACCTATGATCTTACAATTTTTTATTTTTGTAACATCAGGCAAGACCTTGCTTTGGCTTACAATCTCATGAACATCTTCAATTTTGTGACAATCTAACTAGTTGACCAATAGGAGCTTCATATCATTTTATCATTGTTTAATTTGCACAATGGTCCTCTGATACATAAGCTATCATAAGATCAAGATAATACCCTCATGTTGTAGCTCTAAGATTTTAAAATATAGAATTGAATCTTGTGACCATTGGGTGTGTTTAAATATTTGAAATTAACCATTAGTAGGAAGGAAATTTTGGCCAATAGTAACTCAACAACCTTTTGTTTTAAAGTCTTAGAACTCTTATTAGCTCCATGTCTCCACTTGAAATCCTTTTTTATCTCCTCTCATTGTTTTAATCATAGCATTACAAATAGAACTGAAATTCATTATAAATCTCCTATAGAAACTATCCAAACCATGAAATGATATTACCTCATCCACATTATTAGGTGTAGGTCATTCCAAACTTTCTTTAACCTTCTCAAGATTCCTTCTCAAACTATCAATTGAAATCACAAATCCCAAATACACAATCTCCTCTTGCATAAAGGAACATTTTTTCAATTTAATCATCAACTTCTCCTCCTTCAATCTCTACAATACTTTTCTAGCATGCTCAATATTTTCTTCCTTATTCTTGCTGAATATCTAAATATCATCCAAATAAAAAATCACAAACTTACCCAAAAATATCTTTAGAACTTCAGTTATCAATGTCATGAAAGTACTAGGTGCATTAGTTAGGCCAAAAGGCATTATCAACCATTCATACAAACCATCTTTTGTTTTGAAAGTAGCCTTCCATTAATCATCTTCTCTAATTTTGATCTGATAATAACCACTCTTCAAATCAATCTTGGTAAAATAATTTTCTCTAGTCAAGCATCCATTATATCATCCATGCTTGGCATAGGAATCCTATATTTCACAATGATTTTTTTAATACCTCTAGAATCAATACACATTCTCCATTCTCCATTCTTCTTAGGTGCTAATATAGTAGGTACAACACATTAACTCAAACTTTCTTTGATCGAACATGTCTACAATATCTCTTGCTCTTTTTTTTTTAAGTTATTCATTCTTTGTAGGTATCAATCTATATGGTGTTTTATTTGGTAAACTAGCCCCAAGAATTAGGTCCATGCAATGACTTATACTCCTTACTAGTGGCAAAACATCTGGTATATCTTTTGCAACAATATCTTTATACTCATTCAAAAAATAGGCAATTTCTTCAAGTACTTAGTCAATGCTACTAGCTTCTATTGTCACTCAATTTCCAATAGCTATTACTTAGTCACCATTACCTCGTACTCAGTTATTACTTACTAGTACTCAATTTCTATTATTTTTAGTCATTCAGTTGCCACAAGAACAACTCAGTCTCCTAGGAATTATGTCAAAATAGACTTGATTCCTCTTAATCTCCTTTTCAAATTACTTTTCATTAACCATTGAAATTCTCATAGTAGTACATTCAACCTCATCTACACTTTCAATCAAAGGAAACAATATTTTATTTCTCCATTTCACCCAAAGAGTATATTGATTCAATTTTCCATTATGTATAGCATATCTATCATATTTCCATGGTCTACCCAATAGAATATGACAAGAGCCCAAAGGCATAATATCACATAGAAATTCATAAAATAATGTCCAATCTTGAACTTCACATTACATTGTTCACTTAACAATATCTTATGCTCATCTTCGATCCATGAAACATGATAGGGTTTAGAATTTTTTTTCCTCTACAACTATAGCTTAGTGACCAACTCTTGTGATGCCAAATTTGTAGAACTTCCACTATCAATTACCACCTTGAAACATTTTCCAACCATCTCACATTTGATCTTGAAAAGAATTATCCTTAGAATAGGTTCCTCATCACTTCCCTTATTGTATAAGGTTCTTCTTGTTGGAAATATGGCCAGATAGATTTCTTGATGGTTGTCATTTATGGCAACATGTATTCAACATTTCATTTATGCTTTTAGAGATAGAAAATTGTTTAAGTGTTAGATAGTTTGTAGCATTACAGAGAAAAAATATTAAGAGTACAAATGACTCATTGACTATTATCTTATGCATAGTTAAGTGAATCTTCATGACACTATCATGATGATGTGGTTAAGTGCACATATGTGTATGGACAGTACAACACAAGTTATGATTAACATACCAGTATGGGTATTTAACAAAGAATAACAAAGGATATTAGTAAAAAAAGGTTGTACGTCTTGAGGAAATATTTTGGTTACAAAATAATTACTGAGTCATGATGAGCTAACTATGTGAATAATAATCCCTAAGTTATCTTACATTATGTCAAGTGTGTGAAGACATGAAAGCCAACTGTGTAGTAATTTGTGAATGTGCAAGGTATAAGTAAAGATCTTTTATAGCATAGTTATTGAGAAGTCATGAGATTTTGTAGATGTGGTGTGAACTATTATGTGAGCCTTATGTGATGTGAGATCTGATGTATGATTAGAGAAAGTGTGAGTTACAATATTAAATAAAGTATTGAATGTATAACTATCTTGTGAAGAACTAAATTATATAATTGCATGTTAGGACAATGGGCTCTTCTTTCATACATTTTAATTGTTCTACCAATTCCTAACAAGATTGAAACAACTCCTAATAGGTCTGAGGCTTCTAATAAGGCCTAGTCCTCTAACAAGGATTTGAGACACTATATGTATTTCATAGACTCCTAACAGGGTCAATATCCTTAACATGATCCTATTGTTTAGTGAATGATCTTGTGGGTATCATCCCCTCTGGGGTTTTCCCCTAGCCAGGGTTTCCCTAGTTAACAAATAATGGTGTTATGAGTTGTCTATGTGCATGGCTATATTTACTATTTAACATTGTTGGTTTACTTTCATATACATGTTATAAAGTAAGTAAAAATATTTACTTATGTGTAAAACTTTGTAGAATATTGATTCACCTCTATTTCTAACAATTGGTATTAGAGCCCAGGTACTTTGAAGAGGCTTAATAGCTTAAGTAAGATCCCTGTGAATATGGAATAGAGAGAAATCAAGAAGAAGCTCTTGAGAAGATTGGTTTTCTTATAGAAGAAAGAGACACCTTGAAAGATAGATAAAAAGATTTAAAAATGTACATTGGTAAATTGAAAGATGAGATTGATCTTTCGAAATCTAGCAAGGAACCATTTGCACAGACTAGTGACAATGATGAAATATAAAATCTCAAGAAAGAGAATGAGATCTTGAAATACGAATTGAAAATTATTAAACTAAATTTGAGTCTTAAGAGAAGTACAAATAAGAGTGAACATTGTTGGGTGATGCGACACGCTCCCCTGCCCACAGGTGGTTAATTATGTGGTGTTCCATGTTCACTAACAGTCATGGCTTTTGGTGCAATGGAAAATGGGCCCTACAAGTGGTATCAGACTGAGGTTGTCTTTCAGTTATCCTTTGCAGGAAAGTCTCACGGTTAAGTGGGAGTCTCATGGTTGAGTGGGAGCGATGGAAGATGAGGGTAAGTTGAGGGTTGATAGGTTTAATGGGCAAAGCTTCCAGTTATGGAAGATGCAAATGGAAGACTATCTATATCAGAAGGATTTACGGAAGCCGTTGGAAGGAAAAGTCAAGAATCAGGGAACTATGTCAAAGGCTGAATGGGATCTTTTGGATAGAAAGGCACTCAAAAGCATTCAGTTATGCTTGGCACTATCAGTGGCATTTAATATTACAAAAGCAAAGATGACAGAAGATTTGATGAAAACCCTAGCGACACTGTATGAAAAGCCCTCCACTTCAAACAAGGTATTTCTCATGAAGCATTTATTTAATATGAAAATGGCAGAAGGTGGATCTATTGCAAATCATTTAAATGAGTTTAATACTATTACTAGTCAATTATCTTCTGTGGGTATCAATTTTGATGAAGAAATTAGGGCTCTCTTGATTTTGTGTTCTTTGCCTGAAAGCTGGAATGGCTAGGTAATGGCGGTGAGTAATTATGTTCCTGGATCTAGTACCCTAAAATATGATGATGTGATCGGTGTTATTTTAAGTGAGGAAACTCGTAGAAAATCCTCAGGTGGATCTACATCAGGAAGTGCTTTAAATGCACAAAGCAGGGGTAGAATGACTAAAAGAGGAAGTAACTCTAGAAATTGTGGGAAATCAAGAGGAAAGTCAAAGGGGAAGAGGTCTCAATCGAGAGGACCAAATGATTGCTAGTACTGTGGGAAACCAGGGCACAAAAAGAAATATTGCTAGAATCGAAAGAAAAATGAAGGAGATAAATTAGATGGAGACAAGGAGGAAAATGTGGTAATTAACAAATTCGAAGAGGATGCTTTGATTCTGTCTTTAGAGAGTGTTGATGATTCATGGGTTTTAGATTCTGGTGCTTCATTTCATGCTACACCTCATAGAGGTTATTTCATTGATTATGTCCAAGGGGATTTTGGGCTTGTTTATTTGGGGGATAATGAACCCTGTCAGATTGTTGGAAAGGGAAAATTAAGATTAAGTTGTAGAATGGGAATCATTGGCTACTACATGAGGTAAGACATGTTCCAAAACTAAGTAGAAATTTAATTTCAGTAGGGCAACTCGGTGATGAGGGTTGTGTAGTTACTTTTAATGATAAAAATTGGAAGGTTTCAAAAGGTTCCCTTGTAGTAGCAAAAGGTGTGAAAGTAGGCACCTTATATCTTTGTACAGGTCATATTGTTCCTTCTACTTTGATTGTTTCAGAGAAAAATGAATATTCAGGAACAATTACTGCAATTGAGCAGGGAGAACAAATAGCTACTGTAGATTCTGATATAGCGTTGTGGCACAATAGACTTGGGCACATGAGTGAGAAAGGTATGAAAGTACTTCATTCAAGGAAAGTTTTACCAAGTCTGAAATGTGTGAATATGGATTTCTGTGAAAGTTGTGTGTATGGAAAACAAAAGAGAGTGAGTTTTGTAAAGACAGGGAAGGAAAACAAAAAGGAGAAATTAGAGCTTGTGCATACAGATGTATGGGGACTGGCTCAGGTATCTTCCCTTGGTGGCTCTCATTATTATGTTACATTTATTGATGATGCAACTAGAAAAGTATGGGTTTATTTCCTTAGACAGAAATCTAATGTATTTCAAACTTTTAAGAAATGGAAATGCTTGGTTGAAAATGAGACTGGTAAGAAATTAAAATGTCTCAGATCTGAGAATGGTGGTGAGTATTGTAGTCATGAATTTGAAGATTATTGCTCCACTAATGCTATTCGTAGACAAAAAACTATTCCAAGGACTCCACAGGAAAATGGAGTGGCTGAACGCATGAACGAGACTATAATGGAGCGCGCAAGGAGCATGAGGTTGCATGCTGGGTTGCCCTTACACATGTGGGCGGAGGCTGTCAATACTACAGTATATTTGATTAATAGAGGTCCCTCTACTCCTTTAGGCTGTGGTATTCCAAAGGAAGCATGGACTGGTAAGAAGGTGAGTTATTCTTTTCTCAAGACCTTCAGTTGTGAAGCTTTTTCTCATATAGACTCTAAAAATAGAACCAAGCTAGAAGCTAAATCAAAGAAATGTGTCTTTGTTGGATATGGCATTAATGAATTTGGTTATAGGCTTTGGGATTTTGAAAATCTTAAAATTGTTAGAAGTTGGGATGTCATATTCAATGAGAAAGTGTTGTACAAAGATCTGTTGCGGTTTAATACTTGTATAAAAGGGCTTAGGGTTGGGTATTTTTCATTATGTTGTGATGCAAAATTGGTTCTTGCGGTGGTATTGAGTTGTAAGGGATTACAGATTGTAATCAGGTTGCAATCACTAGATTGTAATAAGATCAAACTTGCTGTTTGGTGGACGTAACCCAGGGATTGGGTGAACCACGTTAAATCTTGGTGCCTTGTGTTCATTTCTGTGTGTTCTATTATTATTATTTTGTTATTGGTTATATTTGCATGTAGTTTTTTTTATTTCTATCCATGGTTTATCCTAACAATTGGTATTAGAGCCTGGTTTTGGCTTGGTTATGGGTTTAAATCTCCCCGGTGCCTTCCTGACCCGCGTAAGCACCTAGTATGTGCGTCGAGGGGGAGATTGTTGGGTGATGCAACGTGCTCCCCTGCCCACAAGTGGTTAATTATGTGGTGTTCCATGTTCAGTAACAGTCATGGCTTTTGGTGCAACGGCAAATGGGCCCTACAAACATGATGTAAAAATCTAAGAATGCAAACCTTAGATCCTAGTTGAGTTTATTAACATCTAAGTTAGATTCTATTAAGATAGAACATGCTAAGTTAGAGAAGTACAACATGTTGCAATATGGAGGCTAATTAGACTCATAGGTTTATTTAACAAAATTTCCCTCTAGATTATTTCTATGAGGGTTTGGGGGTAGCACCCCCAAGACAGGGACAAGGGGTAATGTCCTCATAGGGGTTTTTTAGGGGCAGCACCTCCAAAGCCAAAAATGATATTATATTGTAAAAGGCATTGGATACTATTGTTCTATTATTCTAGCCCTAATTTTTTAAGGAACAAAAAGTCTATATAAAAAGGCTTAGGGTTAGGGCTTTTCATAAGATGTGATGCAAAAATTGGTTCTTACAGTGGTATTGAGTTGTAAGGGATTACAGATTCTAATTAGGTTGTAATCACTAGATCATAATAATAATGGACTTACTGTTGGTGGACATAGCCTAGGGATTGGGTGAACCACATTAAATCTTGGTGTCTTGTGTTCTCTTATGTATGACCTACTATTTTCTAGTATTGGTTATATTTGTATGTAACTATTATTTATATCTAAGGTTAATCCTAACAAGTGGTATCAGAGCTAGACGGTCATCATTTTTTTTTTTAGCTAGGTCATGGTTCATTTTCTCTTTAGTGATCCTTTACGAGAAGGTCTCATGATTGAGTGGGAGTCTCACGCTTGAATGGGAGCTATGGAAAATGAGGGTAAGCTAAAGGTGGAGAATTTTAATAGTCAAAACTTTTAGTTATGGAAGATGAAAATGGAAGTCATTGGAAGGAAAATCCAAGAAACAAGGAACTATGTTAGATGAGGATTGAGAGATTTTAGATAGAAAGGCATTTGGAAGCATTCAATTATGCTTAGAACCATCAGTGACATTTAACATCAAAAAAGAGAATATGATGGAAGAGTTGATAGAAACCCTAGTGAAATTGTATGAAAAGCCCTCCACTTCAAATAAGGTATTTCTCATGAAGCATTTATTTAATATGAAAATGGTAGAAGGTGGATCTGTTATAGATCATTTAGATGAGTTTAATACTATTACTAGTTAGTTATCTTCTATGGGTATTAATTTTGATGAAAAAATTAGGGCTCTCTTAATTTTGTGCTCTTTTCTTGAAAGCTAGAATGGCTTGGTCATGGATGTGAGAAATTCTATTTTTGCATCTAATACCCTAAAATTTAGTGATGTGATCAATGTTATTTTGAGTGAGAAAACTTGTAGGAAATCCTCAAGTGGATCTACATCACAAAGTGCTTTGCATGCACAAAGAAGAGGTAGAATGACTAAGAGAGGAAATAATTCTAGAAATCATGGGAAATCAAGAGGAAAGACAAAGGGGAAGAGGTCTCAATTCAGAGGATCGAGAGATTGCTAGTAATGTGGTAAAAGAGGGCATAAGAAGAAAGATTGTTGGACTTGAAAGAACAATGAAGGAGATAAACTAGAAGGGAACAAGGAGGCAAATGTGGTAAGTAACAAATCCAAAGAAGATACTTTGCTTCTATCTTTAGAAAGTGTTGATGATTCATGGGTTTTAGATTCTGGTGCTTCATTTCAAGCTACACCTCATAGAGGTTATTTTATTGATTATGTCCTAGGGGATTTTGGGCTTGTTTATTTGGGGGATAATGAACCCTATCAGATTTTTGGAAAGGGAAAAGCTAAGATTAAGTTGTAGAATGGGAATCATTGGCTACTACATGAGGTAAGACATGTTCCAAGGCTAATTAGGAATTTAGTTTCAGCGGGACAACTCAGTGATGAGGGTTGTGTAGTTACTTTTAATGATAAAAATTGGAAGGTTTCAAAAGGTTCCCTTTTAGTAGAAAAATGTATGAAAGTAGGCACCTTATATCTTTGTACAAGTTATATTGTTGCTTCTACTTTGATTGCGTTAGAGAAAAATGAATGTTCAAGAATAGTTGCTACAGTTGAGCAAGGAGAACAAATAGTTGTTGTAGATTCTGATACAACACTGTGGCACAATACTTGAGCACATGAGTGAGAAAGGTATGAAAGTACTTCATTGAAAGCAAGTTTTACCAGGCTTGAAATGTGTCAATATGGATTTCTATGAAATTTTTATGTATGGAAAATAAAAGAGTGTGAGTTTTGTCAAGATTGGGAAGGAAACGAGAAGTGATAGATTAGAACTTGTGCATATAGATGTATGGGGACTGGCTTAGGTATCTTCCCTTGGTGGCTCTCATTATTATGTTACATTTATTGATAATACAACTAGAAAGTATAAGTTTATCTCCTTAGACATAAATCTGATGTATTTCAAACTTTTAAGAAATGAAAATGCCTGGTTGAATATCAGACTGGAAAGAAATTGAAATGTATTAGATCTAATAATAGTGGTTAGTATTTCAGTCATGAATTTGAAGATTATTTCTCCATTAATGGTATTCATAGACAAAAAACTATTCCAAGGACTCCATAGGAAAATAGAGTGCCTAAACACATGAACAAGACTATAAAGGAATGTGCAAGAAGCATGAGGTTGCATGCAGGGTTACCCTTAAACATGTTGGTGGAAGCTGTCAGTACTACTATATATTTGATTAATAGAGGTCCCTCTATTCCTTTGGGTTGTGGTATTCTAGAGAAAGCATGAACTAGTAAGAAGGTGAGTTATTCTTTTCTCAAAATCTTTAGTTGTGAAGAATTTTCTCAAATAGATTCTAAAAATAAGACCTAGCTGGAAGCTAAGTCAAAGAAATGTATATTTATTGGATATGGCATTAATGAATTTGGTTATAGGCTTTAGGATTTTGAAAAGAATAAAATTGTAAGAAACAGGGATGTCATATTTGATGAGAAAGTGTTGTACAAAGATCTATTGCAGCAACATGAGAAGAAATAAAATTATTCTATAGTTTTGGATGATACTCCAAAAGTTGATGTTCAAGTAGTTTCTCATGATCTACAACAACTACAACAACAAATATCACACACCCTAGTGAATGTTAGATGGTCAACAAGGATAAGTAGACCTCTGGAAAGATTTTCTCCTTCTTTGTATTCTATTTTACGTACTAATGCTAGTGAACCTAAATGTTATGATGAAGCTGTGTAGGTGGATACAAAGATTTAGTGGGAGTCTACAATGAAAGAAGAAATGGAATCTTTGCTAAAAAATAAGACATGGGATTTATACAAGTTGTCAATAGGTAAAAAGGCTTTATAGAATAAATGGGTTTATAGGTTGAAAGAAGAGGATGGGGGTAAGAAAATATTTAAAGATAGGCTAGTTTTAAAAGGATTTGTACAAAATAAAGGAATTGATTTTGATGAGATATTCTCTCCTATTGTTAAAATGACTTCTATTTGTACTATTTTAAGTATTGTGGCTACTAAAGATTTGCATATGGAGCAGCTTGATGTTAAAATAGCCTTCCTTATTAGTAATTTGGATGAAGAGATATTTATGGCATAGCCACAAGGATTTGAGGTCAAAGGTAAGGAGAATGTAGTGTGCAGATTGAAGGAAAGTTTATATGGCTTGAAACAAGCACCTCGGCAATGGTATCTAAAATTTGATAGGTTCATGCATGAGCATGTATATTGCAAGTGTTATTCATATCATTGTGTTTTTTTTAAGAGGTTAGATGCTGATAGCTACATTATTTTATGTTTATATGTTGATGATATGCTTGTAGCTAGGTCTAACATTGATCACATTAAGGGGTTAAAGGAATAGTTAGCACATGCATTTTCTATGAAGGATATGGGGACAGAAAAAAAAATCATTGGGATGAAGATTTGTAGAGATAGGAAGAACAATAAATTGACCTTATCTTAGGCTAATTATGTTGAGAAGTTCTTGCAGTGTTTCTCTCCGTGGAGAATGCTAAATTTGTCTGCACACCTTTACCTGATCATTTGAAGTTGACTAAGGAGATGTGTCCCAAGACACAAGAAGAGGAGGACATGATGTCTAAGGTACCCTATTCTTTAGCTATACGAAACTTAATATATGCTAGGGTATTTACTAGGTTAGATATTGCACATGTAGTGGGAGTTGTTAGCAGGCATATCAGTTAGTCAAGAACTAAGCATTAGAATATAGTTAAATGGATTCTTAGATATTTGAGAGGAGCATCCAATAAGTGTTTACAGATTGGGGTCTCTAATACTACTTTATAGGGATATGTTGACTCAAATGTGGCAGGGGATATTGATACTAGGTGGAGTACTATAGGTTATGTCTTTACTATTGGTGGGGCAACAAAGAGCTGGGTTTCTCAATTACAATCAGTTAACACTTTATCCACTATAGAGGTAGAGTATGTTACTACTATAGAGGTAGCCAAGGAGATGATATGGCTTTAGTTATTCATGGAAGGATTGGGACACCAATAGAGGGATAACTATTTATTCACAGATAGCCAGAGTGTCATTCATCTTGCAAAGAATTCATCTTTGCATTCAAAGATAAAACACTTATAGTTGTAGTACCATTTCATTGGGTCAATTTTGGATGATGGATAGTTAAAGCTGAAGAAGATACATACAAGTGGCAATCTAGCAAATATGTTTACAAAGGTAGTGATAGAGGAGAAGTTGAACTCCTCTTCAGCTTTGGTTGGTCTTCTAGACTAAACACCCTCAAAGAACAATAGAGTCCAAGGTGGTTTAATATTCCAATGGGAGCTATATGTTTAGTAGTGCTATGATCAATCTCCAAGAGGGAGGTTATTATTGTGGAGTTTGATCAATCTCAAAGTGGGAGATTGTTGTGATGTGGAGCCTAATCAAATTCACAGGTTTATTTGATATAGTTTCCCTCCAAATTATTTCTATGGGGGTTTGGGGGTAGCACCCCCAAGATGAGGTCAAGGGGAAATGCCCCTATGGGGTCCTATGGTAGTACACTAGGTGTGCTCCCTATCATAGTATAGGGTGGGATCGAGGGGCAACACCCCCGTAGAGGTTTTTAGGGGAAGTACTCTCGAAGTGAAAAATGACCTTATATTGTAAAAGGCATTGGCTACTATTGTTCTATTATTCTTGCCCTAATTTTCTAAGTAGAAAAAAGATTGTATATAAATGCAAAATTTGGTTCTTGTAGTGGTATTGATTTGTAAGGGATTATGGATTGTAATTAGGTTGTAGTCACTAGATCATAATAATATTGGACAATTTGTTGGTGAATGTAGCCAAGGGATTGGGTGAACCACATTGAATCTTGGGGTCTTGTGTTCTCTTATGTGTGATCTACTATTTTTTGGTATTGGTTAAATTTGCATGTATCTATTATTTCTATCTAAAGTTAATCCTAACAAAACGTTATTGTGAAAGGAGAGTTGACATAAGAAAAACAATAGTTAGAGAAACTTTACACAAGTTTTGAGACAATTGATGAACAAATATTTCACCAAAGACCCTCTTATGACAAGATAGGTACTGGATACCTTATTGGAGAAAACTCGGCTAAGAAAGATGAGATGAGGAAATGTCCTGATCCTATTGAAGAAACACCAAAGAAAACTAATCATAACGTGATCTAGTCATCTAAAGAAGTTGAGATAGTTGATTTGTCTGAGAAATCTAAAGAACCTAAGAAAACAAAGAAAGTTTATGAACTGAAGAATGATAATTCATCCAAAGAAGTAAGATATGAATTCAGAGGTAGATGTTTCATATGAAATGAAGTTGGACATATAAAGAGAAATTTCATAGGTAAGTCTTTTAAATCTATTACAAATTTCTATTGTTATAATTGTCATGGTTATGGGCATAGAGTAGTAGATTGTAAGAAACCTAAATTTGATGGCAATAATGAGAATAGTAGAATGTTTAGGAATACTAACCCTACAGGTAATGGAAGAGGAATATCTCAGAGTAGATCTAATAATGGAGAAAAACCTAATGGTGAAAGGTAGCAATTTATTTGTTGCAAATGTAATAATCCTAGACATATTGCAAGGAATTATAGAGCACCTAAAAGTTGGAATGGAACCAATCAAAGGTGGAATGCATCTCTATGTTAGTAATGCAATAACTTTGGATACATGGTAAGACTCTATAGAGTAGACAAAAGGAACTTTAACAAGAATCCTAATCACAAAAGGAAAAAAAATAGAGGTATTAGAAGGAATGAGAATGGAAGCAATAATAGTCAGAAAGAAGTAGTTAAGGAACATGTTGAGGAGTTCAAGGAAGCATTTTTGAAAGCCTATAATCTAGAGAGATCACATACAGTATTGGAAGAACAATACTTTGATGCATCTAATTAAAATTTGGAGTCACAGATTATTTGTGGCTTATCCTACCTTAATTAAGTAGTTCTAGTAGAGACAAAGCATCAGTTGGTTAGAACTAATGTTAGAGAGTTAGTTAGAGGTTGCACAATAAATAGAAGCTGGAAGACATAGAGAAGAAGCTATGATTGAGTGTACAAGTCTTGATATGATTGAAGTAAAGAGAATTTGTGAAAACAAGGTCACTCGTAAAAAAAGATAGTATTTTGAATTTGTGGTAGTTATGCATTCAATGCACCATCTAATTTAAAATGATTTAAGGATTGAAAGAAATATTGAGTGTACCATTTATTCATGTGAAGTGTCTTGAGTGAATTGAAGAGTGATTTGACAATGAATTTAAGTGCAAAGTAAAGTTTGAGAAGCTAAAAATTGTAGAAGACCTAAATCATAAAATTAAGGTATTTTAAAAAGTAATGAATCCAGTTTATTCTAGTATTTACATATTATAGAGTAATTTCTAGTCAAAGAGTGTATGATGTTAGTGATAGACCGAGGTCTAAGTTCAAGAAATACCCATTCATTTCTTTATTGGATGATCTGTTAGGTTCATTTTTACAAGTTCTAGAAAATGTGTTGCACCTAGAAGATATCAAAAGTTATATACATTGTAAGATTGAGAGCATTGGTGATGACGAAATTCATAGAGACTTAGGTGATATGTGAAATAATGATTTGTCCCTAAACTATGAGTATGCACACCTAGAGGAATTGAATTTAGTGAAATATACATTTTATATGGAATTTGACAATCATGAATGAACACAAGTCCTATTGAGTAGGGTACATGATGATATGTTCTGGTTAGGTTATGTGCAGGTTGTTATTGATAATGACCTGATTCACAAGGTCATAGGATTAAGGAATGAAGGTTGTAATCTTGTTAATGAGAAGAATGTAAGGAAAATGGTTAAGAATAAACTAAAGACAACATTTGATAGAATAAATATGAAGGTTGAACCTATTCAAAATAAAGGAGTTAAGTTGTTAACTAAGATATTAGGGTACAACTTGAACCATGGATCAAGGGTTAACTCTGTTCTAGCTAGATTTCTTCATGTGGCATATGTAATGGTTGTTGAAGGAAGAAAAGTGAATTTGTGCAACATTATTAGATTACAACTATTGGACAATATTGAAAATATCAAGAGAAGAAAGAGCACAATGTTTAGATTTGAGTCTCTATTGACTCATTTATTCTTTTATGTAACAAGGGAGTTTCATAGACTAATTAATTGGGATAATAGTGAATGTGCAATGAAGTTAGTGACTCAATGCTATAGATCCAAGCCTAAGAATGTTAGAGATAATGACATAGAAAGAATGATGAAGACTTTTTAGTCAGAGATGAAACTAAGGTATAGGATACCTCCTTCTATGGTGGTAAAATATAAGGATTATTTATGCTTCATGGTGGAGATTGATAAAACTTGTATCAAAGCAGTCATTCCTAGAGTGGAATTCATTGAGATATGGGCTATGAGATGAGTGTAGAGTTGATAGAAGGGTATACACAAATCATACTCAAATTTGAGCAAGATAAAAAATGTCCTAGATGGGGAACCTATGATGAGAGATTAAGGATAGTTGAATTTGAACTTCATGGAAAAGAAAGCAAGAAAATGGTAGAAAAGGAGATAGATTCAAACCTCAAGGAATCTAGAATGTCGAGTAAATAATTCAATGAGCTAAAAGGAATTTCATGGGAAATGAAGGACAGTGGGTAGACTAGAGTGTTGGCTGCAACACCCATTGTAATAGTAGGACATTCAAAGGGAGTAAAAGTGGGAAAACCTTGTGGGCAAGATCCTATTGCACCTTATGTATTAGTTGCACAAGTATAACTAGTAAGGGAAAGATTTGAACAGACAAGGAGACAACTAGAGGTTGAAGTATCTATTGCACAGAGGAAGTCTGGTAGATTGGTGAAGGTTAAGCAAGAACTTGCACCACAAGAAAAGAAAAGGATCAAGAAGACCACGAGTGGAAATAGAAAGATAAGAAAGACTATGTAGATAAGCATTTCTGAGAGTTCAAAGGATGATGCTGAAGATAAACCTATTGAAAAAGATGTATAGGAAGCAATGACAATGGTAGGCAATAAATAATGGAAACCAAAGGTATAAAATTTGAATATGCAAATTATAAATGATGACAATTTTGTTCAATTAAACAAATTTTATAGCATGTATAATAATATGGATAGGAGGGAATTAGAGAACACCATCATAAGAAACATGGTTTTGAGAAATAAGGGGTTTAAAAGTATACAAAATAATATTCTTGAAGATCTATACAATATATTGTTTAATAGGAAGGAAAGGGTATTAGAAGAAGATCTGAACATGAGGATCACATCAATAAATAAGTTGTGTGATGATGGATCAAAAGAAGAGTCAGAATTTTTTTTTGAAGGGTATTGAGCCCTTGTTGAGGAACAAAAGAAGAGAAATTCTTCTAATGGGAGGCAATTATGGGGAAGTTGGGCAAGAGATAGAGGAGGCTATAGTAAAATATATGTCATCAGTACCTAATATGATTGTGTAGTCTAAGGCTAATAGTCAAGTGTATGTACATGAAGATACACCTTATAGTGATGAGGAAGAAGAAAAGGCGACATAGAAGGCACCTTTACCACATCACATTGTTATGGGTAATGAATCCATGCACGTGCATAGTACGCACATAACTATGGATACAAAGGAGAATCTTTTTGCAGGATATAGAGAAAATATTGTTGGAAATATGAACAATATCACTACTTATACCATCTTAGATGATGATGAAGAGGAGAAGAAGAAGAAAGAAGAAGAGGAGAAGAAAAGAAAAGAAGAAGAGGAAAAGAAGAGAAAAAAAGAAGATGAGGAGAAGAGTGTAGAGGAGAAGAAGAAGAAAGAAGAGGTGTAGCACAAGAAAATGAGCTAATGTCTAACATACCACGAGAAAATCAAAAACTCAATAAACATACATTGACACCTTCTAGTCTACCATGAAAGCCAAGTAAACAAAAATGAAGCAACACAAAGTTAGAAACCCACTCTTTCATTTGTAGCTCCCATGTCCTTCTTTCTTCTCCATATGATGTAGCTCCAAATTGCCTATAATGCACACATTTAGGAAGGAAAAAAATAGGATAGTGATAATGCTATGAGAATACTAGAAGATTTGATATAAGCTTGAGAGGTAGATAAAAAGACTAAGAAACTAGGGAGCTGAAGGATTTAAGAATTAGGACCCTAGGACCGGAAATGAGAGGAAGAATGCTCATTTTATAATCAATTCACAAGATGAGAGCATTGGAATTGTCACCTTGGATATGCAACTTGGAAAGAGATTCCTTTGAGAATCCATGACACATATGACACAAGATGCCAAATGTAGGATTGTATGATGCTTGGAAGTCAAATGTGGCTATAAATGGAAGAGGATCTATGACACATCATATGACACCTCAAACCCACTTAAAGCCAAGAATCTATGATGATGGAAGCCAAATATAGATATGCATAAGGGAATAAGAATATATGGATTATGACATATCTTAGCCAAGTGTAAATGAAGAATCCATGATGTGTCATGCCCATGTGTCACAATGATGTCAATATTATGTAGAATATTTGAATTTAAAATCCATATATCCAAACAAATAGAAATTAGTAAAAAATGGAATTAATGGAGGAAAATATGACTTAGGAAATTGAGAATTTCTATGGTTTGTGAATGATGAACCAACTAATTAATAAATATCAATTACTTGAGGAGGCTAGTTAAGAAGAATAACTAGTAATGTGAGATGAAAGATGATTGGAATTGACATAGGATTAAATTATGGGTTATTTAATCTTGTAGAGAGAGTTAGTAGATGATTGGCCAAAATGATTAAATAAGTGTGATAGTATCCTTTGATGAAATGTGCCAATAATGGAGATTAACTAGGATGATGATAGATATAGAAAATACATTGTAAAATTGATCAATTGATTGAAATTGATAGCATGCCAAGGACACATGACATGAATTAAGGACATGTAACATTTAACTGACATTGTAAAATGCTACAAGATCAAGATTGGTTGATAGGGTTGATCATAATAACATTGATGGACATTATCAATATTATTGAATTGTTGAAAATTCTATGACCCAACATTGAGAGACTTGACAATGTTAAAGATTAGATGATGTGAATCATAATTTGACCTAGCACTGGGAGCCATGACAGTCCTAAGGTCACATTGATAAGATTTGATAGATTGATAGGTTTCCAAGGCACTGAGAGCTACAAAAATTACTAGGATTGACAAATGATGATATATTTGAGATGTTTGACACATTCTAAGTTGATTAAGACTAATTCTAGGTGATTTTGGGTTGATTTGGGGTGATTCTAAGTTGATTTGATATGATTTTGAAATTATATGAAATTGATGTAAAAGAGGATATGAATGATGACAGACACTGTTGAGATATGATCAAGTTGGCCAAAATATTAGAGTTAGTGGAATGGTTTGGAATGAAAATCTAATGAAACTATAGATTTGAACCTTTTTGAGCATCTACATTTTGCCCCTCTTTGATGCAATGTGATTTAGAGTGTTGTGTCAAAGAATAACCAATGAGAAAGCCACAAGATGCCCTAGTAGGGATGATATATATGGGTGTCCCCTCAAGAAATTGACCAAGATAAGCATATGATAGGTCAATTTCTTGACAAAAATAATAAAAAACATAGCAACTAACAGATCACAAATTAGAGCTAAAATATGAAAGTTATGAGGTCTAGAGTGTAGAACAGGGGTCAATCAGGACCCTGAGAGTATTTTTAGGGGTTACCACTCAAGATAGTGACAAAATAATGAAAATGATAGCTCAATTTTTTCAGTGAAGATACAAATCCAACACAATTGACGGATTGAAAATCAGAGTTGAAACACAAAAGTTATGGCCTCTAGAGTGCAACATAGGGGCTCCAAGAGCAGTTCTAAGCATATAACTACCCCAAGTGCACCCAAGTGCACCCAATGTGCACTTGGTAAGCCCAAGTGTGCTATGAAAATACCAATTGTTCCCATGGCACACTTGGGAATCCCAAGTGTGCTCTGAGAGGATAGACTACACCCTAGAAGGCTCCAAGGGCCAAAATTAGCTTGATTGGGCTCGAGATGACCTGAAACTTTTTGTACATGCCCAAAATGATAAAAAGATGTCATAACATGAGTGAAATTAGTCAAGCATGGTTAGAATTGGTCAAAATTGGTCAAAAAAATGTCAAACTAAGGCCAAACTAGGTGGAAATCCACTAAAGGTTGATAGATAGTGTAGGATGATGCAAGAATGCAGAATTAAGGAGGAAGATGATTTAGTGCATTAAAATATGTGATCATAGTGGTGGATGAAAATATGAATGATAGAAGACCACAAAGATAAGATGAGGATGAATTAGAATGAGGTGAAGACTTTTGCTTTTAGAAAGTGCACTATATGTCAACTAGAGCTTTATTTTGATATGGCAAATAGAATGGAACACATCATGGCATAAAGGGCTAGAGTGCTAATGCAAACCTTTTGCATAAACAAGCATGATGTAGACATAAAATGACCTTGTCCTTCCTGAGGCATATATACATGCCCCAAACTTTAAAAGGTACATTTTAATAGATAGAAAATAAAAGATGACCATGAACCATCTTGACCACTCTCATAGATCAATTTATATCATCAAGTGGCATAGGAACATGATCGAAGAAGAATAAATCGCTCACTAAATAGCATGAGCCAATATCTATTCTTGTCCATTGTTACTTTCTTTTTAGTGTTTTAATTCTAAAGATAGTGTTTGATAGGTTGATCATGTGATAGTTCCATTTGTGGATTCAGTTGATAGGTTCATAGTGACATGTTGGATTATTTGTTGGCTCACATTACTCAAATAGTGTGATTGTCATTGAAGTGCAGTGCTTTGAGTTTTATTCTACAAAAGTGCAAGTGTTTATGCAAAAGGGATGATTATGTACAAGTTTTATTACAAATTTTTTATGGGTTTTGTGATTTTTAGGGTTTTTGAGGATATTTGATATTTTTGTGTTGCTTGTTTCTTTAGGAAATTTTATGATTTTTAGGGTTTATTTCAAGAATTTTTTTAATTTTTAGTGATTTTTTTAGGACATTATATGATTTTTAGTGATTTTTTCAGGACATTTTATGATTTTTAGATTTTTTTTAGTATCAGATTTGAATTTTTAGGATTTTTTCAGGATTGTATTTGAATTTTTAGGATTTTTTCAGGATCATATTTGAATTTTTAAGATTTTTTTAGAATCATAAAAGAATATACAAGTGTTAGCTCCAATCCGTTATGTGATAAGTCCAATGGATAAAAAGTGCTTAGGGATATGCCCCCAATTCAAGTTCAAACTCATGCACCATGTACATAATATGACCCCAAACAAGATGTAGACTACATAAAAAGGCCAATGATAGATTATGTACAGACTAGTGATGCTTAGGTAAGACAACAATAGACATTAACCAATTTGTGAGCCATGATCAAGGACCAAGGATGTCTTGCAATACAAAGGATATGATCAAGGAATGGAAAAGGGAAAAACTAGATGGAATCTTGATAGATGTAGGAGCAACAATTGATTACACATGGCAACTCTTTTCCAGGTTTTCACCATGGTTCTTGCCCAAAGCACCTATTTGCTAGGTTTTCATCAAGGCATCCATTTTTTCATGACTTTTTTCACTTTTTTGTTTCTTTTTTCATCACTTTTTCCTATTTTTTTGATATTTTTTAGGACTTTTAGATAGAATCATGAATGTTGCTGATGAATGCTAAGTAGATATTTGTTGTTGCTGCTACTAGCTGATAATCTCTAGACCCACAACTAACCATAACTACACATGACTTGTTCCATGTCTATACCTAAGATCAAACCACTGGAAAGGCCTCGAGATATGCCATCATGTATCATATGTAAGACACTTTTTGTCTCTTGCAAATCAAGGCATCTGAGGATAAACGAGTCAAAGGATTATTTGTATGGGATGTCACTAATGATGACCTGCTCAAATTCTTGTTAGATCGAGGTTGGATTTTGGTTGTTGGACATGTTAGGTAGTAAGATTGGGGGATAAATAGTTGGATATAATGAAGGATTGGGAGGATTGAGACCAACAACCTTTCGCATGAAGGCTGTTTGAGAGAGCTCAAAAAGACTTTGTGGCATGTTGAACACTAAAACACTCATATTCATGGCATCAACTTGTTCATCTTGTATCCTAAGGAAATACTTAGCTTTTGAATTTTCATAGTCAAATGGCACCTTTCAGTTTTCACCAAGAGACCTACTTTTTTCATTTTTTTCTCTTTTTTCTTTGCAACTAGAAGGTGGAGTTGACTCCCCAAAATATGTCAATATGTTCACTTTATAAGAATTTGATTCTTTATGATAAAAAATTAGTGGTCTATGTTGTCTCCAATCCAATAGTTTAGGATTACAAGAGGAGATGTCATCATCAATGTTAAATGGGTTCTAGTTGAAGGTATAAATATGGGCATTAGATTCATTTTTATCATTGGGTTCATGTTTAGAAGCTAGAAGACTATTGGTTTTAGGTGGGGTATCCTCAGATGCCTTTTCATCATTCAAAATATCCATAGTCTTTTGTAATGTTTTGAATCCAAGACTCAAATTAGGAGGTCTTCCTTTTGTAATGATAGGTTCAATTATTCCTTGTTTATAATATCCAGGACTATTATAGCCATCATAGCCTTGTTTCTACATGATAGTAAAGCTAGGTCCATACTTGCTAGGAGATATCAAAGTGGGTTTTTTTTTCTGCTTTTACTTTCTCAATACATACAGATATATTCTCATTGATAGAAGTGACATTTTTTTTACTAATCTTAGAGTGTTGGTCTTGTAATAGTTGTGATTTACCATAAGGTTGGGAAGAAAGTGGTGACTCTCTAATGTGAGATACTTGAGGCATAAAGTATTCTCCACATCCATTGCCTTTAATCTTCATCTTTTCCTTGGCCTTACTGAGGAGTATATTAGCATCCACATATTTAGAGGAATTTGTGGGATGTGCTTCAGTGTTTGCTGGGACTTGGTGTGTAGTAGCATCTCTCAGATTAGCACAAAACTAGAAGGGATCTAGATCACTAGGGATGTTAAGCTCCACATTGTTGTAGGAAAACTTCAGAAATTAATGATATATAGATGGCACTACTTTCCTAGCATGGATCCAAGGGCATCCTAGTATCATGTTACAACTCTTTTTGATATCTAGGACATGGAATAATGTGTCTTTAGTAGCTGGACCAATTCTTGTGGGTAATATGGTAGCACCTTGGGAGAAGCATTTTCCATCATCATAGACTTTTATTGTAATCCTTCAAGAGGGGTCTACATCATCCTTAGAGTATCCTATACTCTTGACAACATTAAGAGTACAAATGTCTAGTCCTGCTCCTCCATCTATTAAGACATGTCTAACCTTGGCATTATGGATAAAGATTTTGAGATGAAGGGGATCATTATGGTTGGGTCTATCTTTAGGAATATCCCAAGGGGAAAAGGTGATATTTTGTGATGCAGATAAGTTCCTGACCATGGCTTGGAACTGGGCAGCACCAATGTTATCTAGGACTACTAACTCTTTAAGGGTGTGATCCAAGATCTTCTGATGTTGGGAAGACACACACAAAAGGTCCAAGATGGATATTTGCATAGGGGTCTTGCTGAGCTATTCAAAAAGGCTATAACCAAATGAAGTAGGAACAATCATTCTACTAGGGGGTGTAGGTCTAGTAGACACAATAGGTCTAGATGGAGCTCTAGGTAGGGTGATCTTGGTACAACATGTAGTGATAGTGCAATGAGCATCTTCATCCTTTAAGTTGAATGTGAATATGTGAGAATTAGACTCATTGAAATAGTTTATGGTGTAGTCATATCCATTGCATGTGAAATTCACAATAGCTTGTGAGTTTGAGTTTGAATTGGAGTGTTTCTCTTTGTTGTGATTACCCAAAGGATCTTTGAAGATAGTGTGATTAGAGTTGGATTCTAGTAGTGATTGATTGACTATGAATACACCATCATCAATAAGGTCTTGTATTGCATGCTTTAGTTGGAAACATGATGAGCTCTTATGTCCTTTAGTGTAGTGGTAATTACAAAAAAAATTGTCATCCCACCAAGAAGCTTTAGTTAGTAGCTTGTCTTTGATTGGGGGTAATTGGAGGAAGTTATTACTAAGTAATTGTTGAAGTGAAGTCTCAAGAGACATCCCCAATGGTGTGAATTTTTTATCTTTGGTTCTAGGATGTCTTTGAGGTCCATCCTATGTGGAAGTCTCAATTTTCCACTGTAGAGGTGATGTTTGATTGGAAGTTTGTGAATTCATAGGGTTTGCACCTTTCAAAGTCAGTTGAGGTTGTGATGTACTAATTGTAGATTGGTTGCTATGGTGAGAACTATGCCTACTTGGTTCTGACATTTCTATGTCTGAAGTGTTAGGTGATGTGTCACTAGCTAGAGGAGGTATGTTAGTACCTCAAAGACAAAAGGATCTTGGTTGTGGTACATGTTGGGGTACTTTTTGTGGTATTGACTATGATTGTTGTACCATGTGTTGTTGTTGTGCCATTTTTTGTAGTAGTTGTTGTGCCATTTGTTGTGATTTTTGTTGAGATACCTTTGTTGGTTGCATGTGAGACCATATATGTGACTATTTTTGTAGAGGTATCTATGGCACATGTTATTGTTGCAACAAGTGTTGTCGATATGAAATTTGTCGCTCAATGTGTCTTTCGTATTCCAACTATTGTTTAAGTTTCTCTTGTTGTTTAGAAAACATAAATTTTTTTTGTTGGAATTGTTTTTCGTACATTACATGTAAGTCAAGTGGGTTTACATTGGATTGTATTAGGGATGTTGGATGTTTGCACCACTTTAGGTTGTTGTTGTTGTGGTTGATGTTGCTATTGATATGTTGAATGTGTGTTGGAAATATTAAGTCCTTGTACTAATGTAGGTTGATGTTTTTGGGGAGTTGGTTATGTCCTTGAGAATTGTTCATCATGTTTGGGTTGTCATTTTGGTACCTTTGTGTGTTAAAGGTTTCTCCTTGGAACATCATATTGACTTGACAATGTGACATGTTCCTTTTGGGAATGGGTGTAATGTCAATAGAACTTTTCCTTTGTACGTCAATAGGGATTTTTACAATTGATTTTTCACATGTTGTACTTGTGAGAGGCTCCATAACATTTGACATCATAACATTTGGAAGAGTTAGGAGCAAAGGTGTGCTTTGTTGATTTCCCTCCAAAGGAGGTATGTTTGGCATCCCTAGAGTACAAGTCCCTTTAGGAACATCTTGTTGTTGCATCATGTGATTAAGATCAAGTCTTAACATCCTTTTGGGATATTTAGGAAGAGTCTTGTTTCCCTTTATTGGTGGTGGTTCATCAGACAAGGGATTAATGTTGATGTGTTCAAATGTGCTTTGGAGGGTTTCAATGGTTGATTCTTGGTGGGACCTTATAGTCTCCATTATTATGTTTGAAAACTCCAAAGGTTGTTTGCCCTTATCTAAGTCCAAATTGATCATGGGTTGTATTTTTTCAACTGTTGTGTTGGTTTGATGTTTGGACTTAGGTCCCTCCAAGTGTGAATTAAACTTAACAATTTCTTGGGCTGTCGAAGTTTTGAAGTTTTTGTGGAAATTTTTGTATTGACATGCCCTAGCCATTTCTTCATCAGTGATGCCATAGTTAGTGTCAGAGTCATCACTTATGTGTATAGTAACTTGTTATGTGCTTCATGTATCAAGGTTGAAGGTACTTGTGTTGGAATTGTTGAATTTGAAGGAGTCTATTTGTTCATCTTTGGGTGTGGTTGGTACACTTCCACCTTCGAGTAGTATCAGCATGAATAAAGGTTCAAAGTTAGGACTCCATTGAACCATCCCATGTGTAGGGGAAGTGTTTGAAGGAAACCTCAGAGTAGGTGTATTGCTTAGGGTTTAATGTGTCATCTCTTGATTATGGTGATCTTGTGGATACATGTTTAAGGGGTCCACAAATAGAGGTTGTCATGCCTCAATTTGGTCTTCGTCAAATAATTTTTGGGTTTTCTTGCTCTTCTTTTGTCTTGGATAAGGTTTTGATTGTGTTGGCACCTCAGAAAACAAAGATTGATAAATTTCTTTCACCTAAGGATGCAAATATAGTGGAGGAAAATATAAATATACTCCCTGCCTCCCAAGTGCACATGACACAAAGATAGCACAATGGAAGCCAACAAATAAGCCCAAATCTCACACAAACTTCAAATTTGTTCCAAGGTTAAACTAATGACAAGTTCTACTCTCAAAAATGTATATTCCTCCTAGGAATCACTGAGAAAAATTTCAAGACTCACCACCCCAAGCAAGACACAAAACAAATATGAACCCAACTTGAGCAATTAGAACCAACTCCCTCAAAATGGGCATAATAGGGACTTTGTTGTTCTAGGCTTTTTCACTACTAGCAAGGGCTTGGAACAACTTAGTTTCAACCCAAATAAGGTAGATCAACTACTGGTTGCACTCCCAACAACCCACAACCCAATTTGCAAGATTAGACCTAGTAGCCTATTAGGTCTCCTAAAACTAATTTTGACCAATAACTCTAAAACTCACCAAAGGACCTAAGGAATAAATTGTGGATTCAAGTACCCTTTTCCAAGTTCTAAAAAACTCCAAAGTTTTAGAGACCATCTCCACTCTAGCATATCTTAACCACAACAAAGTACATGGACCTAATTAGCTACTTTAAGCTTGGTTTTCAAGGAAAGTGGTAAAAAATGGGTGCATGGAATCTAGGATCCACTTCTAGGTTATTATTCAAGATAAAAAAGGGGCACTTTGTTCAAAAATTAGGTCCTCAAACCCTTTCCATCCCTACGTCCACTCAAATTTCTCCAAAACAAGGTCAAATATATGGGAATATTTGACCTAGGGCTCCCTCCAAAAAATCATGAATACAACTTCTTGTTCCAAAATTTCCAAAATCTGATAGAGTACATCCCTAACTTGCTCCATACAATGGAAGAAGGAAATCCACTGGTGGAGAATCAAGTTAGGGTCATTTTTTTTAACCAAACCTTGAAATCAAGGGTTTCATAGACCAACACCCTAAAAAAATTGATAATTTTTGCAAAGTAAATGATAAAAACTCCAAACCAACACCAAAATTCTCTAAATAGATAGCTTTAACTTTTCAAAGTCCAAAGATCATCTTGCATTCCTTATATTATGTACTATATAGAAAAAAACCAATAAATTGTACAGGAAAACAACAAATTCTATTGATTTTGGGACCAAAATACAATTGAGTCTTCACACACACACACACCATCCTCAAATTACTTAAGCCTAAATAATTTTCCAACCAGTGCAACCAATATTTGAACAATTTTGACCGTTGGAGGGCATATTTCAAAAAGTTGTCAAGAAAATTGAAAAAGTTGCTAAGCAACTTTTTGCAATTTTGTGCTACAACAAGAAATATTTGCAAGAAAGGTTATAATATGATTTCATTGACTCCTATGACTTTATTAAGATCCTAAACACCTAGACATACCTATAAAAATTGAAAATGACCAAAAATCCATCCATTGGACCAATTGATGCCCAAGGTTTATAATTGCACCAAGGGGTCTTGTGTCCATTACAAGGTGGGTGATCATAGGGAGATCATTAGATCTATCCCTAACCTTATTACATCATGACAAGAAAGAGGGTTAGGTGTTCTACACCACACTCCCTTGCATAAAATAAAATCCAATCTCTAGAGTGGTGAAAAGTGAAGGATCAATGCCATAGGCCTTAAGAGCCTTCTCAATCAACCAAGTGGCATCTGTTGTTGTTTGCCCCTTCCAATGCTCTAGATACTCATAATATGTATGCCTCCTTTTTTCCTTATTAATCCTCCTATCCAAAATAGTCTCTATTACTAGTTTAGGCATAGATAGCATGGATTTCTTCAACTCTTCCTTAGGTTCTTCAAGTGTACCTGCATCCATATCAGTTGAAAAAGTACCTTTGAAAGCATATAGGTCAGAAACATTAAATATAGGAGACAAGTTGATATCATGGGGTAAATCAATTTGATAGGCATTATTGCCACACTTTTTGAGTATCTTGAATGGGCCAATTTTCTTCATTTTTAGTTTGGTATGCATCTACTTTGGGAGTCTTGCCTTATTAAGGTGAACCATTACCATGTCCCCGACTTTGAATTGTAGTTCTTTTCTCTTTTTATCTACCTGTTGTTTATACTTTATGGAAGAATCTTGCAATCTACCCTGCACTTGTTGATGAACCTTTTTCATGACCTCAACAAAATCTTCAGCTTGTGCACTTCTCTTCTCCATCTCCTTAATATCTCTGAGTTCCAATGTACCCCTAGGATGAGTGCTATAAACAACTTGAAAAGGTGTTAGGCCTATGCTCCTATTAATTGAATCATTAAAGGCAATTTTTTCGTGGGGTAAAACACAATCCCATGAAACTTCATGCTACTTGGAAAGGAATCTTAACATGTTTCCTAAGGACCTATTAATTGCCTCTATCTATCCATCAGATTGAGGATGGTAGGTAGATGAAAAACATAAATTAGTTCCTAACTTTCTCCACAAAGTTCTCCTAAAATGCCCCAAATATTTTAGGTCCCTATTAGATACAATGGATAAAGGAAAACCATGAAGTCTAACAACCTCTTTGAAGAAGAAACTTGCTATATGGGAGGCATCATGAGTAGTTTTGCAAGCTATGAAATGAGCCATTTTGGAAAACCTGTCCAAAACTACAAAAATGCTATCATAACCTGATTTCGTCCTTGGAAGTGCAACAACAAAATCCATACTTAATGAATCCCAAGGCTTGTGAGGTATTGGAAGTGGTGTATAAAGTCCTGCATTTGATGTACCTCCCTTTTCTTGCTGACAAATCAAACATTCTTCAATGAACCTTCTAATATTAGTTTGCATCTTAGGCCAAAAATAGAATCTCCTAACCTACTCTAGAGTCTTGTCAACTCCAAAATGACCTACCAAACTACCACAATGTTTCTCCTTTATAATATTCTCTTTGATAGACCCCTTGGGAACACAAAACTGACCACCTTTGAACAAAAGTCCTTCTTGTAAAATGTACTCACTAAATTCAGTATGATACCTTTCTCCCATGGATTTGCAAACTTGATATGCCTCCTTGAAGTCTTCATCTTGTTCATACATATCCTTCATTGCATGTATGCCAATGCTTTCTAACTGAACTTCTTGGATTGTCAAGTTTCCCCTACTAAGTGCATTAGCAACCTTGTTACCTTCTCCATTTTTATGCTTAATAGTGAAGGTGTAGGCTTGTAAAAATTCTATCCACTTCATATGCCTTTGGTTCAATTTTTCTTGCTTATTCAAGAAGCTTAAGGCATGATTATCAATGTACACAAAAAATTCTTTAGGTGATAAGTAATGTCTCCATTTTCTAAGGGATTGCACCATAGCATAAAGTTCAAGGTCATATGTTGAGTACTTTTTCTTGGACTCATTAAACTTTTCACTAAAAAAGGCCATAGGCCTACCCTCCTAGCTTAAAACACCTCCAATAGCCTTGTTACTAGCATCACACTCAACTGTAAACAACTTGTAAAAATTAGGGAGCACTAAAATAGGTTGGTCTACAATCTTTTTCTTAAAACATTCAAATGAATAATTAGCCTCCTTGGTCCAAGAAAACACACGCTTCCTTCCTCCTTTTATGGTGTTGATCATAGGAGCACACACCACTGAAATTTCTAATAAATTTCCTATAAAAACTACACATTCCATGAAAAATCTTTACCTCTAATGGTGTGGTGGGAGGTGTCCAGTTAAGGATGGCTTCAACCTTGGAAGGATCCATTTTCAACTCAGCTCCTAATATCACAAACCCCAAGAAGATCAACTCTGTCTGCAAAAATGAACATTTTTCCAAGTTTATCATTAGTTTCTCCTCATGAAGTCTATGTAACACCAAATCTAAGTGCCTCAAGTGTTCATCCCTATCCTTACTAAATATTAGGATGTCATTTAAATGTACAACAACAAACTTATTCAAGAAATGTTTTAAGACTTCATTCATAAGTCTCATAAAGGTGCAAGGTGCATTAGACAAGCCAAAAGGCATCACAAGCCATTCATAAAGGCCTTCTGAAGTCTTAAATGTTCTTTTCCACTCATCTCCACCTCTGATCCTGATTTGATGATATCCACTTTTGAAATCCACCTTTGAGTAAATATTTGCCTTCCCAAAACAGTCCAAGAGGTCTTCTATCCTTGGCATAGGAAACCTATATCTAATGGTTATCCTATTGACTGCTCTAGAATTATTACATAATCTCCAAGTACCATCCTTCTTAGGGGCTAGGACTATAGGGACTACACATGGGCTTATACTGTTCCTAATGAACCCCTTAGCAAACAATTCTTTAATTTGTTTTGCTATTTCTTCATTTTGTTCAGGGCGTATCTTGTATGTTGCTTTGTTTGGAAGTGTGGTGTAGAGCACCTAACCCTCTTTCTTTTCATAATGTAATAAGTTTAGGGATAGATCTAATGATCTCCCTATGACCACCCACCTTGTAATGGGCACAAGAGCCCTTGTTGCAATTATAAATCTTGGGCATCAATTGGTCCAATGTATGGATTTTTGGTCATTTTCAAGTTTTATAGGCATGTCTAGGTGTTTGGGATCTTAATAAATTCATAGGAGTTAATGAAATCATATTATAGCCTTTCTTGTAAAGATTTCTTGTTGTAGTGCAAAATTGCAAAAAGTTGCTTAGCAACTTTTGCAATTTTCTTGACAACTTTTTGAAATATACCCTCCGACGGTCAAAATTATTCAAAGGTTGGTTACACCAGTTGGAAATGGCCTATTTAGGCTTAAGGAATTTGAGGATGGTGTGTGTGTGTGTGTGTGTGAAGACTCAATTGTATTTTTCTCCCAAAATAATAGAATTTCTTGTTTTCCTATGTAATTTACTGGTTTTTTCCATACAGTATAGAATTTAAGGACTGCAAGATGATTTTTGGACTTTGAAAAGTCAAATAAGTATATTTAGAGGATTTTGGTGTTGGTTTAGATTTTTTATCATTTACTTTGTAAAATTTATCAATGTTTTTAGGATGCTAGTCTGTGAAACCCTTGATTTCAAGGTTTGGTCACAAAAATGACCCTAACTTGATCCTCCACTGGTGGATTTCCTTCTTCCCTAGTATGGATAAAGTTAGGGATGTATTCTATCAAATTTTGGTAATTTGGGAACAAGAAGTTGTATTGGTGATTTTTGGGAGTGAGCCCTAGGCCAAATATTCCCATGTATTTGACCTTGTTTTGGAGAAATTTGAGTGCACAAAGTGATGGAAAGGGTTTGAGGACCTAATGTTTGAAAAAAGTGTCCTTTTTTTAGCCTAAAGAACAACCTAGAAGTGGAGAATAGATTCCATGCACCCATTTTTGACTAAGTTTCCTTGAAAACCAAGCTTAAAGTAGCTAATTAGGTTTGTGTACTTGGTTGTGGTTAGGATATGCTGGAGTGGAGTTGGTCTCTGCAACTTTGGATTTTGTTAGAACTTGGAAAAGGGTACTTGAATCTTTAATTTATTCCTTAGATCCTTTGGTGAGTTTTAGAGTTATTGGTCAAAATTAGTTTTAGGAGACCTAATAGGCTACTAGGTCTAATCTTGCAAATTGGGTTGTGGGTTGTTGGGAGTGCAACTAGAGTTGATCTACCCTATTTGAGTTGAATCTAAGTTGTTCCAAGCCCTTGCTAGTAGTGGAAAAGCCTAGAACAAAAAAGTCCCTATTTTGCACATTTTAAGTTGGGTTCATATTTGCTTTGTGTCTTGCTTGGGGTGGTGAGTCTTGAAACTTTTCTCAGTGATTCCTAGGAGGAATTTACATTTGTGAGAGTACAACTTGTCATTAGTTTAACCTTAGAACAAATTTGAAGGTTGTGTGAGATTTGGGCTTATTTTTTGGCTTCCATTGTCCTATCTCTGCATCAACACACCTAAACTACCAACTACACTTAGACAGTACCAAGGTATGCAATTGGTAAAAAAAGGTGCTAGGGTGACTAAAATGTAGAATATGAATGATTTGAGTGATTTTGAGTGTTTTCTAGGGTTGTGAGATGCAATAAAGGCCTTTGAAGTGTAGACTAGGGTTTTAGAACCTAAGATGAAATCCCTAATTACCAAGTGCACTTCAAAACTACCAACTACACACCTAAAGTGTGTAGTTAGTAAAATAGGGGTGCAATTGGTAAAACATGTCAAAATTTGATAATTAGGATGTGGGCATGCAAGATATGAGTGTTTTTTGGATTTTTAGGTGTTTAGGGATGTGATGAAACCTAAGGAGATGCCAAATAAACTAGGTTTTTGATATGCAAGGTGTAAATGTCCTAGGAAAATTGTGCAAATGCAAATGTGAATGACATTTTGGAATTTGATTAAAGGAGGTGAAAAGGACCCTATGATATGCTAAAATAGAAATTAGGGTTGGATCTATAACTTGGTAATGATGCTAGAGGTTGGTGTATGCAAGGTGGAATATACAAGGGATGGTGTGCTAGGGTTGATAATGACATTTGGGATATGCAAAATGAGGGTAAGTGATCAAGAAGAAAATTTGGTGGATATGTGAGTCGATAGAGTTTGGTAGTGGAAATGATGCTAGGATTTTGAATAATACAAGATGAAGGGGATATACCACTAGGGTAAGTCAAAATGAAATTTAGGGAGACTAGGAATATGATAGTGCTAATGATAAGGGTATATGCAAGGTTTTGAACTTAGGTGAAATCATTAGAAAATATTTTTTCTAAGAGTTTAACCTTGTGAAGATGGACTTTGGATCTTCACCAAAAAGTGACAAAAGAGAAAAAGATAATGTTGATAAAGATAAGAAGGTCAAACCAATCAAGACATAGATAGAGTTTTACCAAAGAAAAATGATTAAAAATACAAAACAACTAGTCAAGATCCATCATCCATCAACACTAGGGGATACTCTAGGACTCATACTTTGTTTAGATTTTTTACTAAATTCAAAGGTTTTGGGTTCAAAATGACATTTAGAGAGCTCAAAATGATGTTTAGGTCATTCAAAATGGTGGTTATGCTAATTAGATATGTTGGCTCCTGATTTAACAGAGTTTGAAAAAACCAAGTATGCAAGGCAAGAATGCATCTATGGGCAGCTATCTCCAATAATGGATGCAATTCACCAAGAACCTGGGCCAACTATAAGGCTTTGACCCTTCTTCTACTTTAGGCTCTACAAAACCTAGGTGGGTGAACCTCTTTAGATATGACTATGTGACCAATGCAATCAACATAATTAGGATCTAGAATAATAGATGAAACCCCTAATTCTTCTATACTTAACCAAGAAATCATAACCATGAAATAGCTAAGAACGTGACTCATGAAACTGGTAAGCTAAGTGCGGGATAAACTTTGAATAAATTTCAACATGAAAGGGGAAACATTTGATTAATGATGTTGATTCAACACAATCTCAAATATGCAGTAGTATAACAAGTGATCCTATAACTAATCAATGCCTAATCCATTGGAAAATTCCATGAATTCAATAAATACATTTATGATATTAGGACATATTTCATATACCCAGACATCAAATCTATCTAATCACCTTGTGATTCAAACATCAGTGTTCATCCAGATCTCATTCTCATGAAATATCCTTCTCAACATAACCAACAACCCAGTCAAACACATCAAGCATTTACTTGGCACTTTGTTCCAATAGAAAAATACATCAAACATACAACCTGAAGGGGATGCAAATGGATCTCAGCTCTCTGTTCCAAGACCACATAAGACTACAGATTACTGAGATAGGAGATGAGAACAAGAATGAAACTAATGAAATTCCTGCTCATATGTATTCATTTCCTTGAAATAATACAATCAAATGCATGCAATTAAAAACATGAAATAACCTAATAGATTTTAACTATCTATATTATCTCTACAACTATTGTTCACATGAGAGAATTATGCTAGAGGAATGGTGTCTCAATATTGGGAATACATCAAGACTGGAACCAAAACCTAGTATCATAGTAATGATACTAGATCTATTATAAAGATGACATGTGTCCCCTTGAAAATTCCCTCCCTTTTCCATGAAAAGACTCTCTCTATCTTCTCTCTTCAAGTGCATACCAAATCCCATCATTTTGTTTTTCCTTTCCAAGAGCAATACCTCAGCAAAAGACAAAATTCTCATAACTAATTTTGGATATGTCAATTTTGATCAAATTGAAGCCAAAACATCACAGAATCAAAAAATACTAATATAAGGCCTTCTAAACATGTTTTAAATGTTTTGTCACTAAATTTTGCAACTGGATAATCAAAACACCCCTCAGAACACATAAATCACTTCTAAAGACAAAACCCCTTATGTCATGTCCTTTGCTTATGTGTGGACTTGTTTTTAGAATGCATGGAGTTCTATGTTTAAAATTTTGGCTCCCTTTTAAACTTTGGCAATTTCCTATTCTCATGGCATTAAAACTCTCCTTGCTGATGCTAGCCGGCTCTACTCATGTGGACTCCTCTTTTCACATTGGGTGTGAGCTCCTTTTATCTTCCATGCATCTTCAACTTTCATTTTACAATGTACCAAATGCTCCTTTCATTTCTGCCTTCAATGCGTGGGTATTTTTATTTATATGTCGGCTGGTCATCAATTTTAATTAAACCCCTTTGTCCATTTAGAACTCTGGCTATACTAAATGTACTCGCGCTAAAATTCCATGCCAAAATATTTGAGTCCATCTCATTTGTATTTTTTTCAAACTTTAAACTTTCCAATTATTAATGCCATCAAATAACACTAACTTTCGAAAAATGTATGGTCAAGTGTTTAATAATTAGAAATAGCATCTCCCAATTATAACTTTTGGAAAATGACATTTGTAATAGTGTTTCCATCTTTTCTATCATTGAAACTATCTATTTGATTTTTGTTAATATTCTTTTCCATCTTTTTGATCCACATAATTATTTAGCTTTGCTAGAATTTCAAGAGTAATATAATCACAAAACTTAGTCGGCCTGGAAAAATTATTTGGGCCCCAAAGTGGGCCCAATTAAAATTTTTGCATTTCAAACACCTGACCATCACAAATCAATTCACTGACCATACTGAACTGACTGAAATCAGAATCAATCACTGCATAATCAATTAAACATATTTTTTAACCCCTTTTGCAAGCTGTGAGATTTGTGCCAGGAGGCCCACCAGCTGGCCTTAAAAACTGATTCAGTTAAGTAACCAGGCCATGAAAATTGGCATGTGTGTTCAATCCTACCTGCTCTACCATACTAAAAATTATTAACCCATGACGAACTCCCAATCAAAATATTTTAATTGCCGAACATCCATACTTCAATTATCTTGCAAGCAAACAATGTTAAAAAACATCAACTGGGCTCGGGTTTGGCATTATAAAACTGGGTTATTGATCACTTGGGATTCTAAAAACTAGCATATAAGTTATTTGCCATGAAGAGAATATAATTCTATGGTTTGGGCTCATGAAAAATCATAGGATGCATTTGGTGAATTTTTGAAAATAGGAGCTTGGAAATTTTAACTGGGAAATGTGTCAAAAGTTAATTTTTGGCAAACAGACGGACATAAGAAAGTATGCAAATGGATTCTTCATGACTTGGGAATTGGCATACTTCAAGGATTTTCAAGAGACAACACAATGGTATACTCTATTTAGGCTAATCAATCATAGGGTCAAAGTTATAATGTTTTGAACAGGGGTATGAATCAATCAGGATACCTTAGCCGTAACAAAACAATATAGATCAGGTTTTTAATCATGTTAGCAAACTGAATAAATGGATTCGTCATGATCTCAAAATTGGAACATATGAAGTGTCTGACCCATGGAACACAATGCAAAAATAATTTCTTCATTTAGGTCAACTGGGTCAAAGATATGATTGGTCAAACAAGGCTTCCCATAATTGTGAACAACTACACAAATGCACAAAACAATAAATGACCAACTTTGAGAGATTCAAAACCTAGTCAAACGGATTTGAACTGGGCTGAAAATTGGAACAAATTTTCTTGGATATACATACTAAACATCCCCAAAATGATGGGCCATGACTCATTCCTGGGTAAAAGATATTCAAATACAAACTGGGCCTCTGGTCGCTATTTGACACTTAGGCAAAATTGCAAGTTTTGACACTAGCTCAAAATGGGACTTCACCGAATAATTTGAAATGTCAGTTTAACTTCATGGAATAGGTATACACACTAAATGAAAGGTGCTAGAAGCATTAAACACGTCTTAGGCCTCAGACTGACAGCCAGGTACATAGGCACTTAAAAGCATTTATAGGGCTCAAATTCTCAATGGTACTCAAAATTGACCATGCAATTTTTAGTCGAAACAAGATATGCATTATGGAAATGTCCTAAGATGCAAAATGGGATTTTGGGTCCAAGATGTGGTTTTGGGTCATATGTAGTTTGGAAGCCCAAAATGGTCAGCAAGCACCCAACTATGCTTTGATAGCACCAAGTGCACTCCAACAGTACCAACTGTACCTATGGTGTAGTTGGGGCTAGTTTGGGCATAGTTGGTAGTTTCATGGTGCAGTTGGGAGACTAGGTTGAATGGTTGTTGATTCTAAGTTAGGTGATTGCCAATTTGTTCTAACAGAGAGCCAAGATGTTGGGGTTGATGTTAGGATTGGATAAGAGATGCAAAATGAAGGTTACAACCTAAGGAATGATGTCCTAAGTGAAGACAGTGAAGGTTAGGAGGTGCAGAATGCAAATCAAGGCATGCTAACATAGGGGGACCTATCCAGGTACCTAAGGACACCTCTGAAGTCTTTGAATGTTTTCTAGAAGCCGAAACTGGTTCCTCAAGCCACCAAGTGTGCTTAGACAATACCAACTACACCTATGCTGTAGTTAGGGCCAGTTTGGGCATAGTTGGTAATTTTAGGGTGTTGTTGGTAATCTAGGCTAAAACTAAGATGGTTTTAGGTATACCCAAATTGTCTGAAGTTGTCCCTAGCATATCCATTATCAAATATCTTAGTCCAAGGTAGGCTTCCTATAGAAGTCACACAGATTTCTCTTACACTCAAGGTCCATGAATGATGAGGGGAGAGGATACATCAATGTAAATCCTAGGTTTTTGAACATCATAGACACACCAATCAGAAAAGAAAAGGTTCATTTTATGCACCAAATGAGGTGTTATTTAATCTACGAAATCCACACACATGGTTTTGACAAGCACTAGGTTCTTTAACAATGTCTTGCAAATAAGAATTAGTAGTTTTTTAATGATATTTCTTCATCCAATGGTTGCCACATACTACAAACAGACCATCAATAACACAAAAACATCTTCTCTAGGTCCTAGAAAGAAATAAAAACCCTTGATACAGATTCTAATTAAAACATGTACTTTTTGTGAACCAACAACTCTCTGACAGAGAAGAATGTGCCCTAGAAGGTCAAAATAGCTTAGATGCCCCTAAGTGCACTTAGGTAGTGCTAAATGTTCCCATGGTGCCCCTGGGGCCCAAAAGGGTGCAATTGGTAGTTTCCAACCGTAGTTGGGAGACCAATTGTAGACTATGGGGAATTGAGCCCTAAACAATACCCAGATACTAAATTTTTGAACTCTACCCTCCCAAGTGTGCTCAAATAGCGTAGACTATGCCCATGCTATAGTTGGAGCCCAAAAGGGTGCAATTGGTGGTTTCAAAGTGTAGTTGGTAAGCTACAAATAATAGATGGGGGTTATGGTGTCTCCTAGGCCCCTAGAACTACCTCTTAGAGGTCCCAAGTGCACCCTGACAGAGTAGTGTGCACCCTAGGAAAGCAAGCTAATATAATGCATAAATGAGAGCATAGAATCATATTACTAGCCCCCCTAATTAGACTAGATATGATAAAGGAGAGAATAAGCATTACACCCCTCCACGTGAGTTCCTTCCTTGCACCTACAAGCACAAAAAAAAGTAACCCAAGTTAGTTAAGAGTGTTTCATGTCGGGTTCACCAATTATAGGACCATAAAATGGGCTAATGTATAACATACTATGAGCAAATCACAAACTCAATAAACATACATTGACACCCTCTAGTCTACCATGAAAGCTAAATAAAAAAAAAGGAAGAAACACAAAGTTAGGAACCCCCTCTTTCATTTGTAGCTCCCATGTCCTTCTTTCTTCTCCATATGATGTAGCTCCAAATTGCCTATGATGCACACAATTAGGAAGAAAAAAACTAGGATAATGATAATGCTATGAGAATACTAGAAGATGTGATTTAAGCTTGAGAGACAAAGAAAAAGACTAAGAAACTAGGGACCTGAAGGACTTAAGAATTAGGACCCTAAGACCGAAAATGAAAGGAAGAATGATCATTTTATAATCAATTCACAAGATGAGAGCATTGGAATTGTCACATTGGACATGTGACTTGGCAAGAGATTCCTTTGAGAATTCATGAAACATATGACACAAGATGTCAAATGTAGGATTGTATGATGCTTAGAAGTCAAATGTGGTTATAAATGGAAGAGGGTCTATGACACATCATATGACACCTCAAACCCACTTAAAGTCAAGAATCTATGATAATGGAAGCCAAACATAGACATGCATAAGGGAATAAGAATATATGGATTATGACATATCTTAGCCAAGTGTAAATGGAAAATCTATGATGTGTCATGCCCATTTGTCACAATGATGTCAATATTATGTAGAATATTTGAATTAAAAATCCATATGTCCACACAAATATAAATTAGTAAAAAATAGAATTCATGGAGGAAAATATGACAAAGGAAATTGACAATTTCCATGGCTTGTGAATGATGAACCAATTAATTAATAAAATATCAATTAATTGAGGAGGCTAGTTAAGAAGAATAATTTTTAATGTGAGATGAAAGATGATTGGAATTGACATAGGATTAAATTATAGGTTATTTAGTCCTATAGAGAGAGTTAGTAGATGATTGGCCAAATTGATTAAATAGGTGTTACAGAATCCTTTAATGAAATGTGATGATAATAGAGATTGAGTAGGATGATGGAGGATAGACCAAAGCCATGGTCAAATTGATCAATTGATTGAAATTGATAACATGCCAAGGAAACATGACATGAATTAAGGACATGTAACATTTAACTAACATTGTAAAATGCTATAAGATCGAGATTGATTGATAGGGTTGATCATAATAACATTGACAGACACTATCAATATTATTGAATGGTTGAAAATGCTATGGCCTAATATTGAGAGACTCAACAATGTCAAAGTTTAGATGATGTGAATGATAGTTTGACCTAGCACTGAGAGCCATGATAGTATTAGGGTCAAATTGATAAGATTTGATAGGTTTCCAAGACATTGAAAGCCACAACAATGCCTAGGATTGGACAAATGATGATAGATTTGGGATGTTTGACATGTTCTAGGTTGACTAAGACTAATTTTGGGTGATTATGGGTTAATTTGGGGTGATTTTGAGTTGATTTGATATGATTTCAAAATGATATGAAATTGTTTCAAAATGAAATGAAATTGATGTAAAAGAGGATATGAATGATGATAGACACTATTGAGATATTATCAATTTGGCCAAAAGATCAGATTTAGTGGAATGAGTTATTATGAAAATGTGATGAATCCATAGGTGAAAACCATTTTTGAGTGGCCACAAGAGGAAGAACTAATGAAGAAATAAGAAGAAGAGAAGAGGAAGAAAGAAGAGGAAAAGAAGATAAAGGATATTATATCTTGAGTAGTATCAATAGTTGGAACATAAAAAATAGTAGCTATTCCATCTAATGATGAAGATTTGAAAGAGCTAATGAGCACCTCAAGAAAATTATTTAAGAAAAATAAATCTATAAAGTCTTTGGAGAAGACTCTTACTGAAGTCTTGGAGCAGATGTAGAAGATAGTTTCCATAGTTGTAGCAAATCCAAACTCATAGGTTAAGGAAAAAGAGTTGTTGAAGACCTTTGATGAGGAGTTCACAACTTTAGTTGAAGTAGTAACAACACAAGTGCAAACAAAGCATGATGCATCACGTTTTGACAAAGTATGCACAAATATTAGGAATGACATGAAAACCTTATATGTATGTACAAAGGAGATAAGAAAGAGCTTAGATGAAGGAAAAAAGTTGTATGGATAGTACACAGTATCTTACAATTACTTACCGAATTTTGATGCAAAGATAAAAGGCCATATGAGTGAGCTTCAACTACTCACTACTAGATTGTAGCAACTAGAGGTCAGAATTGAAGATTGTAAAACTAAAATTAAGAAGATTCACAATGCTATTAGAGAAATTGATTTTTACAAGGAGAAAGTATTAAGGAGATTCTTTATTCTCAAAGAATATTTGACACCCAAATTTTTCATTTTGTAGAGGCAGATGAGAAATGTCTTCTAATGAAGATACCCTATGAAAAATTTGCCTATAGTGACTTGAACAAAATTGAAGTGGTATCTTATGCACTTCACACACTTATTAGTATATCAAATATAGTTAAAAGAAACTGGAAGAAGGAAATAGATAGCCTAAAGATTGATTTTTTAGATTGTATATCTAGAATGATGAGTTGATCATCAACGGACAACAAGTTTTGTGATATAGTTCTTGACACCTTTGTCATTGATGTAAAGGGGGAGTATTATGTAGAGAAAATTGTATAGATGTAAATGTATATGTAAGGGGGATCTTATGTATGTTTCAACTTAAAGGAGTGATAAGGAATGTAATGATCAATCAAAACATGAATAAAATTGTTATGTTTTGAAGGTAATTTTTGTATAGTTTCTTTTATGTTTTTTTGTTATGTATGACATCGTTTTGGGACTTAGTTAATTTTACCAAATGTTTCCATCAATTCCAAAGGGGGAGATTGTTGGCAATATGGTTGGATAGATGTTGTACCATGTAAGAATTTGGTAGAGCTCTGATGCCATGTAAGAATTTGCCTAAGGAAATAATTCAATGCCGAGATCAAGAAGCTTAGTATATAGCACAAGAGAGAAAAATGATGGTCAAATGAGAATGGATATCAGATGATTGGATGAATACATTATAGAAGTGCCTTGTATATAAAGGCAACTAATATGACTAGGATTCAAAAAGGAGATAAGAATAACAACTAAGTGCATGTCCACCAAGACTAAATTATCCTCCATTTTGCATGAATGTATGTGCAATGAAGAGAGGATAAGAATGTAAAGGTGTATCTCATAAAGACATGTAGTAGAAAACATGTGCTCAATTGGAGTGCAAACTAATGTGTTGTCAACATGACAACTCATTTGAATATGAAAACTCCTGGGTGTCTACATGACAACTAATATGAATATGCATTATCCTAAGTAAATTTAAGTCAAGTGTAAATGGTAAATTCTTATTTACACCAACTCTCCCCCTTAAGTGCAACTTAGAGAAATGTACTTAAGCTCTCAAAAGATAGATAATAATCCAAGATGGGTCCCATCTACTAGACCATGCTAGGTACCCATGTACTATATACAAGTGTAAATGATATGCAATGCAATCTCTCATAAAGTGGAGACAGAGGGAAAACCAAATGGGAAAAACCCTACCCCAAAAAGAGAGAAGAAAAAAAAAGAAGTAAGATACATGTATGGATGGAGTAATCAAGACCCCCCTATTATGACATACATTATGCATATACAATAGAGAATCCCTCCATAAGAAGGAAATACAAAGAAATGAAATCCCCCCCTTAGTGAATGATTTCCTAATGATGGGTACTTGAAGATAAAAGAGAATCCAATGCCTACAAACAACATTTCTCCCTTTAGGAAGAAGATACACCAAATACAAATGCAAGAAGGCTTCTAATTATGGATATGAAGATGGAAGGGGAATCCATATGAAGTATGTTGTCTCTAAATTCTAAAGATGTATCACCATGTCATTGAATAATGAAGATGTCAAAAACCAATCAAGATCAAGTCCAGTAGAAGAAGGTGATAGACAAGGAACCAATGGCAACTACTTAATATAGGAATGTGGATCAAACTCCAAAGACCAAAATGACTTCTCAAAAGAAGAATTAGGAAGATAAGAAAAGAAGCTCCCCCTCAATGTAGAATCTACACCAATGAAATATGCTCCTAGATTAGTGTAGAAGTTGTACCATGATAACTGAATGATATTTCTCCCTTGAGGAAGAAATGGTGGCATGGGTGTACAAAATAATCCTCCCTAATCAATAAGAAGAACTCTCAGAATGTAATTTGTCTCAGGAAATTGCATAGGAATCTACAACACGTGAGTATGATCAACCATGCAATCTGACATCTTGAGTGAAGTTTAAGATTCATGTAAAGCAATGTCCAAAGACTCAAATGTATTCTTTGAAGTGAATAGATATCCTATAAATGTTGTAAGAAAGTATCCACAATCATGTCAAATTCAAAAGAAGGATCGAGTGGATAATCATGAGGGTTAGAGTGTTCCCTCACAACAACTGAAGAAGGATCATCCTCAATAAAGAGAAGATGTATATCATTAATAGCATATCCTCAACGTAGGACTCCACAAACAAACTTGCAATTTCTGTCAAGAAGTCATCCCAAGGAATTGAGTCTAGAAGACAATAGATATCTTTCTATAGTGTATCATGTGAATCTATGATTGTGTGAATACAAGCATCATCGAGAGCAATAGTTGATGTAGTGATCTTAACTAAAGAGGATGTAGCTACAACTAGAGGTAAAAGATCTTTTGGGGATGAAGGAACATGTGGATCTCCATACATCTCCCAAAGATAGATCCAAATATCATAAGGATCAGTTGACATCATGTCATAAAGTGAATCCATAACCTCCATATCCATATGTAGAAAGAGTTCATGATAAATGATTATTATAGTGTCACCATTTTATGAAAGTCCTTTCACATATGGCAATGCATTATGCTCACTAAGATAAGTGAGAACTAATTCAATCCATTGCTTATAGTTTTGTGTTGTCAAGGTAATTAAATCTTCCACATCCCTGATGTATTAATCAATGCAACCCCTCCAAAATAGATTTTTGGCACTTTATACTAAGTGCATGTACAATTGTCGCTTGTCAAAATGAAAAAAAGTAGACTTCTAATTTGATGGTTACAAAAGGAAAATATGAAGCTATATATGAATCAATATGAAGCTATATATGAATCAACAAGATAAGACACAAGACCTCTCAAGGATCTACTTAATTAAAAGTGCCAAAATAGGCCAAAAATGACCAAATTTTGAAAGTACTATGTCTACTCAAAATTACTTCAAATTGATATCAGATTTGGAAAGTAGACAAAAAATCATGCACTTTCAAAAAAAATAGCACCTAAATATGTGTTCGTATGAGCTCGAACGAAGCCTCTGAAGTTGTAAAAATTGGGATTGGAAATTTTCAAATAAAACTAGGAATAGAGATCACAAAAAACCTACACCAATGTGTAGATCACAAAATTCTACCCCAAAACTTTAAAAAAATGCTCAAAAAAAGGGGTCCTTATAAGGGAGATACCACTGTTTGAAAATCACCTCTATAATTATTTTTCTTGAATCACCACCGCCACACCTCCAAAAATCAAATGACTCTAGATTTCACCTTAGATGTCTAATTTTGATGAAAAAAAAGTTGATTTGATGGTTTTTTGACCCTTTGAATGTGATGCCAACATCTGATTTGCTCCAACAAGCTCCCATCTTTGACCTACAAAACAAAATCTCTCCAATGGCTATGTAATGAAACTCGTATGGCTCTAATACCATGTAAGAATTTTCCTAAGGCAATAATTCAATGCCAAGGTCAAGAATCTCAGTAGATAGCACAAGAGAGACAAATGAAGATCAAATAAAAATGGATATTAGATGATTGGATGAATACATTATAGAAGTGCCTTGTATATAAAGGTAACTAATATGACTAGGAGTTAGGAAAGAGATAAGCATAACAACTAAGCACATGTCCACCAAGAGTGGATTGTTCTCCATTATGCATGAATGTATGTGAAACAAAGAGAGGATAAGAATGCAAAGGTGTATCTCATAAAGAGATGTAGCAGACAACATGTGCTCAATTGTAGTGCAAACTACTTGTTGTCAACATGACCACTCATATAAATATGAAAACTCCTAGGTGTCTACATGACAACTAATATGAATATGCATTATCATAAGTAAACTTAAGTAAATTGTAAATAGTAAATACTTATTTACACCATCATATGTCTTGATGGTTTTCATTTATGGCAACATGTATTCAACATTCCATTTATACCTTTAGAGATAGAAAATTATCTAAGAGTATATAGTTTGCAATAGTACAGAGAATAAATCTTAAGAGTATGGATGACTCATTGAGAGTTACCCTATATGAAGTTAAGGGAATCTTTATGACACTATCATTATTATGTGGTTAAGTACACAAATGTGTATAGACAGTATGGTGCAAGTTATGATTAAAATACCACTACAAGTATTTAACAAAGTAGAATAGAGAATATTGGTAAAAAAGAGTTGCATGGCTTGAGGAATTATTTTGGTTACAAAATAATTATTAGATCATGATGAGATGACTATGTGAATAATAATCCATAAGTTATTTTATATTATGTCAAGCATGTGAGGACATGCAAGCTGACTGTGTAGTAATTTGTAAATGTGCAAGGTATAAGTAAAGATCTTCTATTGCATAGTTACTGAGAAGTCATGAGATGTTGTAGATGTGATGCAAACTATTATGTGAGCCTTATGTGATGTGAGATATGATATATGATGAGATAAAGTGTGAGTTATTATAGAAAAGAAAGTATTGTATGTATACCTATCTTGTGAAAAATTGAATTGTATAATTGCATGTTAGGGCAGTGGGCTCTTCTTGCATACATTATAATTGTTCTACCAACTCTTAATAGGGTTGAGACTTCTAACAAAGCCTAGTCCTCTAACAAGGACTCAAGACACTATATATATTTTATAGACTCATAATAGGGTCAATATCCTTAACAAGATCCTATTACTTAGTTATTCATCTTGTGGGTATCATCCTCACTGGGGTTTTCTCTTGGCTAGGGTTTCCATAGTTAACAAATAATGGCATTATGAGTTCTCTATGTGTATGGTTATGTTTATTGTTTATCATTGTTGGTTTGATTTCATATTCATGTTATAAAGTAAGTAACAATATTCAATTGTGGAAAAAGTTTGTAGAATACTGATTCACCCTCCCTCTAAGTATTATCTATTTCTAACACTTCTCACCATCAAATTTTCTCCAACCTTAGGTCCACTTGGTGAACCCTTAATGCCTTCTTGAACCATAGTATCTTTCTTACCTTGTTCATTCTTAGAGGATCTACACTCAAATGATCTATTCCTTTCTTTGCCACTTCTAAAATAATTGCCACAAAAACCACCTCTAGAATAAGAATGACCTCTCCCTTGGTAAGAATTACCACCTCCTTGATAAGAATTACCACCTTTCTACTTAGTATTTCTTTTTTCATCATTCTTCCATTTAGATTTGCTCTTATCTTGTATATTGTTAGATTTTCCACCTTTTCCATAAGATGTACCTCTACCTCTTTGGAATCTTTGACCTTTACCTCTTTATCTTTGGTCATGCTTCAATCACCTAAGGAAAAAATTGGTTCATACCAAAGAGCTCGATAAGGTCTAAAAGAACTCGGTCTGAATTGGTAGAATGAACAAAACATGCACAATTATAAAGAAATCTAGGAGGCTCCTATATCACTAGTTTATTCTTTAATCCTTCAAAGTTTTTATTCCAAAAGGTTAGGTCTCATATTTTATTGTAAGGAAGAGTAAAATGTAATGATCAAGGAAAAATCACTTTGACAATTCCCAAAATGATTTTAATTAATTTTCTAGGTCATCTTTGGTGTTTAAAAATATTAATTCATTTTCATATAGATAATACTTTGGACCAAAGTATTTGCATGATTAGTACTTGAAAGTCCCTACATTTCCTTGATTCTATAACCGAAGCCTTTCCAAAGAATATGGTTTAATCAAATAATTTTTGTAGAATAGAACTGGAGATCATGGAGGCTTTCTTGATCAATTATATTCTTAATGTGTAAACACACTAGATTCAATAATTTTATGCCTAAGAATTTTACAAGTATGATAAATAGATTTAGAAACAATGGGTCACCCAATCTTATGTATTTTTGGATCCAAAGAAGCCCCTAAGAATCCCATCAACCATAACTAAGAATTTAAGAATTACCACAAACTATTTTATCAAGTTAATCAATCTTTCATAAAACCTTATAGTCATTAAAAGTATAAATAATAAATATAAGGATATATAAAAATATCATTTGTTCATCTTAATTATGATGTAGGGGCATCCTTGTTTGGCTATAAATCTTACATGTTGGTGTGATTTGACCTTTGAGTTGGAAGACTCAATCAAAGAATGAAGGGTGCCACAGTCAATGCTAAGTTGGTTTTGTTGTTGTGTTAACCAAGTGACTTAGTTAATGAAGATTTTTGGGGATGTTTGGGGTAGTCAATAGATACTGGGAGCTCGGTTTGCACTAGGAGCTTAATAGTACTATTGCCCAAGTTAGCTCAGTTAGTGAAGGAACTCAGTTATGTATGGTAGAATGCTGACACTTGGCATGGTTTTATCTGACACTTAGTTTGGTCTTTTTTCTTGTGGTGTCTGAGTTATTAGTAAGCCAAATTTTGGGATTTAATTTATGTATTGGTATTTAATTTGTTTTGTAGCCAACTTGTGGCTTATGCAAACATTAAATTTAAGGGTTAATTTTAATTTGCAATGGGATAGGCCAAATTGTGTCGTATTTGGGTATAAGTAAGGGGTCTTATGGAGTATTTTAGGCATTCATTTTTCATGGGAGTGAGTCCTTAGAGATGATTCATCCGACTTGGAGAAGGATATGAAGTGTAGGAGTGAATTTTGAGAAGGGCTAGTAGTTGAGGCTTGGGAAACCAAGAGATTTCTTGGTGTGCTTGTGAGTAAAAGTTGAGATTTCCTTGGAGGTTTCTATCGAAGTGTGGATTTGGACTAGTGGGATTAGTCTAGAGTTGGATCTTGGGAGATCTTGTAGAATTTTTTTGTAATTTCTTTTTGTATTTGGCCCTAACCTAGAAGGCTTTACAGCTTGACACTTTTCATGTAAATAATTTTTTAATGAATAAAGTGTTATGATTTGGTATCAGATCTTGCATCATTGTTGTGTTTCTAATATATGGTTATTTGTAGGGATCTATATTACCTCTAGTAGGGGTACCCTTGGATTCTCATTACATTAGGTGGTAGCACAGCATAGTTGTTCCTAATTGTGTATTTGAATAGTTTGCATCATAACTTGGGTGAAGGCTAGAAGTGAAGGTTGATTGTACAGAGCTAATTGATCTTTTGGATCTATGGATTTTTTGAAGAGGGTTTATAAAAATATTGAAAGATGCCTCTAAGATTCCAAAGAAGATTGGACCCTAGAGAAATTGATGATTTGAATGATGTTATGGAAGAAAGGATCTCAAAGAAGATTAAAGAAGAATTCAAATCTAAGATGGCATTGATGAAGAGTGACATAATTTCTAAAATTGTAAGTGTTATAGGTGGTTTACCTTGGCATGTGGGTGCTGAAGATGGTTATGAGGAGGTTGTTGATGACTTTGAAGCTTCTAGATTGAGTGATGAGGACATAACTAATTGTTTGGAGAGACCTATGGGAAATAGGGCTGGTTAGTTTGCTAGTTCTAGATCTTAATTAAAGTTGAAGCATAAGATGGAGGTTTCTAATTTATCAGGTACTTTGAATCCTAAAGACCTAATTGATTGCATTGGTGAACTAGAAGACTAATTTGAGCTTCAAGATATTGTGGATCCACTCAAAGCAAGGTTGGTAAAAACTAAGTTGAAAGGACATGTTGCTCTCTGGTGGAAAGAATTGCAAAGAGATAGAAAGGAGGAAGGTGAAATGAATATTTCTAGATGGAAGTTGATAGCAACTAAGTTGAAGGCTAAATTAATTACTACTAATTATGAAATTGAGTTATTCAAAAGGTTGTAGGATTTGAAATAGAAAGATGTGACTATGAAAGATTATATCAAGGAGTTCTATAAGTTGACTATTCGGTCTAGGTATAAATAATTGTCAAAGAAAAAGACAACATAATACCTTAATGGTTTGACATTAAATATCCAAGATGAGGTTGGTATGTTGAATATTTATTTGGTTAAGGATGCTTATCAGCATGCTCTAAACATAGAATATAAATTCAAGAGGAAAAGTCAAGGTAATTCTAGAAGGAAGGAGAAGTAGGATAGCTCAGCAAAAGCTAAACCGAGTAAAGAAGATGAACCAAAACCCATTGATTAGAAGAGAAGGATAGCTAGAGGTGAGTTTAAGGGTACTTGCTAAAAATTTGGAGATGTGAGACATATATTTTATGAATGTCCTAAGGCTAGTGATAGAAGAACTACTATTATGAATGAGGCTAAAAACCTTGGTAGTCAACCCAGGCAAGGAGAGAGTTTAGTAGCTCAGTGATTACTAATTAGTCAAAGGCCCATGAACCCTTTTTAGAGGAATTATTTGTTTAGGACTTGTTGTAAGTTTGGTTGTAAAGTCTGCAAGATGACTGTGGATGGTGGTAGTGCTGACAACCTTGTTACTGAGGAGATGGTTTAGAAACCTGGTTTGAGAAGAGTAGGACATCCCTATCCTTATAGGAATGGCTAGTTGCAAGGTGAGCATGCTTTGGAAGTGAGGGAACAATGCCTTGTTGATTTACAAATTGGGTAGTATAAGGATCAAGTGTTGTGTGATATTACAGACATGAACCATTCTCATGTGTTTCCTAGTAGACCTTGGAAGTATGATTGCAATGTTGTGCATGATTGTATCAAGTATGTGTTTTCTATTGGCATTATGTTATATTTGTCATTAGTGAAAAAACTTATTTGATTTTGAATGTTCATCAAGCTCATCACTCAGTCTATATTTTATACCAAACATTTAGTGGTTACCTAGCGATTCCAATAGTTAAGCAGTTTACACCAAGCATTCCTAAAGCTACCAAGTGAGTGTGCAGTTCAACAATGTATACCGAGCTTCATAGTGTCTATCGAGTCATCAATTTGTGTGATGAGAAGATAGTTTCTATTGAGTGATGGATGTTTAGTGTCTACTAAGTGACAACAAGGTAAATGAAGGATTTAGTATCTACCAAGTAATACTATATCTATCGAGTCTTCAATGGTTACCATGTTCTAAGCTACATTGTGTGATTAGTATGGATAGAGCTTCTACTTCTTTCAAGTGCATGATGATGCCAAGTAATGCAGTGGATACTAATTATCAGAAGTTCACCAAGTCAGCTTGAAGAACTCAATTTTTCTAGAGTTTGGTTGACTCAGTAATATTTTGTTTACTTGTGTTTTAGCCGACCTTGTATTTGTAAATATTGGAATGGTATATATGTAATGTATTGTATCATTTTCAATGTATGGATGTATGTATCAAGGAATGGACATGTAATGTTTTGAGAAGAGTGAATGTGAATCAGCAGTAGAAAAAAGTATTCAGCAAGGTCTACAAGGAGTAGTAAAGATATATCAGTCACAAGAGGTGATCTATACTTCAAGGATCTAATTAGAAATCAAGTTATAAGTCAGATCTACTATTTCATCTTGATAGGTGAATCAGTTTACCAAATCCTTTAATAGGGTAGACTTAACAGTCTTTGCATAAATCTCTTAATAGAGTGCATACTTCACTGTATGTTTGTAAAACCTCTAACTGTAGACACCTAAAAATCCTTTAGAAAATAAAGTATTTTTATTTTCTGAAAAAAATCTCTGATGACATCATCATTTATTAATTAATTAATTAATTAATTATTTAATTTATTTTTATGCCATTAAATCCCTTTATCTTAATTAAAAATATTTAATTAAGGAATCCCTCCCAAAAATGTTTAAATCTTATTTAAACATTATTTCCTTATTTATTAATTATTTAATTAATAAATTAACCAAAAATCTCAAAATAAATTATTTATTTATTTTTTGTCCAAAACTTGGCCAATTTCCTTAAGACCACTAACCTCTTCCAAAATCTTCTAAATCCTTCTTTAATTTTGATTAAAGGCTAATCCCATCATTTCCTACCCCTAATCCCAATTCAAAATATTTAATTAAGATTAAATATTAATCCTCATATTTATTAAAAATATTTTAATAAATATTTCCTCAACCTAAACTCTTGAAATAAATAAAACTTTATTTATTTTCTAAAAAAATCTTATTTATCCTCATCCTAAAAGCCTAGACTCTTCTAGAAGATGTCAATTCTAATCCTAAACCCCCCTCTAACCTTGTCACATTCCCTAAAAAAGGTTAGCCAACTCCTAAGCTAATCCTAATACCTCTTCTAATCATGTTCACAACTTAAGCAAGGGTTAAGACTTGCTAACCCAAGCCAAAGTCAATAATCTCATCCTCCTCCCAACCACCTCTAAGCCAAAGTCAACAATCTCATCCTCCTTCCAACCATCTTTATTTATGACCCAACCATCTCTATTTGACCCAACCATCCCCATTTATGGCTCAACCTCCCTCATTACTCTTTTGACCAACCCATATCCTACTCTCTCACATCCAATCACCTTGTGACATGTGTCACCTCCTAATTGGCTTTAAACAAGCACAATCCATGTGCTCCCCTTTGAATGCATCCTAGCCCTCCCTTACCATCTTGCCATCCTTGCATCCTGACTGTCCATCCTTCCACCCCTTGGCCTATAAATAGAAGCCTCTCCCTTCACTAAAATCATCCACTTTTGAAGCAAACTTATAATGCTATTTTGAGAGCCTAAAAACTACCAAAATACTATTATAATGCTGAAAACCCTCCATACCTTCATTGTTGAATCATTCATCCACACTCATATTTGATTATCACTCATCCATTTGGAGCTTGAGCACATCGTGAGCATACATCCACTATCCATCAGGGACATAGCTTCGTCATCATGAGAAGCACTTGAGGAGTTTACCATCTTTGGTCTACTTTCTTCAATTTTGTCTTCTTTGGTCCTATCTTAAGTGTTTATTTGTTTTTAGTATTGAGAATTCTTTTTATAGATTAGTGTTCATTTTACTCTACTAAAATAGGTGATACATTTTGGCACGCCCGGTGGGACCCACTTCACGGGTTCTTTGCAAACATGCTAATGTGATTTAGAGTGTTTTCTGATTTTTCAAGCTTATAGGTGGACGGAGCACGTTGAATTCTTCTTCCTCTTCTTGTCTATATTCTTCTTCTATTCCGTCTACTTCTTCTTGTGGGATCTTGGCCATTTTTAAGTTTATTTTATTTATTTATTTTTTTTTTTTTAAATTAAAAAAAAAAAATCTCATCTTCTCTCTTCTTCAAATTTTCTTAAAAATTTTTTTTTTTTTTTTAAATAAAAATTTTTTGGGTACACCTTTTTTTTGTGAAAGTTTGGTAAAAATATGCATATTCATATATATGTGTTGTAATAAAAAAAAAAAATTCAAAAAAGTGTAAATTACGTGCTTGTCTTTTTGGAGTGGCACGGATTTTGGCCCCCAAAATTTTTTAAATTTCTTGCAGGTACCATCCAAACCCATCCAAACCAATTGGGCAGCCACCACAACGCCATTTCTAGTCTCAGCTTGCGGCCTTTGAAGACCACCAACACCGTTGCTCTCATTCATTGGGTTCTACCCATTGTAGTAAAACATCATCATATCAAGTCATTCTCTAATCATGCATAGTCCACGCCCATTGGATCTGCCATGTTAGCAGGTCAAATCTTTTTTTTTATGCCTATGACAGCCATATGGCCATGAAATTTAAACTTGCACTTTGATGATGTCAGCACGACATCCTTTCTACATGCCCTTTTAAGCCTTGAGAAGCAACATTTGGTGTTTTGTTGATAACTTGAGCATCCAGACTCTATTTTCAGAAAATGAAATATCCTCGAAAAGCTGGTTCCGAGCCCGTCATGATGGTATTGGTTTCTATCATATTTTACAGCCTTTTAAATACTTATTTTCACTATCAATGACTGAACTTTGATGGTTTTTGCAGGGATATTTGCTAACTCATGCATTATCGGTTGAAGACTTCTATGAAACCACTAATCACGTTTCTTGCAGGTTCTCCTTACATGGTTTAATGCTCTTGGAAAATGAACTTGAAAATTTAAACACTTGTCTTTGAATGCATGTTGCTAAAATGAACTTGAATGTTTAAACACTTGTCTTTGAATGTATGTCGCTTAAATCAATCTTTCTTGGAATGTATGCTTAAAACAAACAAACTCAATCTTGAATGCAAAAGATCAATTAACCATTGCAATATCTCACACTTCAATTTTTGGGCATAAAAAGAATCTACATTCTAGAAACTTCCTAAATTATAAAAACCAAATAAAGACGCTTTAAGTGAGTTTGTAGTTGGACTCACCCTCTTTAATCACCCATCAATTCAACCATTGGTTGCAATCTCAGCACCATCTATGGGGATGGGTCCACCTAAGAGGGTGTTAAGTGCTCCACAAAGATCAAACTTCACTTACTTGTATTTTTATTAGTTTTTCTAACTTAGAAAATTCCTTGAATGCACATTAGGTTCGTTAACACTTCATTTGGGCACTAAAATTGAACAACTCTTGACGTGGAGGGCCTCCGGGCGCGCGCTTGATATCGAATTTCATACACTTTTGTCTTGGGCTTAAAACAAACTCACACTCAATCTTGAATGCCTTAAAGAAAAATCAATCGATACTTGACGTGGAGGGCCTCCGGGCGCGTGAGTTTACTTTATTGTTGACCCTAACTCTTCTTCTTGTTTGCATTCTTCGATCGATTTACTTTTGTTGGCGCTTCAAGTTGGAATTGAACATTGTCTCTTAAACATGAGTGCTTGCAGAGTCTAGATTGGCACACATAAGAGTCAGTTGGTAAAAGAACAAGCGTATTTTTTAGCCCAAGGTCATCCAAGTCTTCTCTCCCCTTGTCGTCTTTCGAGGCCATCTTGGGTGCATAAGATTAGGATCCAAAACCTTGTTTGTCTTCTTAGGAGGCCTACTTGGGGATTTCATCACCCCTTGGACGACCTCAACTCCAGCGTTCTGGCGGAGTATAAGAAACGGGAGGTGAATCGAAAGACACCTCTCTTGGGATCAAGATTTTGTCACTCAGGCTAAGCCTCAAGGAACTTTATACCCTTGAGAAGTGAAAGAGGAGAAGTGGGTTACCGCTCCTCTCGACTGTGTGACATCTTTTTGTTTTCATCTACGGATTTGGGCCTCACGTACCTTGGGTATATCGAGGACTCCCTAGCTAAACCAACTGTCAGCCTTGCAGACAACCATCTAGGGTGTTAATGTGTTTGAAGTGACTGATCGAAACATTTGTAAAACATACACACTCCTTGGCGCAAGTATCACATTCTGAGAATCAAAAACTTCTATGTGGTTGTTCCTATCTATTGCTTGATTTTTTATTTGTTGAATGAATGTTTGCCAAACTTGGTCAATCCTAGCTTAGGGCATACTTCGTGTAGTCACTGCTTGTTTCAAAAATTGAAGAAGTCGAAGCAAAACAACTCAGATCTCTCAAAGCCAAGCAGATTCAGGAATTCATGTCAGAACAACCCAAACCCAAACATAAGTTTCACAAAGTTAAACTCAAGCCATCTCAGGTATACCAAGAACTTTCAGCCAAGAGAAAGGAACTAACACCAAACCCTCGAATTGCCAAACTCCACAAAGCAGAGGACAAAGCTGCTGACAAAGCCCTTCAAGATGCCTGGTTAGATCGCACCATCCAACTTAACCAACATCCAGGAGTTAACAATGCTTATGCCTTACCAACTAGGCATGATTTCTATGATTAGACCCCCTTGTTTCTCCACATCTTCTTGCATAAGCTTCACTTTTGCATTAGAGTCATCTTTGTAGGTAAGCCAGCTAGCCATCCTTAGTCATCCTCTTAAGCATTTTAGTTCTCCATCTCATTTAGTTCTTTTCTTTAGAACCAAACCATCTAACCAGTAATCAAAAAAATTCACATCCAAGCCTTCAAAATTGTTGTCACCTTGCCAGAATTTTGCCATTCCTACCATCTTGCAAATCCACCAGTCTCACCGAGGTTATCCCTCTAACAGAGCTTTGTCTAGGGTAATCTAGGCTTGTCACTTGTCATCCCTCATCACCTTGAGCTAAAGGTTGAGATCCACAAGTGGTTAATCTCATGTTTTTTCCTAAAGGATCATCAGTCTATCCTTAAGTTGACACAATCACCACCAAGCTTGCACATAGGAAAGCAGACCTTTCATGCTTTGGCAACATATCTTTGAAGTTAGAATCCCCAACCCAATCCTCCTTAGGTTTGTCATATAGCTTTGTCTCAAACTAGGAAATCATTTGCATAAAATAGCCTTCCCCCTTTTTCATCCATTAGCATTGTTGCATCTCATCCCTGGGAACATTCTGCATTTTCATGCCACCCACCACTCATTTTGGTAGAAACACAAGGAAAAAGGACATGGATCCTAGTCATAGTAATAACACATCTCGAGCTCAGCCATACCCCGTCATTTCCATGATGGCACCAGATCCACCACCACAAATCCCCGAAGAGACAAGTTCCTCCATAGACATTGATGCTTTCATGAACCAACCTGGTCATGCCACCATTGTTAATGCCATCATAGACCGAAACAAGGAAACCATCATGGCAAATTTCTTAAGGGATAATGTTGGTTCCTTTGAATTTGGGCGTCCACCACCTATCGACATTTCAGATCCTACACACCTTTTTTTTGGGTGGCAACCACCAGTCGCAGAGTCATCTGTTCTTACCGATCCTTTCTCTGGATGTCAACCACATCAGACAGAACCTGCAGACCCGCATATACCCTCAACCCAGGTGCCTGCTCCTATTCCACAAAACACCCATCCCATCCTCACTCAACCCTTAGTACATGCTACATCCCAACCAACCTCATGTGTATCATCTGCCTCTGCTTCAACCACTCATTTCCCTACTCCCCCAAATCCTCCGTTTACATCCAACAACACTACCTTTTCACTTCCACCTCACAACACACCTAGTCTATTTACTACTCAAATGCCACCACTAGGGTCAAATACCTCATCTTCCATCCCACCCAACATCACTATCAACCCCTTTGTAGCTAGCCAAAGCTCTTCTACCTCATTTCCTTTGGGACCTTGGAATGTTTCTATAGCGCAAGGACCTACCATTGGTCTTCCCCCTAGCACTGCAGCCATGTCCGCCCCTCAAACACTTTCATCTACCACTTCACATTGTTATTCACTACCACCCCTTACCAACTATCTCTCCATGCCACCTTTGGGAAATAGCCAAACCATCCTACCATTACAGTTCCCTATGATGAATACTCTACCACAGAATAATTACCTTGCACCTACTCATAATCAGTCATACTCTCAAGTAGGAGCACAACCCACATATATTGGACACGGTATGTATTCCCAAAGTATGGCAATAGCATTAACCACCTTACCACCCTTTCAGCCACAGTCTTCACACCAACAATATGCTCAAGCACCTACACAACAATATCTCCTAGGGCAGCAGCCTCATACTTATCTTTCCCACCAACAAACTTCTCAGCAGATGCAACAATATACCCAAAACACATTCCAACAACCCATAACATCCATTCCTCCAGCTATGCAACCTATTTTTCCACAGACACCATATGGCAACCAAGGTTTTCCATATCAATCGCAACCATCAGATCTAGGCATGTATCCTACGCTAGGGGCACTCACTCCCCCACCTATAAACTCTGAATGGGAAGAGATGAAAAATGCTCTCAAAGATCTCAAAGATGGCACAGACTCCAAAAATTTCAAGTTTGAGAATGATTGCCCATACCCGTTTGACAAAACCATCACGATGACACCATTTTCTAAAAATTTTGAGACCCCTAAGTTTGACAAATTTAGAGGGAAAAGTGATCCAGTCACACATGTTAAAGAATTCTATATGCATTGTCAGGAGGTAGCTTATAATGATGTGTTCCTCATGCGGCTCTTTCCCAAGAGCCTAGCAGGACCAGCTTTGGAATGGTTCTGTCGTATCCCTCAAGGTACTATTAAAACATTTGCAGAACTTTCTGAGGCGTTTGTTGCTCAATATACCCATCTTGTTGAAACTGAACTATCTATAGTAGACCTAGTCCATACTAAACAAAAAGGTGGAGAAAGCCTCGCAGAATACTTGCAACGTTGGCAGATCCTCACAACAAGGATCTCTTGTACCATCCCTGAGCGTCATCTTGTCAAGATGTTCATAAACAATGCACACCCAAGCCTTGCTCATCATATGGTTATGAATTGTTTGCAAACGTACAAGGACATCAAAGAAAAAGGAATGGGCCTTGAGCAAGGCCTCATTAAGGATGGTGTCATTAGATTGTACAAAGAAAACACCCAAGACCGAGGTCCAAGCAATGAAAAAACTCGATATTGGAACAAAAACAAGAATACAGTAACAGATGGTGCCACCGACACTCGACAGGTCCATATTGTTGGGGCGGCTACCAATGTTCCCACCACATTTTGCCAAAAACAAACTTATCAACAACAACCCCCTGTGTATCACCCATCACCCATACAAAACAATCAACAAATACCTGCTCATCATAATCAAACCAATGCTATCACACTTTCGACAAGTACTAAACCTCGTGTTCAAAGACAACCTCGTGTATACACCCTATTGGGGGAACCTCTTGATGCAATCTTTGAAAAACTAGCTAAGGATAATCTTATTTGACATCCACCAACACAACCCTTGGAACCAAACCAATCTAGGGCATCTTGGTATAAAGATAATGAGTTTTGCAAATTCCATCGTGTCAAAGGACATACCACTCTCAAATGCATGCAACTCAAAGACTATGTCCAAGACCTAATTGATCAAAAGAAAATCACAGTGGGGGCACAAACTTCACCCAATGCAGGATTAATGATGTATCAAAATGCTTTCCCTCCTCATAACACAAACCTAGGAAAAGCACCCGCAAACCCTCCTGTCAACAAATCGAACAATACTCAAGGCAAACAAGGAGATAACCGAGACAAGTCTCAAAATTATACCTCAGCATATTTAGACTATGGAAGCCTTATCGGTTGCATATCACAGGTTGAGCCATCCATCAATGTCATTAACATTAAGGGCCCAGATACCCAATGTGCAGTTGCTACTTGCCGGACTCGACTCAATATAGCTGGCCCACCTATTTGTGCACCGTCAAGACCACCTCCATCTAGAGCATCTCCATCAGAATCATCCTCATTAGGGCCACAATATAACATCTTGGAACACCTTGGAAACACACCAGCCCAGATCTCCATTCTAGATCTCTTACGAACAAGCCCACTTTATCAAGAGATCCTCAACAGTACTCTACATGAGTCACGCGTCCCCTCTGACATAAATGCCATCGAGTTTTGCAACTTGGTTGGCCATCTTTCGGCCTCATGTGCCTTATCCTTCAAAACCACTGATATCCCAAAAGTTGAACCAGATAATATCCTTCCACTCCGCATAGCCATCATGGTTTCTGACTTTGCTATTAAAAGGGTCATGATAGATAATGGATCGGCTTTAAATCTATGTACTTTAAAGTTCATCAAATAGGCAGGATACACTGAGGCAGATATCATTAATGAATTAATCACCATCAAGGCCTATGACAATTTGGAGCGCACCACTGAAGGAACCATCTTGCTCCCTATAGGAGTTGGCCCAGCCACTCAAGAAACACTTTGCCATGTAGTTGATCTTAACCTTCCATACAACATCCTCCTTGGTCGCCCATGGATTCATGCCATGAAGGCGGTTCCATCCACATATCATCAGTGTATCAAATTTTCGCATAATGGCACTGAGATAACCATCCACGCAGATCCTAAACCCTTTGCTTATTGCAATGCGGTTGAAGCTTCATACACCAATCACTGTCCTGGGATCGAAATTGGCACCACTATGGCCAGTTCCTCTGGCACCTGCCATGATCTAGACACCATTTTAGCCTCCACCTTCTCCACGGTTAAGATCAACTACCAAGGTTGTGGTGAGTATAGTCTTACAGATGCTTTTGCTGTTGGCGCTCTACCACTTGATCCCCATACTCAAGGACGCCCAACACATCAAGGGCCTATACCAGAAACCACCTCTCAACTTCAACAAATGGGTGCTACCACATTTATTACCAAAGGCATTCTTGATGGAGAAGAGAATGCACCAGACATTAACACATGGCTATACAAGGAGCCCCCTCCTAAAAGTGAAGCACTTCTTGATCACTTTAAACAAAAATATCCCTGGTCACATCGTTTGGCCACAGAGCAATGGGATTATCAAGGAGGTGGAGACAGCCTATAGAAGCACACCAAGGGCAGAAAACTCAAGGCTTGGGCTATGGACTCCCTGCAACTGGGGGCACTACAACGGAAGGCCACGCCTTTACGAACATCCAAAACACTCTCGTTGAGGTTGAAGACATCCCTGAGGAAGTTGAAAAGAAAGCTTACGATGATATTTTCCTTGACGAAATAATCCTTGGAGCCTCTGTGCTCTGCCAATTATCCTTGAATCTCATAGACCTCCCGCTCGCTCACCCCGAACTCATAAATTGGGACCAACCAAGTGTTGTTCATGTTGAAAAGTTCTCTACTGAGCACGCGCTGCTTAAATTCATGGGGGCAGAAATGCCACATAAACGACTACCACCACCATCGGCATATGTCTACAAGCTGGATCCCGCAGGTTACTTCGGGGAGGAGGAAATCTCCAATTGCAAAATAGAAATACAAAAGGAAACAAAAAAGAAAAAAATCAAAGGAAAAATGTCCTCTAGTGAAAACTCCTCTGGAGCATCATTGGATAACTCAACAAATGAATTAAAAATAAAGGATGTATCTGATGGTGAAAACCTCTCTGAGGTGCCTGAAGATGGAGATTTCATCCTTCCCCCGCAAGAGCATAGGCATCCTATCTCTTCAGTTTTGACAGAGGAAACTTGGCCAGTAAATATTAGTTTGACAGAGGTCCCACATATCACATACATCGCAACCTCTCTACCACCTGAACAAGCAGATCTTCTTATGGAGGTTCTCCGCGAAAATGTGGGCCGCTTTGCATGGTCATATTAGGACATGCCAGGGTTGGACCCCAAACTAGTCATACAGCATCTAGCAGTGGATCCAGGGGCCAGGCCCATTAAGAAAAAGCTCCATAAGATGCACCCCAAAGTTGCTTTATTGGTTAAAGCAGAGTTAGAAAAATTGTTGGAGGCCAAAATCATTCGCCCAATAGATTATTCTGAATGGATTTCTAACATGGTACCTGTTACCAAGCCTTCGAGTGATATCAGAATCTGCACTGATTTTAGGGATCTTAATAAGGCTTGTCCAAAGGATGACTTTCCATTACCAAATATCGACATGATTGTGGATCTCACCGCAGGTCATGAACTCTTGTCACTAATGGATGGTTTCTCTGGATATAATCAGATTCATATAGCAGAGGAAGATCAACATAAGACGACATTTACTACACCTTGGGGCACATTCTGCTATAATATGATGCCATTTGGGCTAAAGAATGCCGGGGAAACCTATCAACGTGCCATGACAGTCATCTTCCATGACCTAATCCATAAGATTCTTGAGGATTACATGGATGATATTTTAGTAAAGTCTCTCAATGCTCTTGATCACTTATTTCATCTCGAAGAAGTGTTTAATCAATTGGCAAAGTATCGTCTCATGCTGAATCCAAAGAAATGTGTCTTTGGTGTCACCTCAGGCAAGCTCCTAGGCTTCATTGTGTCCCAGCGTGGTATTGAGATTGACCCCAAGAAGGTCAAAGCCATCATGGATATGGCTCCTCCTAAGACACTCAAGCACCTTCATTCTTTGCAAGGAAAACTCCAATCAGTTCGGCGGTTCATTTCTCAACTTGCTGATAAGTGTCAACCTTTCACTCACTTGCTTAAGAAAGATCAAAATTTCAAATGGGACTCAGCTTGTCAGCGCAATTTTGAGCTCATCAAGCAATACTTAGCTAATCCGCCTATTTTGGTTCCTCCAGTTGCAGGGCGCCCACTCATATTGTACATCACAGCTACTCCCACAGCATTAGGTGCTCTTCTAGCACAACTTGATGATGTAGGAAAGGAACGAGCTATTTATTACATTAGCCGAACATTAGTGGGCTATGAGCTCAACTACACGCCAATGGAGAAGGCATGCTTAGCAGTAGTGTTTTCCACCCAGAAGCTACGTCATTACATGTTGAGTCATACTGTGCAATGATATCAAAGATTGATCCATTAAAATATATGCTCTCTCGCACAGTACTCACTGGACGCCTAGCAAAATGGGTTACACTTCTTAGTGAGTTTGACATTCAATATGTTGACAGCAAGGCCATCAAAGGCCAAGCTATTGTAGATCACTTGGCTGATGCACCCTTAGTTGCAGATCACCCACTAATCATGGAATTTCCAGATGAATAGCTCTGTTTGATAGAAGAACAATCACTTTGGAAGCTATATTTTGATGGCTCCTATACATCTCATGGCTCTGGTGCTGGCATACTCTTGATTACACCTCAAGGTGATAATATTCCTAAATCTTTCAAGCTACAATTTCAGTGTACCAATAACATTGCAGAGTATGAGGCCCTTGTTGCAGGCCTCAAAATCGCCATTGAATGGAATATCACAGAGCTTCAAGTTTATGGTGATTCTCAACTTATCATTAAACAAGCATTGAATGAATATCAGACCAAGGATAACAAGCTACTACCTTACAAAAATTTGGTTGATCAATTAAAGGAGCATTTTACTCAGATCCAGTTCATACAAGTACCTAGACTTCAGAATAAGGCAGCTGATGCTATGGCTACTATTGGTTCTCTCTTGGAAATGCCGTGTGAAGCTACACAATATGAATTCTTGGTCGACCAGCTACATGAACCCGCATATGAGAATGATGAATCAACACAAGTATGCGTCTTGGTTGGTCCCCAATCCCCATGGTACCACGAAATTCATGCTTACCTACTAAATGGTATCATATCTCCTCACCTCACACGAACCCAACACCAAAACCTTATACGTAGAGCTTCCCGATACACTATCATTGCCCAAACCCTATATCATCGTGGTTATCATGATACTCTCTCTCGATGTTTAGATCAAAATGAGGCTGCGATGGCTCTCAAAGAGGTACACGCTAGACTTTGTGGTGCTCACACGAGCGAGATGGTGCTAGCAAAGCAGATCCTTCAGGCTGGATACTATTGGCCTACTCTAGAACATGATGCATGTGAATTTTTGAAACGATGTTTACCTTGTCAACAACATGCTAATTTAATCCAGGCTCCAGCACAGGACTTGCAACCCATTGCACCACCATGGCCTTTTGCCTGCTGGGGGTTTGATCTCATTGGTCTTATTGCACCACTTTCTTCAGAGGGGCATAAGTGGATAATCACCACCACTGATTACTTCACTAAGTGGGTTGAAGCAGTTCCCCTTGTCACTGCTACGGGAGTTCAAGTGTCCAAGTTTATCTTATATCATATCATATGTCGCTTCGGCATCCCAGCTACCATCTTCACTGACCATGGAGGTAATTTTGAAAACCTAAATATGGAAGAATTGTGCACTTCCCTTCATATCCATCATCGTTTTTCTAGCCCATACTTCCCACAAGGTAACGGTCAGGCAGAGGCAACTAATAAAACCCTGCTCAGAATCCTCAAGAAAGTTGTCAATGACTCCGGCCGTGATTGGCATTTGCAAATCAATCCCGCCCTATGGGCATACCGCACTTCATTTCGCACAGCCACTGGCACAACTCCATACTCCTTGGTTTATGGTACTAAAGTAGTCCTACCTATTGAGGTTGAACTCCCATCACTCCGCATTTCTCTACGCGGACAGATATCTGATGAAGAATATAGAGTAGCTCGACTTACTCAACTTGATCTACTTGATGAAAAAAGGCAACAGGCCTATGACCACCTCATGGTCTACCAGAGTCGCCTCAAGTGCAATTTCAACAAGAAAGTCCATCCACGTAGTTTTCAAGAAGGTGACATGGTCCTCAAAGAGAATATGAAGGTTCAAGCTGACAGAGAAAAGAAAGGCAAGTTTGAGCCCACATGGCTTGGTCCTTATGTGGTCACCGCATCTTTTGGCTCAGGAGCCTATCAACTATCTACCCTTGAAGGTGAAGTCCTGAATGATCCTACCAAAATTATTCACCTGAAGAAATTCTACGCCTAAGGGAAAAATTTGCAAATCAAAAATAGGCAAAGAAAAATAAAGCGTCCAATGGTGAAAACTTGGCAATTCAAGCACCTTGGATAGGTCCCTGGTTAAAATCTAGCAAATAGGCACCAGGTGTACTATAGTCTTTCCATTATCTATCAATGACCTACATATCCAGTATCACCCCTTTCCTTCTCATCGCCCATCTCCCCATTTTCCAAGTTTTTTTCAAAAGTTCATACATCCGCTGCACATCCGCTACTATGTTCTATCTTACATTCCAGAGTCATCCACCCATTTCCTTTTCATGCTTGTATATTTTTGAGCCTTATAGCATCCAGCATCACTATCTCACTCACATCCTCCGTTTCACTCCCACAAACTTAAAAATACCAACAAAAAAAAAAAATTGCCAAAAATAAAAAAATTGTCAAAAACATTCATAAATGATCCAAAAATCCACAAAAAAAAAAAAAAAAAAAAAAAAAAAAAACAAGAGCTTCCTTTTCTCACAACCCTTTCACACACACCTTCCTTTCCACAATAAAGACCTTGACATGAGACAAAAACCTTTCACAGACCTTACACAATGAGAAACCAATAGAATTACAACCCTTTCACATAGACCTCTCGAAGAGAATCTTTTGGAGTTGTAACCGTTTGCAAGGCCCATGCCAGTTGCCTCACACCACAAAAGGAGAACCAACCCCATCACTCCTCTACTGACCATCGATACATCTAGAAAATGAAGCCAAACTCGCCCTTCAATGTCCTCCAACGGATTGCCAAAGGATTATGCACAAACCACCCCAAAATCAAACCCACAAGGATGGAGGGAAAGACAACGCTGATAGCTGACGCAACTACCCAAACTACCCAAAAAATTCATAAACTACCCAAAAATACCAAAAAAAATTCAAAAATCATCCAACAATACCAAAAAAATTTCAAAATCATCCAACAATACCAAAAAAATTCAAAAATCACCTAGAAATACCAAAAAAAAAAATTCAAAACTTGCCCAAACAATATCAAAAAAATACAATAAAATTCCCAAACATTCCAAAGGGGGTCATAAATACCAAATATGGCCATAAAAGCTTGAAACATTAAAATAACACTCCAAAAATCCTCTCAAGTTCTGATATTAAGAAATTGATATCAAGAAGAAGCGTGGTAATGTCCTGAAACATAATTTCAAGCTTAGGAAAATCCAGCACAACTCGGATAGCAAAAGAGATGCCGCAAAGCCGATTGTCGCCTTCCTTCCATGCAACCATTATTAATGTGAATCAAGAAAGATTTTGAGTCTTATTTAAGTTGTAGTGGCCACGTTTAGTCTAATCAGTTTCTACAAATCTATCAATACTGTCTTGTAGGCCCATGTGTCCTTTTTGGACCCATTTAGCACCTTTTTAGGCCTAAAAGCCTTTTTCAAGGCCCATGTGTCCTTTTTGGACCCATTTAGCACCTTTTTAGGCCTAAAAGCTTTTTTTCAAAGCCCATGTGTCCTTTTTGGACCCCTTTAGCGCCTTTTTAGGCCTAAAAGCTTTTTTTCAAAGCCCATGTGTCCTTTTTGGACCCCTTTAGCGCCTTTTTAGACCTAAAAGCCTTTTTCAAGGCCCATGTGTCCTTTTTGGACCCATTTAGCGCCTTTTTTAGGCCCAAAAGCTTTTTTTCAAAGCCCATGTGTCCTTTTTGGACCCATTTAGCACCTTTTTAGGCCTAAAAGCTTTTTTTCAAAGCCCATGTGTCCTTTTTGGACCCCTCTAGCGCCTTTTTAGGCCTAAAAGCCTTTTTCAAGGCCCATGTGTCCTTTTTGGACCCATTTAGCGCCTTTTTAGGCCTAAAAGCTTTTTTTCAAGGCCCTATTTTGATCCTTTTCGACCCCCGAGATGCCTTTATAGGCCCAAGTGCCTTTTTCAGGCCCTCGAACTACCTTTTTAGGCTCAAAGTGCCTTTTGCAAGGCCCTATTTTGATCCTTTTCGGCCCCCGAGACGCCTTTATAGGCCCAAGCACCTTTTTCAGGCCCCCGAACTACCTTTTCAGGCTTAAAGCGCCTTTTTCAAGGCCCTATTTTACTCCTTTTCAGCCCTCGCGATACCTTTATCAACCCAAGCGCCTTTTTCAGGCCCCCACACTGTCTTTTTAGGCTCAAGCGCCTTTTTCAGGCCCCTGAGACAATTTTTTTGGCTCACACATCTTTTTCGAGGACCTCTTTTGGCCATCACATGCCTTGCGTAGATCCCAATGCCTTTTCCACGCCTCATAAACATCCGTCTCATCACAGACCTAGAGAAATATCCCCACATTTTGTCTTATTATTGTCTTTCATACTTGCTAAATCTACACAAACATTCTCGCCTATGAGTCATGGTTACCCTTACTCTACCAATTGTATTGTTCCCACTTTTACAAGTGTCAAACTATTTCATTATTTATCCCAAAAACACAAAAACATTAAAATATATATCAAAAATCCCAAAAACATTTAAATATTCGAAAAACACACAAAAACATCCATTTATCTTCCATTAAAATCCCACAAACAAAACATAACATTACATTATGAACAACATCTGTTGTCCCTTTGATTGCCACAACAATAAGCACAAACTTTCTATTTTCCTACGACAACAACACCTACTAATGTTTGGCAGCTTTTTTTTTATTCTAGCCTCCCTGGGGCAGGTGGCACGACAGGATGTCCAAACAATGGCATTCCTTCAGACCCAGTCCCAGATGATGATGCCCCTGGAGTCATCCTCACACCTGCCCAGAGGGTGTTTATCTGCTCCATAAAATGTTTTTCAGAGTATAAAACTCCTCTCCTTTGCTCCAAAGGGACCGCTTGGTGATATAATCCCATGTAATATGCCGCCTCTCGTGCAACCCTCACTAGTTGCTCCATGACATCTTTCATTTCTGCCCATAGTCTTTCTGCTCCTGGAATAGTTTTTGTCCTCTGCGCAATATCACGTTCTCTTTCATATCTATTCGCTAGCATTTTCATTGACTCCCTCTCATGTTTCACTGTATTTAATTGATTCTGGTACCATGTAATGTGAGCATTACTTGCATTCAGCTACTCTTGTGCCCTCCGTGCTAAACTATTGGTCTGCACTGCTGACTCCTTGTACGCTTCTACTTGCGACCGCAGGAGCACTAATTCATTTTCACATCTCTCCATCGCCGCTCTCTCAGCTGCCAAAGTTGCCTCCACAATCTCCACTCTTGTTTGCTCCATCATTAACATCATCCCTAGACGCTTAGCTTCTGTTCGTACACCATCCTCTCGCGCTCTTTCAATCAGGCCTTGAAAGAAATTTGCATCTTTCTCCACCTGGTCAGCTCGTTCTTTTTCCATTGCCAATGCTTTTTCCATCACCACCGCTGCATCATGAGCTTCTTGTACTGCCGCATCAGATTGCAATGCTCAAAATGGCTGAAATGCAGACAACACTGGGTCACCCTTTTGTTCCCCAGAGCTTTGCATCATATCCCCTAATTTACTTTTTCCCTTCTTCCATTCGACCGCTGTTGGTCGCATCACGGATCTTTGTTCCCCTTCTAGAAGGGTCTCTTCTACAGATGGCTGATCTTCTGTACTTGCTCCCTCTAACCACACTTCCACCCTTGGTAAGTTTGTCTCCTTCTCTTTTTCCATTGCCTCTGTTTGTTGCCTCGCACCTTCTGCTAATAGTTGCAGCAAGGTCAGATCTTCTTCTTCCTCTTCTAGCTGATTTTGAGTTGGATTACTTTTGCTAGCCTCCACCACTCCCTAATCACAATGCTATACACTTTGACATGGCAAGGTTTCTCTTGCTTCTTGTTGGCTCCGCTTTACACCCTGCTTCTGCCCTCGCACCCATTTCCTTTCTCCTTGGCTTTTATTTTCCTCTTCACTCCATCCCCCCATTCCTCCTTCTATTGCCTCTGGCATTTTCTGCCTCTGCTCTTGCGAATTGGCCATTGATATTTTCCTCACAGCTTAATTCTTCACTCACACTTTTCTTATGCTTCAGCTAACACTTCTTGTTGTTCAACTTTCATCAAATTCACTCACCTTTTATAGAACCCACAACATTCTCCATCACTTCCATTACACGCTATCCATCTCTTTGACAACAAGCTTCAATACCCACCATCATCATAGTCAAGTCGGCAACTACTTCCATCCTTTCCACAGCTCACCTCCCCTATAGTAACAGTATGCTATATCCTACCTCTTTCCACTAAATTCCCACGCTTTTCCTCGCACTATCTCCTATCTCCTCATCCCTAGATTTTCTTCTGCTAACCTTCTCATTTTCATCTTTCCCGCCACTATCCTATCATGTTGAACTTTTGTACAGTCATCCCTTGTAAATACTTTGGTTTATCCACTGTATATTTCTTGCGTGTCAGTCCTTCGCTTGGTATCATTGTATATCTCTCATCTCTTCACGTCCATTCATGCTCGCTCAACAAAAATCAAATACAATTAAACATTTTTAGTTCTCTTGGTTAGATACTTTCGCAAATCCTTGTACGAGACCCCTTGTCATCAACATGTTGTCCTAAATAGTTCTGATTGCCCAGCTCATCCTAGTCCTTGATATTACCGATATCTCCTTGCAGGCTGCATCCTTCCTCTCGTCTGATCTTGGTCCATCAGTATCCAGTCCTACCGATCTCTTTGGCAAAAGGTTCCTTTTTCATGGATTTACATTTTCTTTCAATTTATTTTCTTTTCAGGATTTCACATTTGGTTCTTAAAGTATCTCTTTCAAGTGATTTGGGTTGTTCCCTCCCCCTGGTCGCCACGATCTTTTATATCATGGTGTGCTATGAATGGGGCAATTCAAGAGTAAGGTTTTGATCAGGTCTTTTTCTTTTTCTTTTCTGCTTGTGAGTTAGTCAGATATGCCCCTTGCATAGTCCAAACATGTGATCACTTGTGGTTACATGGTGCACTTGGGAAATATTGTTTGCTTGTGGATTACCCAGTATCATTTCCACTCTGATTCTTTCAGGATTCATGTGTGATGCTGGGGCAATCCTTGCGTGTTTGTTTCGTGTCAGTCCTATGTAATATTGGTAAAAAGGTCTTGATGTTCTTAGTAACCTTGGCATATTCCCAATATTCCTATATCAAAATAAGTGCTCAACTACATGGTGGTGCTCCCCTTTGGAACACCCGCATGCTCAAGCTTCAATGGATTACTTAATACTCCCATTTTATCAAAACATCCCATCCTATCCAAGCATCCCATCCAATTAGTCTTACAATCCTGATCTATAGGTTTTATCCATAGCCCAATCATATCTCCTATCAATCCCATGGTATTTAATCCTATATCAATCATAATCATACCTCCTCTATCAATCATATTCTTAGCTCCTTCATCAATCATAATCTTAGGGCCTTCATCAATCATAATCTTAGATGCCTCATTAATCATAATCTTAGGTCCTTCATCAATCATAATCTTAGGTGCCTCATCAATCATACTCTTCGCTCCTTCATAAATCATACTCTTAGGTGCTTCATCAATCATAATCTTAGCTCCTTCATCAATCATAATCTTAGGTGTTTCATCAAACATAATCTTAGCTCCTTCATCAATCATAATCATAGTTTCTACATCAATCATCATCATATCTCCTGCATCAATCGTAATCTTACTCATCACCAATCATAAATCCTTGAATCATTATCTCCCAAAATCTCCCATCTTCCACCTCACTTCCTTGGGATTCAATTTAGAAAACCAATCACCCTCTCCCCTCTCCCTAAAGCTAGTGTTCTTACCCATTGGTTATCCTTGTGCAAAAGGTTTTCCTTTGTATCATTCTCCCATAGCTTCCTTGATTCACCTCTCTTAGCTACCCTTAGTCCTCCTCTTGTCCTAGATTCTTGTACCTTTCAAGAAGCTATCGGGCCTCCCCTTCTCTCCCCGCCATCTTCTTGAGGGGGCATCACACAGTCCACTCTCTCTTCTTCTATTCAAGACTGGGGCAATCATGTTCCTTTCAAAGTTTCCTTCGTGTCGTCTATCTTCAAACTTCTTTGAAATAGTATTGTTCCAAAACTATCTCAAAGAGGGGCAAAATGTAGACACCTAAAAATCCTTTAGAAAATAAAGTATTTTTATTTTCTGAAAAAAATCTCTGATGACATCATCATTTATTAATTAATTAATTATTTAATTATTTAATTTATTTTTATGCCATTAAATCCCTTTATCTTAATTAAAAATATTTAATTAAGGAATCCCTCCCAAAAATGTTTAAATCTTATTTAAACATTATTTCCTTATTTATTAATTATTTAATTAATAAATTAACCAAAAATCTCAAAATAAATTATTTATTTATTTTTTGTCCAAAACTTGGCCAATTTCCTTAAGACCACTAACCTCTTCCAAAATCTTCTAAATCCTTCTTTAATTTTGATTAAAGGCTAATCCCATCATTTCCTACCCCTAATCCCAATTCAAAATATTTAATTAAGATTAAATATTAATCCTCATATTTATTAAAAATATTTTAATAAATATTTCCTCAACCTAAACTCTTGAAATAAATAAAACTTTATTTATTTTCTAAAAAAATCTTATTTATCCTCATCCTAAAAGCCTAGACTCTTCTAGAAGATGTCAATTCTAATCCTAAATCCCCCTCTAACCTTGTCACATTCCCTAAACAAGGTTAGCCAACTCCTAAGCTAATCCTAATACCTCTTCTAATCATGTGCACAACTTAAGCAAGGGTTAAGACTTGCTAACCCAAGCCAAAGTCAATAATCTCATCCTCCTCCCAACCACCTCTAAGCCAAAGTCAACAATCTCATCCTCCTTCCAACCATCTTTATTTATGACCCAACCATCTCTATTTGACCCAACCATCCCCATTTATGGCTCAACCTCCCTCATTACTCCTTTGACCAACCCATATCCTACCCTCTCACATCCAATCACCTTGTGACATGTGTCACCTCCTAATTGGCTTTAAACAAGCACAATCCATGTGCTCCCCTTTGAATGCATCCTAGCCCTCCCTTACCATCTTGCCATCCTTGCATCCTGACTATCCATCCTTCCACCCCTTGGCCTATAAATAGAAGCCTCTCCCTTCACTAAAATCATCCACTTTTGAAGCAAACTTATAATGCTATTTTGAGAGCCTAAAAACTACCAAAATACTATTATAATGCTGAAAACCCTCCATACCTTCATTGTTGAATCATTCATCCACACTCATATTTGATTATCACTCATCCATTTGGAGCTTGAGCACATCGTGAGCATAAATCCACTATCCATCAGGGACATAGCTTCGTCATCATGAGAAGCACTTGAGGAGTTTACCATCTTTGGTCTACTTTCCTCAATTTTGTCTTCTTTGGTCCTATCTTAAGTGTTTATTTGTTTTTAGTATTGAGAATGCTTTTTATAGATTAGTGTTCATTTTACTCTACTAAAATAGGTGATACACTAACAAGGTGGACCTAGCAGTCCAAATTTCTCTTAACAGGGCAGATCATTAGAAGTGGTCAATGTAAGCCCTAATAGGCCAACTTTATACTGCAGTAGTGAAGTTTTGTGGGTATCATCCCCATCCCAGTTTTACTCTCTATTTGGAAGGTTTCTAGGTCACCAAAATACCGTGTTCATGTATTATGAATGTTTATCTTTCTCATGCATGTAATAGAATAGATGAATGAATGGTGAATGATCTATATTGTGAAGAGCTGAATTGATTTTAAGTTTTTGAGGTTACTGATTCACCCCTCCCCTCTCAATAACCTAGCTAGTCTTGATTATTTCCAAAAATTGGTATTAGAGCTCTGTGGTTCTCAGGATAAAGTTTGACAGCTTGAGAAAAGATCAAGGACAATGGAGATATTCAAACTTGATAAAGCTATTGAGAATGAAAAGCTAGATCTAGAGATGGCCATAGCTCAACTCAATGAAGCAAAAGAGCATCTTTCCCAATCATTAAAAAGAAGGAAGGAATTTGCAAAACATATGAATGACCACCAGTATGTTGAAGAAAAGATTGAAGACTTTTTCCCTTCAAGTAATTTAGATGGAGAAAATGAGGCAATCAAAGAACTACTAGAAAAGAATGGCTCCTCTGCAAGAAGGGGTAAGAAAATTGAAAAGAGAATAAGAAATTGAGTCAATAAGAATGTGTGAAATTTTGGAACAAAGGAATAAGGAAAGTGAAGACTTGGAGGCAAGAAACAATGCAAATCAAAATCAATCCCTTCAACAAGAAAATCTTATCAATCAACTCTCCAATGCAAATGAGAAAATAATGAATTTGAGATTTGAAAATGAAAGTTTAAGGAATGATTTAATGTCTAAAAGGAAAATCAATTAAAGATTGAAAGCTGATCTTATTTCTAAATAGAAACTCAGTGAAAGGATGATGAAATATCAAGTAGTCATGAATCAATTGAATCAACAAAGTGAGTAGAATCTCTATAGGCAAAAAGGTAAAGCAGGACTTGGTTATAAAGAAGAATGTGAATCTTCCAAACAAGGTGCCCAAAGGAATCAAAGACCTACTTGCAATCAATGTGGTAAGTTAGGTCATACATCAAACAAATGTTGGAACAATGGAAAGGCAAAATTCAATCGAAAATGCTACAATCATAGTAAACATGTTCATAAAGCTAATGAATGCAAGGAGAAATCAAAATTTGAAGGAAAATGCCACAAATGCAAGAAACAAGGTCACAAGGCATCTGAATGCATATCCAAATCATTCAATCCAACTGAACAAATTTTCAAAGAAATATTTGGTTAGGACTACAATACTTTGTGTAGATGTCACTATTTTGGATAATATGGACACATTGGCATAGATTGTACAAGGCATCACTTGAGAAAGAGAGATTCAATAGCAAGATGTTATACATGCACTAAACTTGGTCATATAGCTAAAAACTACATGAACATAGGAAGAATTGAAGATGAGAACAAAGCTAAAGCTGACAACATTAGGAAGTAGATGAGATAGCAATGGGTTCCCAAATCTACCAAGCAAAATAATTCAAATGATGGCCATGCCACTCAAGAAGTGGGTGACTCCACCATTTCCAATTAGATTCTTAAAAGGAGGAACTAGAACTACATCTTCAAGTTATATCTTGAGTAGTTCCAAATAGAAGAAAGAAAAAGATCCAAATCAATATTTTAAATACAAGGGATCACATGAGACCAAGCATTATCGAGTGAGGTTAGTCATAGACTCAACTGAGTGAGGTCGGGAGTAATAAAAGTTTGTTTAGTTGTTGAGTCACAAGTTTCTACCGAGCAAGTGAGTGGATGATAGTCTATCATGCACTACATCATTATGGTACCTAGCATTAATGGAAAAAAATTTCATCAAAAGGGAAAAATTTGACTTCATTTTTCACTGTGACTTCAATATACTCAAAGCTAAGAGATTCCAGGTGCATCTAGGAAATTTTGAGTAAATTTGTAGTGAAGAATTTGTTAGAAAAAATTCCATCATTTACCGATTAGTGATGGCCTCTAGAAGCACCAGTAGTAGCAAGGCAAAAAGAGGTTCAAAAATATTGGTTAAAGGTGTGGAGTGGAAAGCACCAAACTTCAAGCTAGTTCCAATAGTTGCGGAGGCACTAGACCCAAATGGAGCTCAATCTCAAATCGCTCCCAAGGTACTTCTAATTAATGACATTCACACTCATTTTAAGTGTTCTATTCAGGAAATTGAAACCCTAGAGATAAATAGTGCCCTAGAAGAGATGTGTGTTGATGTTTCACTTAAACCCAAGCATAAGCACCTAGAAACTAAAGGGTTGACCCATATCACACACCTTCCAACGAGCTTTCAAATTAAGTGGATTAGATACATTCTCAGTCATGTGTATAATGGACAATTTTGGTAAGAGCAACCAGTGTTAATCATCAAGAAAATGATTCATAAGATTACGGGTCTTCCCATGCTAAGAAAATCCAAAACCACAAAAACCCTAGGTCGAGATGAAATCCAAAATAAAACCCTAGCTAAGTGGGATGGTAGAGGTTTGAAGATTAGCACTATTTTTGATGTGGAATTAAGATTTGGTATTCATGTAATTGCCCATAAGATTTACAGCTCTAGTTGCTTGAACAACATGTCATGTGAGGCAGTGGATTTAAAATTTAAGGTTGTGAAGAAAAATATGGAATTTAACTTGTCAAAGTTACTATTGAAACAATTGAACAAGAATATAGATAGTATTAGGATATCAAAGAACAACCCTTGCAAATTTGGTTCTTTGTTGACATGCCTTTTCTTCTATGTACAAATTTTTTTCCGATCTAAAGGTTCTGTATGGAGAAAAGATGTTCCAATTTTGTATCAAATTAATGAATTTATTGTAGAAATGGATATAAATTTTGACAACATTATGGGTAATTATTTTGAAGATTTCAAGGAAAGGATGAACAATAGGTTCAGGATTCCTCCTAAGTTTGTTGAGGATTACAAAGATGATGTATGTTTTATGGTTGACTATTATAAGAATCTGCCTAAGGAAAAAATTCACCTAGGAACTAAGAACTCAAACACAAGCACACAGTAGACCAAAGAGAGAGAGTATGATTAGAATAACAATGTATTCAATAACTTGTCTCATCATAGTACACTAGGAGTGCCTAAATATGAAGGCCTTAAGAGAGCTTCTAGAATGCATAGAAGTTAGCACCATGAAGTATCATACAACCAAGCACCTGTCCACCAAATATGGATTATCCTCCATTAAGCATGGAAGTAAGTGTGGTGATGAGAGGATAAGCCTACAAGGGTGGGACACACAAATCAGTGTTGTAGACACCATGTGCTCAAATAGAGTTGCATACTCTTGTGTTGTCAACATGACAACTCATAAAGGTGCACAAACTCTTAAGTGTCTCACAAATAAAAATAATAAAATAATGCAATAAAATTAAATAATGCATTAACCTAAGTAAACTTAAGTAAGTGTAAATAGTGAAGTACATATTTATACCAACACCCCCCCTTAAGTGCAAGTTAGGGGAATGCCCTTAAGCTTATGATCTAGGATGAAGATGCATAATGGGTCCCGGCTACTAGGCCATATTAGGTACCCATGTCCATAATGATATGCAATCTCCCATAAAGCAGGAAAAGAGGGAAAACCTCATGGGAAAAAACCTCCCCCAAAAGGAGAGATAAGTAAGGATGCATTGATGGATGGAGTAATCAAGACCCCCCCATTATGACATACATCTAGTATATACATAAGAGAATAAGAGAATGAAGAGAGATATAATAGGCTCCCCCCCCCCCCCCCCCCAAAAGAAGAATGCTGACAAGTGAAAACTACTCTGATAAAGAAGTTGGTCCATGAATGCAGAATGGTGTTCCTCCCCTTAGGAAGAAACAATGCCCAAGGTACAGTCCTGAAGATGTATGGTGGCCCTAAAACCTACTCAAGTATCCCTGTGTTGATGCTGAAGTTCACCCCTTCCAACTATGCTGAAAAGAATGAATGCAGATCTGTCAAGGATGTCTATTGAACCTGGTCCACTAAACCATCTGTCTCCTCAAGTAACAAAGAGCTATCCACTAATTTCTATTCATAAGGATCCACAATCATGCCAACCTATTTAGATTGATCCTGTAGAGAATGGACATGAGGGTCAGAGTGAGCCCTCACAACAACTATAGAAGAATCATCATCAATGAGAAGATGTAAGTCCTCAAGTCTATCTCCCAAGTCAAGTGAAGTTGGAGCTAGAAGACAAGATGTACCATGCTGTGATGGACCTTTCACTGTGGCAATATAAGCACATGGACTGGACTGATGTGACCTCTCAATAAAACTATTGATCAAACCCCACGTGTTTGAACCTGATGAAGCACTACCGTTGGTGTCACTATAAGTTTCTACTGTATATGGTGATGGGAGAGGAGTAGAGGATAAGCTCGAAGAAATTTCCTCAAAGTGAAAATCCTTCTCCACAAAAATCTCATATGTCTTTGGATCCATCAGTTTGTAAGCCTTCACACCATCTTCATAACCAATGAAAGTACAAGGCCTAGGTGTTGGTGCCTTGCAACTCCTAGAGGAAAGGTTTGCCCATGATGGACAACCAAAGACTCTAAGGTGACTCACAACTAGTTTTATGTCACACCATGCCTCAAAAGGAGTCTTGCCATCTAAGGCTAGATGAGGAGACCTATTAAGTATGTGAGTAGCACTGCTAATGGCTTCAACTTCAAGTGTAGGATCGAGAGACTTGGCATTTATCATGCAACTTGCCATGGTCTTGAGTGTCATAATCCTCATAGCTACAACATCTATCTTGTGTGGATTGAATGTTGGTAAGTTCTAAAGATCAATCCCCTCAATTCTGCAAAAGTTTTTAAGTCTTTTGTCAACATATATGTTCTCATTGTCCACCCTTAATACTTTGATGGCTTTCCTTGACTTGTGTTCAACATGAGCCTTGAAGTCTTGAAGCTTATGAACCACTTCATTCTTATGATGAAGGAAGAAGACCCAAGTGAATATTGAAAGGTCATCAACAAATATGAGTATGTAGCGGCCTTGGCTGACTAAAGTCACTGCAAAGGGTCCTGCTAATACCATTTGAACAAGCTGAAGAACAACTGGAGCTCGAGAAGACTTCCCTTTATCATACTTCTCCTTGAGATTCATATCCACTGAACAATATGAACACTCTCCCTTAGAAAATTTGATATTGGGTAGACCTTTGACCATATGTTTAGAGCAAAGTTGCTAAAGAGAGTGGAAGTCAAGGTGACCAAACTGCTAATGCCATAAATTGTTTGAAGTAGAGTGAGTGAACAAGGCTTGAGAAGGACTCTTGGGCACAAAGTGGGAGAAGGAATATAACCCCTTGTCATCATTGACTTTCCCAACTACTACCAATGAATCATCTTTGAGACTGCACACCATCACTAAATCAGGAAGGAACTCAACCTTATGACCATTTCCAAGGTGAGTGATTTGGTAAAATGATAGGAGATTAGAGCTTAGATTGGGAACATAGAGAACATCTTTGAATTCCCCATCTTCCATTTCAACATGTCCTTTTCCTTCAACTTCCATCTTAGCATCATCTCCCACGAAGATGTGTGGTACCTTTGATTGCTTCAATGAAGAAAATTCTTCCCTTGAAGAACCCATGTGGTAAGAGGCACCTGAGTCAAGTACCCATTCTGAAGAAGAATTTTTGTTTGCCATAAGTGCTTGACCTTTACCCTTCAAAGAGGTAGGAGTAGAATCCTTGGAAGTACCTGGCACTTGAATCTTGTTCTTCTTGAGTAGATTTTCTAACTCATCGATTCTTTTTGTTTTGCAATGATGCTCATCATGATTTGGCTTTTTGCAGTATGCACAAAAGAGTTTTTCCTTCTTTTCATTACTTCCTTTCTTGTTTGAAGAAGAAAATCCTTGGTGAGAGGAGTCATGTTGTGTTTTCTGCTTCCACTGCTTCTTCTTGTTGTTTCTTTTTCCCCCTTGACCAAATTTTTGAGCATCACTAGCTACTAAGGCTTTGGTCTTAAATGACTTGAGAAGGCCAAAATCCACCAACTGAGATTGTTCAATAATCAACATGTCTGCAAATCCATCAAAGGAAGGCTTCTGGTAAGCAGATCCCATGGTTAACTTGTGAGTATTAAAAGTTGAAACAAAGTTGGCGTACTTAGAAGGTAGCTTTTTCAAGATGTGATGAATCAACCTATCATCCTTCATGGGATTTCCATAATCTATTAGAAGTGCCCTATACTCATTGACTTTGATGATGTAATCTTGAATTATGTCATAATTCTTAGGATCCAAGAGAAGTAGATCATCCTCAATCTAAAATCCCTTTTCTTCATCCACTTTGCCATACAACTGTTCAAGTTTGTCCCAAGCTTCTTTAGAGTCTGAACAATTTTTAATGTGAAAGAGAAGATCCCCATGTACATAACTCCTGATAACACCTAAAGCTTGTTGGTCATGAATTGTCCAATCAATAATTTCTTTAGCATCAGTAGGTTTAGTGATTGTGCCATCAACATACAAACTATATCTTTTTTCCATTAATCTACTCCATGCAATATCTTTCCATGTAGAATAGTTGCGTGAAGTTAGAGGAGGACATTTAAAACCTGTGATGCAGAAAAGAAAAGAGCACAAGAATAGAGATACAAGAACATAGTACACACCCCCCCTTTTGACTCAATCAAAAGACCCCCCCAAAAAAGATGCTTTGGCACTTTATAAGTAGTGCATTTACAATGGGCCACTTGTCAAAATGAACAAAGTGGACTTGCTAATTTGGCTTTTACAACTGCTTTATAAGGCTGAAATCTATCACTTAAGCACTGTAGCTTAGTTTTACAACAATTCTAAAAAAGAACAAAGCTTTACAATGCCAAAGAAGGCCTAATTCTAAAAGTGAGAATTTGGTCCACACAACCCTAGAATTTGACTTCAGATCTAATTTCAAAAGAAATTGCACCTGAATTAGAGTCCAGATGTCCAAGTTATGGGCTCACAAAGTTAGGTTGCCAAATTGAAAAGCAATTTGGAGAGGGGTCTAGAAGAAAAATTGCTAGTCTAAATTTGACGGTCAAACGATCGTCAATGCAATTCTAAAATGCTTAGAAATGACATATTGACGGGCATCAAATTTAATGTCGTAAAAAGATGATGTCAACAAAAAATAGCTCCTAGGGCTGACGTGGCAGCTGAGTGGATGCTAACTCAAATTTTTGTACTATACAAAAATGTGCTAACGTGGCAGTCATCAAGTTCCATGGGTGATGTGGCAGTCCCGATCGGATTTGTGGATGTGGTGGGTAATGTGGTGCCACATGGGCATGCTGACTATGTAGTGAGTGGACTTTTGAATAGTTCCACTTGTCCCTATGAATTTCCTAGCTTGCGGATCCAATTTGAAATTATCACCTAAAATGTGCCAAAATCGTGGAGCGAAACTTCATGCCGAAAAACCTGTCACCGGATAAGCAAAATTGCAGTGCTCGACAATAATTTTGACATGGCTGGGAGGAAATAAGTCTGCGAGCGTGAGATGCAGTGGGCATCGAGATTTTTAAGCACAATCAAAGAGCCCTACCTTTGCTAAAAACCCTTGCCTTTGCTGGAAACAAGATGCCAGCCGAAGCTAAAATCTCAATTGTGTCGCCAGAGGAACTACAGAGCCCTTGTTGGAGGAAGTGCACAGATTCTGCAATACGCAAAATACAAAACATGATTGATATCTTCAGTTCATGCTGAAAGAAGAACAATTGCTATAGTTTGGAATGGAAAATGATGACCGCTGATGGTAACAGTCATGCTAGTATCTGCCCGCAGATGCCACATGTTCACAGGTGTTGTGGGCAGAAGGCGGATTAATCCCACATGTATTGGGATGGCGCTCAAAGTTCTAATCAAATACAAACTACCGCATGAAACAAAATAAAAGTTCCGTGCTTGCCCTAGTCACCGATCGATGGGAATGTGGCCCGGTTGATGTGTGGGCTGAAATTCTGCAGTGCGGCCTTTCACAGATTTGGCACAATTTTATTTGTAGAGAATAATGGCCATGCTCGCCATTTAAAATATAAGCCCTGCAAATAATAAAATACTTCCAAAAATGGCAGATCCAAGGTGTCACTGCTCGGGTCTATTAAATTTTTTTTCTCTAGTGTGTGCCTGAAGGGCCAAATAAATTTCAAAAATTTGACGAAAATATGATGGAAATTATAGAGAAAAATTGCAGATCTAAAATTAATCAAATAAATTTGCAAAAAATAATCATACCCATAACACAAATTGGGGCCTCCGGGTTTCAATTTGCAAAAACATTTTGCCTTACAATTAACTATTGGCCAAGGTAGGTGTGCTTATAGTCAATTTTCACTGATTCAACGTTCAAGACACAATGGCAAGGTCAGATCTGATGCTGGACACTCCTAATTTTTGCACCACTCCAGATTCAGGCTGAGGTGATGAAGTAAGCAAGAGGTCTCGAACGGCTTGTAATGAGAAAGTCTCTATGCTTTGATACCATGTAATAATCCACCTAAGGGCAAAATTCACCCAGGAACTAAGAACTCAAGCAGAAGCACATAGTAGACCAAAGAGAGAGAGTATGATTAGAATAAAAATGTATTGAATAACTTGTCTCATCATAGTACACTAGGATTGCCTGAATATAAAGGCCTCAGGAGAGCTTCTAGAATGCATAGAATTTAGCACCATGAAGTTTCATACAACCAAGCACATGTCCACCAGATATGGATTATCCTCCATTAAGCACAAAAGTAAGTGTGGTGATGAGAGGATAAGTCTACAAGTGTGGGACATGCAAATCAATGTTGTAGACACCATGTGCTCAAATAGAGTTGCATACTCCTATGTTTTCAACATGAAAACTCATAAAGGTGCACAAACTCCTAAGTGTCTCACAAATAAAAATAATAAAATAATGCAATATAATTAAATAATGCATTAACCTAAGTAAACTTAAGTAAATGTAAATAGTAAAGTACTTATTTACACCAACAACTATGATAGAGTATATATTCAGGTAGTCAGGCCCTAAGTTGCATGGGTGAAACCTCTTCCTTATGAGGTAAACATTGATGAAACTAGAGATATTATTGAAGCACTAGTGAATGAGCCAGTAGATCCAAAGCTACCAGTTTTTGGTACATATGATGAGGCCAAAGCAAGAATTGAGCTTGAAATCAAGCTACCCCAGGCAATCAACAAAGGAAAGAGGAAGATAACCAAGATCAAAACTACCACTAGCCCTCTTATGCTTATAGAAGGTAAAGGAAAGGATGAAGAAGAAGAAGAAGAAGGAGAAGAATAGGAATCTGAGAAGGAGGAAGAGCCAACAAAGAAGAAAGGAAGGGTAATCATTACCAAACCTCCAAAGGCCTCCATAACTTTTTTTACAAGAAGATCAAAAGGTAAAGGAAAAGGAGATAGTGAAGTTGTGCTCAACAAGCCCCCACTTACCTTTCAAGAAAGGTTAAAACAAATGGAAGAAGGAGCATCATCAAAAACTTCAAGGCCCTCAAGTTTGAGATGAGGGATGATTCTAAGAAAATGCAAATTAAGGAGTTCGTACTCCCCAAAAAATTGGGAAAATAGATGTATTCCCCAGATCAGATTGCTCTTTAGATTTCAAAAGAATTATTAGCGAGATTGTAGCCAAGGTGAGAATTAGCTGTACAAATAGCTAAAGACATATATGAACAATCTTTGAGGAAGTTTCTACCCAATCTCACTGATGTAGAAGTCAAGGCATCCATGAAAGAAAATGAAGGTAAAATGATGATTATATTCCATACATGTTTGATTTTGATTAAAGACATTGAGCATGTTGTTAGAGATGCAACAAACATGTGGAAAAGCATCTATCATCTGCATAAGCCCAGTGAATATCTAGTGGAAATCAAGGATGATGACATTGATAATGAAGAAGAAGAAAACACACCATGTGTTACTTTTGATGTTGAAGATTATTAGGCACTGAGGGTTGATGATGAAGAGAAAGAGGAAGAAGATGAAGAAGATGATCCAATGAAAATAGCAAAAGAAGTCATTGCTTCCCTTCCTCATTCTCCATCTAAAACTGCTACATCATTAGGGTTGGAGATAGTTTCAAAAAGTATGATTGCAACCACCGCAGATATATCATCTATAAAATCATTAGTTGCAACCTCATAGCTCTAGGTATCTACAATGGAATTGTCTACTAGTTCATCTAACGAGTTACAACCCTCTTCATCAGCGCTTGAGTCATCTACTTTAGCAGTATGCATAGCTGCCAGTTCTTCAATTGTGTCAACTTCTAAAGCAACATGTATAGAAAGTTTACCAGTATGTTCTACAATTTTTTCTACTATAGCTTTAATTGCACTAGCTTTTTTTCCAGTCAGTTCTTCAGTTGTAAGTATTCTAGTTTGTATACCACCTATTGGTACTTCATTTTTGGATACAATTAGCACTTCTTTCAATTTTCCTTCAACTAGACCCATTCAATTTTTTACTGCTAGTCCAACCATTTCTACTATTGTTTCCATTTCTAAGTCCAAGGAAGTAAGCTCAGAAGTAAAACCAAGGACTCCTTTAAAACTTTTTCTTACTAGTAAAGAAATTGATGAAGACAATGATTTGGACAAGGAAATTGTTATTCCCAAGTTAGATCTAGACACTGCCACAGCTGATGAAATGATATTGGTTAGTCAACTTTTAGAGCAAAAGGAAAGGAAGAATAATCTTAGAGATGAAAGAGATAGAGAGTTTACTATAATTGAGAATGCTAAAAATATAATAACTGAGGCTATAGGTGTTGATGTAGACTCATCTCAACACATTTTGTTGCAATTGGAAGAAGCTATAAATCAATTCAATTAAGATACTTCTGGCCAAGAAAAGCTTATTAAAAAGGTAGAGAAGAAGTTTGAAAATAAGGTAATTAAGAATATTTCTTAGCACATTGCTATAAGCTAGGTAGAACTATCTTCAATTTTGAGCAAACTTGAACAATCTTTCACCAATGTAACATCACTTTTTGGCAAGCTTTGTGATGTTACTGAGTTTACTAAGGAAATAAAAGAAAATTTGAGCAAGATTGATGTAGATATGAAGGCAAGTGCTCAAAGTCTATAGCTTGACCCTAGTTCAAGCTCATCACATCACATGAAGGTCAAATTTTTGTCAGATTTGCAGGAAGAATTACTAAGAGAGGAAGCTAGGATTAGATCCACACTAATTGATATACAAAATATGATCCTTCTAGTTATGAACTCAATGTAGAAACACATTTCATACTCAAAAACATTGGTCTAGGATAACAATTTTTCCATAGTAGATCATATGATTGAACTTTTTGCAGAAGTTCAAGTGGCACTCTCCACCTGCAAAATTTTACAAGGTAATTGGGATAAGACATTGGCTCTTATTCTCAAGGTACATTCCAAATTTCTCTCACATTTTGGTATCTCTATTTGAATATTTTGCATATCTCTTTAGCATTATTTTCAAAAAGGGGGAGTAAGAGATAGTAAGAAACATGGGAGTAAGAGACTTGTGGAGAAAATAAGGGAGAAAATAGATTTATTTTTGTATAGAATAAAAGGATGAAAATCTATGTATATATTATTCCATATGTATGGGGGAGATATGTAAGATATGTATATATAACAACTATACAAAGATCAATTTTGAAAAATCAAAACTTAGAACGTTAGTGTACATAAGGCTCATAAGTGTTTTTGTCACTAATGCCAAAGGGGGAGATTGTTGGCATTATGTTGTATTTTTCATTAGTGACAAAACTTATTTGATTCTAAATATTCATCAAGCTCATCACTTAGTCTACAGTTTAGACTGAACATTCAATGGTTACCTAGAAAGTCTAGTAGTTAAGCAGTTTACACTGAGCATTCCTGAAGCTACCAAGTGAGTGTGTAGTTTAGTAGTGTATATTGAGCTTCACAGTGTCTACTGAGTCAATAAATTTGTGTGATGAGAAGCTAGTTTCTACTAAGAGATGGATGCGTAGTGTTTACTGAGTGATAGTAAGGTAAATGAAGGATTCAATATCTAGTGAGTAACACTATATCTACTGAGTCTTCAATGGTTACCAAGTTCTAAACTACGTTGTGTGATTACTATGGACCAAGCTTCTACATCTACCAAGTGCATGATGATGCTGAGTAATGTAGTGGACACCAAGTATCATAAGTTCACCAAGTCATCTTGAAGAACTCAATTTTTCTACTGTTTGGCTAACTTAGTAATATTTTGTTTACTTGTGTTTTAGCTGACCTTGTATTTGTAAATATTGGAATGGTATATATGTAATGTATTGTATCATTTGCAATGTATGGAAGTATGTATCAAGGAATGGGCATGCAATTTTTTGAGAAGAGTGAATGTAAATCAACAACAAAACAAAGTATTCAACAAGGTCTCCAAGGAGCAATAAAGATATATCAATCACAAGAGGTGATCTATACTTCAAGGATCTAATCAAAAATCAAGTTGTAAGTTAGATCTACTATTTCATCTTGATAGGTGAATCAGTTTTCCAAATCCTTTAACAGGGTAGACTTAATAGTCTTTGCATAAATCTCTTAATAGAGTGCATACTTCATTGCATGTTTGTAAAACCTCTAACAAGGTGGACCTAGCAGTCCAAATTGCTCTTAATAGGGTAGATCATCTGAATTGGTCAATGTAAGCCCTAACACACCAACTTTATACTGCATTAGTGTATTTTTGTGGCTATCATCCCCAACCCAGTTTTACTTTCTATTTGGAAGGTTTCTGGGTCACCAAAATACTATGCTCATGTGTTATGAATGTTTATCTTTCTCATGCATGCAGTAGAATAGATGAATGCATGGTGAATGATTTATATTGTGAAGTGTTGAATTGATTTTAATTTTTCGAGGTTATTGATTCACCCCTCCCCTCTCAATAACATAGCTAGTCTTGATTATTTCCAACAATTTTCAATTGTAAAATGTGGTAGATAGAATTCATTGATTCCTTTGCAAAATAAAGAGCTTAGTAGGAGGAACCTAAGTATTGGTAACTTGCTAAGTTGAAGGATTCTAAGTAGGTTGGAGATGAACATGGAAAGTAGACCTATAGCACATCACAGATGGATGTGAAGAATCAAGAGAAGAGAAAAGGAAAGAATGTACAAGCTGAGGACTTGGAGGATATGTATGTGAAGAACCAATTTGGGATTTATGTGTTCAATCCCAGAAGGTTTTCTTCTAGTTACTGAGAACATCTTTTCAAATATGGGGTGTTTAATGTAGGGTCATCCTTTGTTGGCTAGAAATCTTGCATGTTGGTGTGAATTGACCATGGAGTTGGAGGACTTAGTCAAATAATTGAGGGTGACTGGGTCGATATTGAGTTGGTTTAGTTATTGTGTTAATTGAATGACTTGGTTAGTGTAGATTTTTGGTGATGATTGGAGCACTCGATAGATACTGGGGGCTTAGTTTGCACTAGGAACTCAATAGTAATGTTTCTTGAGTCATCTCAGTCAGTTAATAAACTTGGTTATGTTGAGAAGAATGCTTACACTTGACATGGGTTTCTCTAACACTCGGTTTGGTATTTGTTCCTATGGTGCCTAATTTTTTAGTGAGATGAGTTTTGGCATTTACTTTATGTATGGGTATTTAATTTATGTTGTAGGAAACTTGTGGCTTATGAAAATATTAAATGTAATGGTTAATTTTTATTTATAATGGGCTAGGCCAACTTGTGGCTTAGTTTGGTATAAGTAAGGGGTCTTGTGGAGTCTTTTAGGCATTCATTTTTCATGGGAGTGAGTCCTTAGACATGATTCATCCAACTTGAGAGAAGAGGATGAAGAGTAGGAGAGAATTTTGAGAAGTGCTAGTATCTGAGGCTTGGGAAACTAGGAGATTTATTTGTGGGCTTTTGAGAACAATTTGAGATTTCCTTGCAGGTTTTTGCTAGAGTGTGGATCTGGACTAGCTGGGATTAGTGTGGAGTTGGATCTTGAGGAATCTTGCAAAAAAAAAATTTAATTGCTTTTTGTATTTGCTTCTAACTTGAAAGGCCTTACAGTTAGACACATTGCATGTAAATAGTTGTTTTATGAATAAAGTGTTATGATTTGATATCAGATCTCTCTTTGATGTTATGCTTCCATTGTGTAGTTATTTACAGGGATCCAAATTACCTCCAATAGGGGTACCCTTGGATTCTCAATACATCAAAATACCTATAAAGAAAGAGGAGTGATATTAATAATGTATTAAAGAAAGTTGTTTATTCAATTACTGAATGCTTAATTGTAATAAACTAAATATTTGAAGTAATACACAATGGATATTTTCAATTAATACTTTTTCTTTGGAATCTAGGTAATATTGATGTGTTGAGGTAATACCTTAGATGTTGTAATCAATTACTCTTAGGTGTAAGCTTGACCTAAAAAGGAAATGAGAAATAGGTATATATGATTTATCCAAACTTCAGTCAGTTTACTAAGATGATTAATTTTATATATCTATCTATATATGTATATGTATATGTATATGTATATGTATATGTATATGCATATGCATATGTGTATATATATATATATATATATATATATATATATATATATATATATATATATATATATATATGTATGTATGTATGTATGTATGTATGTATGTATGTATGTATGTATGTATGTATATGTATATGTCTATGTATATGTATATGTATATATATGTGTATGTCTATATATGTGTGTGTATATATTTATCTGTGTATGTGTGCACATACACGTATATATACATAGATACACACACATATATACATATACACACACATACCCACACCCACACACACACATACATTCTAGGAATAACCACAGATAGAAATAACAATTACATGCAAATATAACCAATATCAGAAAATAATAAATCACAAAGAAGAGAACACAAGACACCAAGATTTAACTGGGTTCACCCAAACCCTGGGATATGTCCACCAAATAGCGAGTCCAATATTATTACAATCTGGTTATTACAACCTGATTATAATCCCTAATCCCTTATAGCTCAATACCACTGCAAGAAGTAATTTATGTATCACACATAATGAAAACCCTTAACCCTAAGCTCTTTTATACAACTATTCGTACCACTTTAGGGTTATAATTAATAATTACATGTTAGCTGAAAATCCTGATAAAATAGGGCTCAAATTTTTCCTTCAAGGCAATGCCCTGAGCCCCAAAGAATTATGAAGTATGTACAGTACTTCCCTAATCAGTCACCACAAACTAATAATACATATATACATGCATGTGTATATATATATATATATAATGATTTTATTTAGATTTCATAATTTCAATTGAGTTAATCTTGAATAATAAATTATAGGACAATCTAGTAACATTTATAGATGATTTTTTATTTTGAAAAAAATATGAATGTATGAAATATAAATTAATAAAAGAGATAAATACATTTTATTTTTACAATGGATGATCATATAAAAAATGTGGGAGCAATACTTCAACTACCAAATTCATGAAAGATTCTCAAATAAAACGTAAAATGATGTCTAAGAAAAATATATTAGAGAAATATACTAAGACTATATGCTAGAACATATCTTTAAACTATATTTTGAGTATTTATTTATTTACAATTGAAATAGTTAGTAGGTTAAATCATTAGAAAGAGTTAATTAGAAGAATTTAATTTTAAGTCAAGTTAGTTTAATTGAGGTTACACCTAAATAATAGAACTAACATTTTATTTCAATGAATAAGGTGTTATATTAAAATCATATTTAGATATCATTCTTGCTAATAGGAAAATAGAAGGATATGTAGAAATTACATGTGTTCATCTTAATTAACTATAATGAAAAAAGGAGATATTGATAATCAAATATTAATGAGGAAATTATTTTAATTAATGACTATTTGGTTGTAATAAATTAAAAATTAATAGTACTACATTGTGGATATTTATTTTTCAACAAGTGGAAATTATCTTATGCTATGTGAATCTAGATAATATTGAAGTGTGAAGATAATTTCTTAGATCTTATAATTAATTATTGTTATATTGTATCCTTGAACTAATAAGAAATGTTAATAAAGTGTGTATGAAGTATTAAACCTTAGGATTATCTACTTAAATGATTAATTTGGCATATATTATAATACCCTTATCTAATAAACATTGTTGTTAGTTCTACATTTGAGTGGAAGCATCATAAGAATAAGTAAAAATAATTTAATTTCAATTTCATTACTTGAAGTAATTATACGATGGAGTTTGATAATATTAGCAATCTTTGTTTTGAGAAAAATGCTAGAAGCATGAAATATATATTAATAAAAAGAATAGATACATAGATTTATATATCCAAATAGACAATGTGGGAGCAATGCTACAACCACGAAAAGTCAAGATTCGTGCTAAGTTGTGAAAGCTACGACAATGGAAAGGAAAAATATGTGTAAGAAAAATGTATTGAAGAAGTAACACAAAAATCACAAGATAGAAAGATCTGATAGAACTATACACAAAGGAGAAGTTAAAGAGCAAGATCTAATTACATCTTTTGTAGATTATTTTATCTATCCATGAATAAAGTACACATAAAAAGAATAGAGAAAGATAATGTTCTAGTTACAAGTACTCTACAATATGCCATTATGGTTTTTAAGTTTTGGGTGCTAAAGTGTTATTGAAGTTGTTTTATCACATATAATTTTCTTTAATTTCTAATTGGTAAAATTGGATCAACAAACTTGAAAATAGTGGGAGTACTAAGGAATGATAAAATCAATCAAGAGGTATGTCATTAAATATTTTTTATGAATGTCCATCTACAATTATAAATTATGGTGAATATCATTTTTGAACTATGGGATGCTTGGAATAATGTATTGATTTTTTAAATTTTTATGATCAATATATGTTGGAAATTCCATTATTCTAATGGTTAAATGATTACACAACACTTTCTTGGATCAATACTTCATGCCCAGAAACTTTTATCTAGAAAACCTGATTGTGCACACACATACAAACATGCATTCCCCTTAACATGACTTACAAAAAGATTAATTATTGGAGTTCTTGTTAACATTCATTTTTAACAACTTAAAAGTAGACTACAAATACCATTATACAAACATGTTTGTAACAAGGGCTATGCCAATTGATCAAAGAACATGGCTTAATTTTGCATACTACATTATAGTTAAGATTGGTGGTAAAATCCTTTGGATTAGCCATATGATATAATCATGTGCCATAATATCACATGAGCTATCTACTACAATTTAGTTATTAAAAATAAAAGTAGTAACAACATTATTTATATTATTAAAAATAATAATGTAATGCCACTTTTACAGTAAGTGTTTTGTTGTTACTAATAACAAAATTATCACAGATATTAATTTCAACTAGTTAATAAAATGAGCAGGAGCACGGGGAGAGCAAGATGTTTGATATGAAGATAGGGACTTTTTTTTTCCTTGGTTTTTTTTGGCCTATGGGATGTTTACTTCTCCTATACATCTCTTAGTGGAGGGAGGCTTTTCTCTATAGGTGTTGGTGTTCCCTTGGATCAATAAGGGACCTTTATTGATGACATCTTTTTTTTTCTAGAAGCCAAATATTTTCCTCTTCATGTTATATCTAAGGGTGTACTACTTATGGATCTAATAGATTTGGGGGATCTTTAGTGTTTTAGTGATTTTATTTGGAGTTATTGGTGTGCCCTTGGAATAGTGGGGGACCTTCCCTTAAGGTGTTTTCTTCTTTTTAGAAGCCAAATTTTCCCCCTTCTTGTTACACCCATGGGTGTTCTTTTGGATTTACAAATTTGGAGACTCTTTGGTGTTCTACTAGTTGGAAATTATGGATCTATATCCATTCTACCTTCTTATCAAGCTTTGGTGATTATTTCATGATTTTTCAGGTGCATATAAGTAGGCTCTATTTTTTTGGCCTACCTTTTGGCTACTAAGTGGTTGTGATTTATATAGTGATGAAGTCTCATCTTTAGTTTTAAAGGAACCTTTAGCTAGCTTTGTGGCTTGAGGATTGGTTAATGTTGCTTTCTATTAAGTGCACAACTCTTATTTAGGTGGAGATATCATCTATTGAGGCGGTGATATGTTGTGTGGGTGTTACTAATAGTGGGTTGGACAATCCTTCTCATAAGATTGATGCTCAGAAGGTAGGATGGTTTTAGAAGAAGGATTTTTTTGGTATTCTCTTCCTCCCATTATCCCTATTGAGATGGGATTCCTTTATATTAAGGTGGAAGGAGGCTATGTTGGGAGGAAAATTTATGTTGTTCTTCTTTGGTGGATTTTGGGTATTCCTGCAAAGTGATGGACTTGGAGTTTGTTAGTTGCTTCCTCCACGATTTGGACAATGCAATTAAATCTTATAGATGTGAAGTTCATTCTTGTGATTTTGGTGGTGGAGGTAGTATTTATTTATAGGGAATGTAGTTGGGTTGTCATTAGAGATAGCACTAATTTTTAGAAGCTTCTCTCCCCTAGCATTAGTTTCATGATCTTTCCTCCCCCTTCTTATATTGAGGTGGATCCATTCACTATTGAGGTCAAAAGGGAGTTTGCAGATGGACACAAGATTTTTTGGAATGATGACATGAACTGGTGATTATGTTAGCTATGGACCTATGGCCATCAGGGTGAAAGAAGAACATGCTACCCATTACCTGAGGTTGGTTTTTGGGCCTTCTAAGGATGAGTTTGTCTCCCACTCTTTTTTTCTTGTCTTCTTGTGAATGGGTAGTTATTGTTAGTTTCAAAGGGATCATCAAGGACCTTTGTTCTTGATTATTGTTTAAGAATGCAAATAGTATCAGGGTTTGCTCCATGTTGATCCTCAGCAATAAGGACTAAGGTCGGTGAGTTTTTACATTTGAACCTTTTTTTATAGATGTAAACCTTAGTTGATGTTTCTACTAGATGTCTGGCACTAGGTGTTGTCATTATGTTGTTTAATTGTATAGTGTCTAATATTTGTACCATGGGTCAGCAACCTCTTGCTTATTTTTTAAATATAAAATAAGTCAACAATTTTAATGTTTTATTATTATTCATATTAATACATCAATGTTGATATTTGAACATATTAATAATGATAATAGAGACAAATCAAATTTTAATATTCATAATAATATCAGTATAGCATATACTCTATCATGACATATGAGGTTAAGAAGAAGGAGGCCAATTATGATACTACTCATGTGTTAGCCAATTTCATCATTAATGCCATTGATTTCACCTCCTATGCTCCTCAATGTTGCTCAAACAAGAAATAATGCCTCCTCAATGATTGTGAATTCCTTGGAAGGCACTACAAAAAAGAAAAATAAAGGCTTTATCTAACACCAATTTGTCATGGGTCCAAGATACTATGATACCTTTGGGAAAATGTACATGTTGTGAGAGCCACAGAGAGTGCAATAGAGATATTGATGCCCTCAAGGCCCAATTTATTGTCCTGGATGAATTCGTCAATCTCCTATCAATTCTTTTTTGTAAAAGTGATGCATGTGGTAGCTACTATGTTGCAACTACCCCAACAAGGGAAGAAAGATGGGGCTCTAGGTATTGATGACTCCAAGAAACTTTGTGGGTTCCTAGACAATAATTGGTTGAAGATCTCACCGTCAAGAAAAGGGGAAGGAAAAGGGAAAAAAAATAGGCCTTTGGTTTTATATATTTTATTTTTATATGTTATCAATTTGTTCGGAAGACCTAGCGATAAAAACTCTAGATTGCCCCTACATACCCTTATTTGGTTTTAAATACTTTAAAAGTAGATTTAGGACTTACTTTTAGGTTACTATTATTATGATTGAAACTTGAATAGACATAATTAGAATAATGATAGATATGTTAGATATGAATTTGATCTGATTATGTAGGTTTTGTGGGGATGGGTTTTGATATTATATGTTGGGACTGTATTTGTGTTTCTTATCATGTAGGTAACACCCTATTGTTAACAAGGTCTCCATTATTTAGTTCTTAAAGGTCAGCCCCCTTATTTTGACTACTTTAATATAAAAAAACATATAATTTATCATCAATTTTCATACCCAATTTTTTATGCTATATAACTGAGCCAAGATTTCCTACTTTCAAGAAAAACAACACCCTTAACATTTGCAGCCTTTAATTTAATCTACAATTCCACTTAATGTATTATTTCTAAATTGAAAATAAGCTTATTCAACTTAATTATTTTTAATTGAAGCTTATATCTAGTTATATACATTGAAGTCATATAATTATGGTCGAATGGACTATAACATTTTATTAACCTGAATTGTTGTTATGCCACCTCTTTGTCAGCCTCTAACAATAGAATATTTTGATCATTAAGTTCAACATAGGCATATATAAAATTGAGTTGATAAAATATTATACTATCCTATATTATTCCTATAGACAACCTTTCTCATCACACACTAAATGAAAAAGCCAATGTTCATTGTATATCATGTATGGCACCTCCTTCCTAGAGATTTACTTCTCCAAGACATAGCTGATCTAGCTTTTCTATATGTAAAATTTATGACAAGGCAATTGTTTCTATCTTCAAATGATATATATGGAATATGTTTATTACAACTGATGAGAATATGATAGAAAATTGTTTTTGAAATATTAAGTAGCTAAAATAAGGGGGTTGGCCCTTACAAATAAAAAGTGGCAACTACCAACATATTACTACCATAGAAAGGAACACCCTCTAACCTACATTAACACTCCAAAAATAGAAGCTAACAACAAAGTATTAGATTATGAATAAGTAAAGAAACTAACAAGCATCCATCTAAGATAACCTATAACCAAACTACTAAAATTAAAGAGTTTATTAAACAAAGCGCATCATAGCCTTGAACCTGACCAAATCCAAAAACTAGAAAACCCAAGAACACAAAACCATAAGGAAACATGACACTAACTAGGCCTTCCCTCATTTTTTCTCTTGAGGAGGATCCTTGCCCAATCTTCATCTAGGAAGTCAAATAGTAACTTGGTGTCCTCCTAGCTCAAGTCCTCCTCCTGGCTGTCCTTCAATAGATGTGTTGTCATATGAGTCACCTTGATAGTAAACTTAGATAATAGGCTAAAACTATCCTCCAAAACCTGCACTTTATCTCTTAGCTCTTTAACCCCAAAATTTAGGGCTTCCACTATTTCATCTAGCTTGCCTCTCAACTTGTCTATCTCCCTACCCATGATGTCAACCTATAAAACCAGAGAGCTATAAATAATTTTACCAATGGGAGTCACCTAATTCAGGGAAAACATTATCTTAGGAGAGGGGGCCTTATCCACCATCTTTGGGAATTGATCCTATGTGAGGTCCACCGTACTACTCTTGAGGGACTTAGAGACCCTCCCTTCTCAAGCTGGACACAAATGAATCTGAAACCTCCACCTCCCCATCTATACCATCATCCTTTCATGAATTGTAATTTAGTGTCTTCTATTTCATTTGCTACTTTGGTAGGGGGGGTGGTGCATATCCTCTAAGCCTAACTCATCCTCCTCTTGAGAGGCAATTGTTCTCAATTTTCATTTGGAATTAATTTTTTCCAACCTCTTAGATCTCCTTCTACCCTCTCTAACTTCCTTCTCTAAATCCACCATATCTTTCTCTTTCCCTTTCTCCAAATTCACATTTTTAGTAGGTGGGGTCTTCTTTCTCTCCTTAGAAGACTCACTAGGTGAGGGTTGGGGGCCATTTCTAGTAATTCTCAATGAGACTTGAAGGGGACAAGGATTATGGATAGTAGGGATATCAACCTCTAGAATTCAATGAAGTAAAAGGGCCAAGTGAAAATGGTATAGGTGAAACATTAACCCCTGGTGAGGGATAGTGTATTGGCACCTTTTTCTTGATTTTTTCCCCCTCATATCTATAATAGTATCAACCAATTTATGCAATAGAAAGAAAGGAACGAATAGGCTATCATAATACCTAAAATGGTTTAGGTGGGGAAAATGATAGTAATAGAAAACACCATGCCTTACTTCAAGCATTAGGTACTTCATTAGCACCAGACACACCTCATTCCATGGCTCTAAAAGCTTTTCCCTTAGAAACCCACCATGGTGGCAAATGGGTTCCTCACCTTCCTGGAAGAAGGAGGAAAGACTATCCTCATCCATAACCCTTGTTACTTTATGCCATTTTCTTCCCTTCAATGAAAGACACATCACCAAAGCAATAACTTCCTCGGACACCTGGAATGAGATGCCATTCACAGCCACCTTTCTGTCCTCCCATGAATTGATGAATTGAAGTGAACAACACTTGTCATAACCATTCATCACCTTCATGAATAAAACCAGACCGCTGTCCTTTAACATGTACCAAGTAAGGGGTTTCTAAGCATTGTTCCCAATCATCAATGGTTCAATACATAGTAGATCACCCCCATGTTTGCAACACTACTCACACTATTTAGAATTTTAGACCAAGGTTGAATTCAAAAATTATATACACTCTTATGAAAAAAAAAAAAAAGATGCACAGAATAAAACCCATAAATGTCTTTAATGTCATTAATACTTGTGCCTTTTCTCAATCTAGTTAGCATGTTTTAGCTACCACTACACCTTTCCACTTTGTCTCATCATCATCATAATACTGATGTCATTTGAGATTTGAATTATTACTCAACATCTAGTATGATCTCATAATAAGGGAAATAATAAAAAGTATACCCAAATCATACTTTGATTTTGTTTCCATCTTGAACATCACGTCTATGTAATTGGGAGTACCCTTTTTATAACTCATTGCCATCTATCTATGGTGACCCACCCCCCTCATTTGATTCAGCACTGAGTTGTCACATTTATCAATAAATCTATTCCACATAGACCCAATCATATGTTGTTTTCTTTATTCATCAAAGGTATTATCTTATTTGGTAATGCCCCAATCTCTCTCCAACAATGTAAACCATGTATTCTTAGACCTGTTGGTGCCATCATGTCTACCACTACATTCCCCTCTCGATAAATATGTTGTAGATCATAATGCTTTAGGATCATTAATAAATGCCAAACTTCTTCAATCACCCTTTTGATCACCCAACCCACTTTCATATTTCCCTTCGTTATATCTATGATAACCTTTGAGTCTCTGTCAATCATCACATTCTCCTAGCCTACCCCAATATCTAGCTTCAAGCCCCAAAGGAGTGTCATCACCTTCACAATCTTATTAGAAGTCTTTCCTAAATTACCCATATAAGCCATCCAAATTTTACCATTTCTATCCCTTACCATACCTCACCGCAGCTGACCATTCCTTTCTTATTGCAACATCAAAGTTTAGTTTAACCTAGCTATCCTTTGTAGGCCTCCATCTCATCCTTGCTCTAGCTAACAATTTTGAGTTATCAATCCCCATGAATCCTATGTAAACCTTCCATCTCCTAGTGATTCTCTATTCACCTAGGGTAGGGGGGCATGAAGAACTCTACCACTTGCAAGTCTACATGTTATCAACTATCAACTTAACAGTCAATCTAGCAACAATCTCTTCAAATATTTTTTCATTTTGAAGTCTCTATTATTTCTCTCCTTCCAAATTCCCTAGAAGACATGGGGGGATCACATTCCACATTTTGGCAAGAAGGGGGTGATTGAAAGGGCTTTGCTAATTCTCAACAAATTGCTCAATCCCCTTATTCAAGACCCACTCTATCTCTAACTCCTGGAATAATCTTCAAAATATTTCTTTTGAAAAGCTACAATCTAGGTAGAGGTGGGGATTACTTTCCTCCTCCTCTTTACATAGATATGATGTAGAAGCATCTAGTGGTGTAAGGGAAATCCTGTATCACCAAAAATAAGCTTAGTGTTAGTTTCTATTTAAAGTGTTTTCATTTCTAGATACCCATTTGGGTCAAATAAATATTCCAGTTCTCATAGCTCCACTATTGGTTTTCTGGGTTAGAGTTTTTGAGCACCTTGGGATATGTGCTAATGTAGAAAATAGGTTATTTTGTATGTTGGAGGGATGATTATAATTTTAATTTAAAGCACTCTAGAAAAAGAATCAGGTATAAAAGCTTTACGGTTTGAAAGTTATTATAGTTTTAATTTGCCTGGAGACCTCTTAAGAGCACTTCAAAGTTAGATTTGAGGCACTAAACAGCCTTGTACAAGCCCAAAAAATGGAGGACAAGAAAACCTTGTCTATAGCACTATAGAGAACTTGGGGAGCTTTCTAGAAATGTAAACGGTTTTTCCATTGGAGTTCTAGATCAAAAGTTATGCCTCTTGAAATTTGGACTTCCATTTCTAGATTCTTCTAATTTTACATCGAATTCTGATGAGTTTTCTAGAACCTTCTATTTTGGAAATGGATTCCAAATGGAATTATTCTAAAATTTATTCCTAGCCCTAAAACTAATTCAAGTTACTCAAGGACATTTTGGGTATTGTATAGGTAGTTTTTGGTGGAGTTTGGGAGAATGTACTGTGAGAAGGGTTTTCTCTAGAATTTGATAACATTGTAAGCCCATACGGCATGTCGTGGAGTCTATTTTTGTTGTACTAGATGCAATAGCATATCAATTCTAATAATAATATTCTTCTTTTCCTATTGTGTTCATTTTATCTTGGGTTGTGTCCTCATCAAGTGGCACTAGAGTAGGTTTTCTTGAGTGTGTTGACAGAGGGCCGACTATGAGACAATTTACACTAGGACTGTGTGGTTGTGGGTTTTTATACAAGAAGATGCCTCCATGAAGGGAGAATGGTCGAAGGGCTAGAGTTGTTACTCTTGAGGTTAGAGACCTCTAGATACAAGTCTAAGCATTGTAGGAGGAGATCCGTAGAGGGATGAATATTGTTGTAGGTGACAAAAGTGAGGAAGAAAATGAAGAAGGAAATATTGGGTAGGAAGGGTAAGGAGATGAAGAAGTCCTAAACCAAGAAGAGGAGAAGCTTTTAGGGCCATTTCCAAGCTTGGAAAAAGACCTAAAATTGATATTGGCATGTTTTTGAGAAATTTAAACCTGGATGAGTTGATTGACTGGATCAATGAGTTGGAGGAATATTTTGAGTATGGGGATATTGGGGACCCTAATAGGGTTAAGCTTATGAAGGCAAAAATGAAAGTGCATGCCAAAATCTGGTGGCAAGAAATTTATTTGGAAAGAAATAGAAGAGGAATGGAGAAAATCACAAGATGGGATCACATGGTGGACAAAATAAAGAAGCAGTTCATTCCTATTGATTACGAGCTTGATTTGTTCAAGAAGATGCAAGGGTTAAAGCAAGTGAGAAAATCTATCTAGGAATACACAAAGGAATTTTATTGAATCCTTATTTGAGTGGGGCATGTAGAAGAAAACAAAGAAAAGGGTGCCCATTAACTTAGTGGGTTAAGACCTAGCATTCAAGAGGAGTTAAGTCTAGTTAAAATGACTAGCATTGAAGAGGCATACTAGTTTGCCTTGCAAGTTGAAGAGAAGCTAAACAAAAAATTTGATGGAAGGAAAAGAGGGTGTAGTCAAGGACGATGAGGTGGTGGAAAGTCATTTGGAGGCCAAAATGAGAACCAAAAGAAAAATGAAGATTTGGGTACTAGTAAAAACTAGAGGAACAAGGGTTTCACCCACTCCCATGATCAAAAATTTGGAGATTAGAGAGAAAAAGGTAGAGGATGTGGATAAGGTTTAGGAAGAGGAGGCTTTTGTGGTACCTATTTTCATTGCAATGAAGAAGGTCATCATGCCTTGGAATGTCCTCAATGCCAAGGAAGGATAAATAGGAGAGCTAATGGTCAAGTAAGGGTTGCTCATGTGGATGATGATGCACATTCATCACATTTAGAGGATGCAAAAAGATGAGAGATTCTAGTTAATAAAAGATTCTTACTAAGTGGTGAGACTAAACTTGGACAAAGGAGGAGTTTGTTTCATACCCAGTGCAAGTGCAAGGGTAAATGTTGTTATGTGATTGTTGATGGTGGAAGCACTAATAACATGGTGTCAAAGGAGATGGTCTCAAAGCTAAAGCTCAAGAGGGAGAAAGACCCCCAACCCTATTGGATTTCCTGCGTGTAGGATGATCATAAGGTCTTGGTTAGTGAGTAATGTTTGGTAAAGTTCAAGATTGGGAGTTACCATGATGAGGGTCTCTGTGACATCATTCCTATGGATGTCTACCATTTATTATTGGGAAGGTCATGGTAGTTTGATATGCATGCTATATATGATGGTCATGCAAATATATACTCTCTAAGAAAGGATGGAGTTTGCCACAAATTGAAGCCCTTGATAAAGGAGGGTGAAAAGATATGTAGTAGTGCTAGGGTATGTCTTGTTGATGGAAGGAAATTTTGGATGGCATGAAATATCGGCATATGTGTTGTGCCTTAATTCCTAGAAATGGTAAGGAAGGTAGTAGTGAAGTTCCACTTGAATTTTTAGGTCTATTAAGTGAGTATGGAGATGTCATGTTTGATAATATTCCTAAAGGGTTTGTGCCAATAAAAAAAATAAGTCATCAAATAGATTTAGTCCCTGGAGCTAGTTTTCCTAACAAGGCTGCTCATAGGACGGCTCCCACTAAGACTAAGGAGCTAATGGACAAGTTGAGCAGCTGTTGAAGAAAGGTTTAATTTGAGAGCCTGAGTCCATGTGCAATACCTGCAATACTAGCACCAAAGAAGGATGGAGAGTGGAGAATTTGTATAGACTCTCAGGCATAAATAGAATAACCATCAAGTATCAGTTTCCTTTGCCAAGAATGGATGATCTTATGGACTATTTGAGTGGAGCTCAATACCTCACAAAGATAGATCTCAAGAGTGGTTATCACCAAATATAGATATGAGAAGGAGATGAGTAGAAGACTACATTCAAGACCAAAGAGGGTCTATATGAGTGGTTAGTCATACCCTTTGGACTAACCAATGCACCAAGCACCTTCATGCAACTTATGAATGAGGTACTAAAGATTTTTTTGGAAAAATTTGATATTGTCTATCTGGATGATATTTTGATTTTCAATAAGTCTTTGGATGAATATTTATTGGACATTCATAGTGTCCTTGAATGGTTGAGGGAATCAAAATTGTTGATTAATTTGAAGAAGTGTAGCTTTGTCAAAAGGGAGTTAGTCTATTTGGGGTTTGTTGTATCAACTGGGGGTCTCAAAATAGACCTAGAGAAGGTGAAGGTCAACTTGGAATGGCCTACTCCAAGGTTTTCCCCTAAGGTGAGGTCATTCCATGGTTTGGCTAGTTATTACAAGAAATTCATTAGGAATTTTAGTAGTATATGTGCACCCCTAACTAAAACAATGAGGTGGGATAGAAAAGAGTTCAAGTGGACTACAAGAGCTGTAAGGAGTTTTGAATTGCTAAAGAAGAAGGTGATAGAGAAAGTTGTTGGCACTTCCTGATTTCAAAAAAGTGTTCCAGGTGGATTGCAATGCTAGTGGATGTGCTATTGGGGTTGTGTTGAGCCAAGAAGGTAAGCCTATTGTCTATTTTATTGAAAAATTGAATGATGCAAAGAAGAAGTATTCTATTTATGGTCAAGAGTTCTATGCAATGGTTTAGGCCTTAAAGAAATGGAGGCATTATTTGTTGCCAAAAGAATTTGTATTTTATATTGATTACTAGGCATTGCAGTACCTAAATAGCCAAGGTAAATTGAATCAGAGACACTTGAAATGGGTAGAGTTCATGTAATGCTATACATTTGTATTGAAAAATAGAAGTGGAAGGTCTAATAGGGTTGTAGATGCATTAAGTAGGAGATAGTTGTTGCTGACAATAATGAAAGTTGAAGTAGTTGGGTTTGATGAACTCATGAATCTATACCCTAAGGATCCTGCCTTTATAGAGGCTTAGAAGGCTTGTAAATAGCTTGTTACTCTAGACATGACCAGGTGGCTAGATTACTTGATTGAGGAGAAACATAGTGGATGGATGGTAGGATACTTTTGTCAAGATAAGACCATTTCCATAAATATAGAGAACATTATTTTTTACCTCAATTGTCATAGGATGTAAAGAAGTTTGTGCAGAGTTTTCAAGTATGTCAAACAACCAAAGGATTTAGTCACAATACTAGACTCTATCAGCCATTGCCTATTCCATTGAAGCCTTGGGAGGAAATAAGTATGGATTTTGTTCTTGGATTGCTAAGGACACAAAGGGAATTATTTGTGATGGTTGATAGGTTCTCCAAGATGGCACACTTCATTCCATGCCACAAGACTCATGATGTAGTACATATTGTAGATTTGTTTTTTAGAGAGGTGTTGAGGCTACATGGTCTCCCAAAAAGTATTCTTTTTGATAGAGATACTAAATTTGTGGGGTATTTATGGAGGACTATGTGGAAGAAGTTGAAGATAGAATTGAAGTTTAGTTCTACATATCATCTACAGACTGATGGACAAATAGAAGTAGTGAATAAGAGTCTGGGTAATCTACTGAGGTGTTTAGTAAGAGATAAGCCCAAGGGATGGGATTTGATTCTACCAAAAGAAAAAATTTCTTACAATAATTATATGAACAAGAGCACTAGTAGATCACCATTCCAAATTATGTATGGGAGCAATCCAAGGACTGCACCAGAACTGAGGAAGATGGAGCAAGGGGAGAGGACAAGTGCTGAGGTAGAAGACTTTGTTGAAAATGTCAAGAACCTACATGAGGAGGTACAAGCACATATTACCAAGATAAACCTATAGTATAAGGCTAGGGTAGCTCAAAAGAGGAGACATAAGAAGTTCCAAGTTGGAGATTAGGTTATGGTATATTTGAGGAAGGAAAGATTTCTAGTGGGTACCTACAACAACATGAAGACAAAGAAATTTTGCCCCTACCAATTTTTCAAGAAACATGATTTAGGGAATGCATATGAGGTGGATTTGATATGTGGGATTCACATTTCTCCTATTTTCAATATTGTAGACTTAATAGAATATCATAATGATGGTGTAGATGAGGAGTTGATGCTAGAGCCATGTCCAATTACTACTTTTGTGAAGGAAGAGATTGAAGAAATTCTAGATAGTCATGTGGGTCAGAGTACTAGAAATAGGTAGTATGAAGAATACCTATTGAAGTGGAAAGGATGACAAATAAAAGACTCAACTTGGATATTAACAATGTAGGTTTCCTGTTTGGGTTTTCCTCTATTAGCTATAAAGTGACAGGGTCACTTTTCAATGTACCTTAGGTGTCTGATGCAGGAGCATCTAGTGGTGTAAGGGAAATCCTATATCACCTAAAAATATTCCTAGTGTTAGTTCTTGTTTAAAGTTTTTTCATTTATGGATATCCATTTGGGTCAAATAAAGATTCCAACTCTCATAGCTCCACTATTGGTTTTCTGGGTTAGAGTTTTTGAGCACCTTGAGATATGTGCCAATGTAGAAAATAGGTTATTTTGTAATTGAGCCATAATTGTGATGATTTAGAGGGTGTAAGTTGGAGGTATGATTATAATTATAATTTAGAGCACTCAAAAAAAATAATCAGGTCAAAAGGCTTTACGATTTCAAAGTTATTGTAGTTTTAAGTTTCTTGGAGACCTCTTAAGAGTATTTCAAAGTCAGATTTGAGGCACTAAATGGACTCTTATGGGCTCAATAAATGGGGGACAAGAAAATATGGTCCATAAGGATATAAAGTTCTTGGAGAGCTTTCTAGAAATGTAAATGGTTCATCCATTGGAGTCCCAGATCAAAATTTATGCCTCCCAGAAGTTGGACTACCATTTCTCAATTCTTCTAATTTTACACTAACTTCTGGTGAGTTTTCTAGAACCTTCTATTTTGGTGGTGGATGCTAAATGGAATATTCTAAAATGTATTCCTAACCTTAAACCTAATTTAGGTTACTTAAGGATATTTCAGGCATTGTACAGGTAGCTTTTGGTGGAGTTTGGGAGAAAGCATTGTGAGAAGGGTTCTCTCCAAAATCTTATAATATTGTAAGTCCAGAGGGCATGTCATGGAGTCTTTTTTTTTTTGTACTATATGTAATAGCATATCACTTCTAATAATAATATTTTCTTTTTCCTATTGTGTTTATTTTTTCTTTGGTTGTGTCCTCATCAAGATAACGTCTATTAGTAATTTGGAAACCCCTTTTTCTAAGGTTATCAATCGTTAGGATCTTCCCATGCATTGTGATCCACCAGAAGAAGTTAACTTTTGGGATCAAATGATTAAGACAAATCTTTTTCCAACAATTAGGCTCCATATCATTCTCAAACATCATCCTATAAGCTAAACTAATAGAGAATTCCCCAAGCAAAGTATCCTTCCAAATGAAAGTATCCTCCTGAGCCAAACTTGGTATTTTATATACTTTGAGAAACTCTTCCATCTCCTCCATGAGTCTCCCCCCATCTAGATAACCTAGAGGCAATTAAATATTTGTCCACCTCTTGCCAGTTCCATTATAGTCCATCACCTTATTTCCCATCATCTACTAGATATAGTCCCTTAGGGATCCAAACTTTGACTAGATGAGTGGTTTACCAACTAACCAAAAATCCTCCCATTATCTCACTTGACTATCCTCACCCACCTGTTGGAAATTTGATTGAAAAGATCATCATTGAATAAAGAAGATTTCTTGCAAAGATGGAGATTGTTGATAAAGAATGTTTTCAATCATTGTTTTGTAACTGATCTCAAACCTGCTATTTGCTAGAATGACAATTGCTTATAAGATCTAAGTACTATCACTTAGTTGATTTATGAAGAAGAATTAATCAACAAGATGTAACAAAAGTTGATTTATGAAGAAGAATTAATCAACAAGATGTAACAAAAAGTACCTAAGGAAAAGGTTAAGTTATGATTTTGTAATGAAGTATAAGGATCACTTAAGACAATGATAAAATGATGTTTTGATAATATACTTAAAGACATAGAAGTTGTCCACACTTAGAAACTTTGGAGGTATAAATTGTAACAAGGCTATCTACAAAGCTTGACTAAGTTCATTAGTGGATGCCAAGCAAGCTAGTTCATGCTGAGCAAATTTTTAAGTTAGTGTCGAGAAAATGCAAAATCTAGGGTGTAACGAGTGAAATAGAAGGATCTGAGCAAGTTCAAGTGTCAAGAAAGTAAAAGGTGCTAAGCATCATAAAAACTTAATGGATTCTGAGTGAATCCACAATAGGTGCCAAGCATTAGTAAAATGTACTTGGTACTGAGTAACATAGTATGTGTCAAGCACTAGAATTTCAATAGTGCTGAGCTACTGCATTATTTGAAAAGTCAAAGATTCACTAGATCTAAGCTGACAAATTTGTTACCTTGAATTTTTTAAACCAGATGAAGGATAAGGATGATGAACTGGAGACACAGAATTTTAGGTAAACCAGTTTTGGAGAAATTTAGGAGGATTCTTCATGATGTTTCTAGAAGGAACAAGATATGGGGTAGATTCATTGAATCCTACCTAATCCATTCAAACTAAAAGAAAGAATGGAAAGATTCATACAGGAAAAGTATTCTAGACTTCTTTTTAAGGAGTTGCAGGCCAAGAGGTAAGAGTTGCTAGGGTGCCAAGTTGTGAAGTTGTTGAAGGGTGTTAAGGAGAAGGCATTGAGAAGGAAGAATAGAGCATAAAGACTCTACTTCAATAAGTGGTTGTATAGGAGATTGCACTAGTATATTGAGCATGAAGACTCAAGGAGAAAAAGCTTGAAAGTAGGACAAGCTATCAGTGCTACAGAGACTAAAAGAAAAGCAATGTTTTGAGTTAAAAAGAGATCTAAAATTTGCAAGTTAAGTTATGAGTTGTATTAGGTCAAAAGCCCTTGTTGTTACTCTCTAACAATTGTATCAGTTAGGGTAAAATCCTATGGACTTAGGTTGGTTTAATAGCCATTTGTAAATCCTTTAATAGGGTGGCATTCCAAGTGAATGTTCTAAAGTCCTCTAACTAGGCTCACTTCTAATACGGTGGTTAAATCCTTTAACCAAGTCACATTTAATATTGTGTTGTAGCCCTTAACAGGGCAGGCCTTTCACAAGGCATCACTTTAGAAGACTGAGAATTGAGTAGCATTTTATTGGTGGTTTTTCCTAAATTGGGTTTCCATGTAAATAACTATGTTATGTATTGATTCTTCATGTGTTATCTTGCATGTTGATTTTATAGTAACTTGCTAAGTAGGAAAGTTTAAGCATGGATGGATGAATAGTTTAATCTACTCACTTTACTTGGTGAAAAAGTTTTATTAGGACATTTAGACCTTGAATAACTGATTCACCCCCTCTCTCAATTATTCTAAAACATTTCTAACACCACTAACCATCTCACTCTATCTCTAAGAAGAGTTCAATTTCTGATGATATTAACCTAGATCCTGGACCCCACTGGCCTGTCACTCTCCCATAGTTCATAAATATAATTCATGTTCCCAATATATTTAGCTTTGAGAATTCTAAAAGAACCTTCCTCGTCCTTTTTTAGTTTCCATCAAAATTTAGTAAGGAGAGCATTATTCAAGTCCACAATCTTTCTTATTCCTAAACCATCTTTACACTTTGGTTTACACATAGTATCCCAACTCTCCAAGTTCAAGTAGTTCTTTTCCTCACCCACCTAACCATAGGAAATTTCTTTGGAGTTTCTCTAGTTTCTTAGCCATATCCTTAGTGATTTTAAATAGGGAAATGAAGTAAATAGGAATGCCATGTAGGGAGGATGTCAAAAGATTTAGTTATCTGATAACATTGTAAGCCCACAGGACATGTCATGGAGTCTATTTTTTTGTACTGGATGTAATAGCATATCACTTTTGATAATAATATTCCCCTTTTCCTATTATGTTCATTTCGTCTTGGGTTGTGTCCTCATCAAGATAACATATATTAGGAATTTGAAAGCACTTTTTTCCAAGGTTGTAAATCGTTAGGATCTTCCCATGCATAGTGATCCACTAGAAGAATTTAACTTTTGGGATCAGATGATTGAGCCAAATATTTTATCAATAATTAGGCTCCATAACAATCTCAAACATCATCCTATAAGTTGAACTAATAGAGAATTCCCCAGGAAACGTAGCCTTCCAAACAAAGGTATCCTCCTGAGCCACCCCTGGTATTTTATATCCTTTGAGAAACTCTTCTAGCTCCTCCATGAGTCTTGCCCCATCCAAATAACCTAGAGGCAATTAAATATTTCTCCACCTCCTACCAACCCCAATATAGTCCATCACCTTATTTCTCATCATCTACTAGATATAGTCCCTTAGGGCCCCAAACTTTGATCGGATGAGTAGTTTACCAACCAACCAAGAATCCTCCCATCATCTCACCTGACTACCCTCACCCACCAATCATCTCACTCCATCTCTAAGAAAACTTCAATTTCTAATGATATTAACCTAGATCCTAGACCCCACTAGTAGGTCACTCTCCCATAGCCCATAGATATAATTCATGTTCCCAATATGTTTAGCTTTGAGAATTCTACAACAACCTGCCTCATCCTTTGCTAATTTCCATCCAACTTTATTAAGGAGAGCATTATTCAAGTCCACAATCTTTCTGATTCCTAAACCAACTTTACACTTTGGTTTACAAATGGTATCTAGACTTACCAAGTTTGTGTAGTTCTTTTTGTCACCCCCCCAACCATAGGAAATTTCTTTGGATTTTCTCTAGTTTCTCAGCCATAGCCTTAGTGATTTTAAACAAGGAAAGGAAGTAAATAGGAATGCCCTATAGGGAGGATGTCAGAAGTTGTAGTTTCCTAGTTGCACTACTCAAGAGCTTACTCTTCCATCCTATTAACTTCTTCTACATCTTTTCAAGAATAGTATTCCAAAATTAATTAGTTACCTCTTTGACAGTCAATGGAAGCCCCAAATAAGTCTCAAGAAGAAAGATAATATTGTAATCTAGAATAATAAGAACCCTCATCTAAATATCAGGCTTTGTATTGAAGAAGAATACCTTGCTTTTATCTAGATTAATCTTTTGGCTAGCATTTGTTGCATAGATCTCCAAGACATTTTTCTAGGCTCTAGCTTCAGTAATTGAAGAATCTCCACTTAAGAAGGTATCATCCAAAAAAAAATTTATGACCTTTGTTAGGAGTTAGGTGGTTGGTTTAATACCTTTAATGTCTCCCCTTTCTACCATCTTCAAGAATGCTCTTCACATCACTTCAACAATTATGATAAAAAAATAGGGAGATATAGGGTCCCCCTACCTATGGCCCCTTTCCACATTAAAGTTCCTCCAAAGAAAACCATTTACAAGCTCTAAGTAGTTCATAGTCTTAATCATATTTTTGATGATTTTAATGGATTTCTAATTGAATCCAATCTTCTCCATGACTTTATATAAAAAGGGCCAATTGAGCCTATCATAAGCTTTCGAAATATCAAGCTTCAAAGCCATACTTTGGTTACCACTCTTCTCCATCAAGTGAAACATCTCATGAGTAGTAATAGCCACATCCAAGATTCGGTGATCTAGGAAAAAACCATTCTAAGGTTTACTAATAAAATTATGGAGTAGTGATTTTAGGTGGTTCACCAAGACCTCAAAGAAGATCTTATAGATAGTATTGCATAAACTAGTAGGTCTAAAGTTAGAGAGATACATTAGGTCCTTTATTTTTGTAACCAAAACAATAAATGTTCTATTAATTCTTTTGATAATCTTCCTAGTCCTAAAGAAATTTCTTATAGGTCTAATGACATCCATTTTTATCACATCCCAAAAGCATTGGAAGAAAGTTGGGGGAAGTCATCAGGATCCAAAGATTTATAGGCCTTTATGGAGAAAACAACCCTACACACTTCTTCCTCCATAACCTAGTGAGAAAGAACAACATTCTCCTCCACCGTTAACACATTAGGAATGGTGTCAATCAACCACTTTCTATCCTCCCTATTGATAACCCTTTACTCCTCCTTATAAGCATTCTAGAAGTAACTACTTACCCAATTACTAATATCCTCCATCTTACTTAGTTTATTATTATGGGCATCCATCAAAAAGTCAATAGTATTTCTCCTTTTGTGATTAGAGATAGACTTGTGGAAGAACATCATCTTCCTATCCCCAAAATTCATCCATATGATTCTCAATCTTTGTTTCAAGAACATTTCCTCTCTAAGCATAGTATCTTTCCACACCCTCTTACAATTTTCCTCTTTAATAATCATATCTTCTAAGGTCAAACCATCCCCCATCACCTTTTGGAGATTCTACAACTTACCTTCCATCTCCTTCTTGATCTTAAAGATATCACCAAAATATCTTTTATTCCAAGGCTTCACATTCCTCCTCATATTATCCAAATTTGTTGAGTGCCTAAACATCACAGTGCCCTCAATATTTATATTCCACCAATCCTTGACACATTTTCTAAAATCTAGATGCGACCACCACTTTATTTCATAACTAAAAGGTTTTGGGCCCCTCATAACCTCCTCCTTCCAATTGAAAAGGATGGGTGCATGATCTGAGACCATCCTAGGAAGACCCAATAGGGTGGAGGAAGTTAGCCCATTTCACCTAGTCCAAACAAGGAGTCTATCAAGTTTTACTTGAATGAGGTCTTCCCCCTTTATTCAAAAAAGTTAGCTTGACACCTCTAAGATCCAAATCCATCAAGTCATTAGTAGTTATAAAATTATCCAAATCCTTCATACTATCAATAAAATCAATCACTCCTCCAACCTTCTTTGATGGGTACAATGGAGAATTTAACTCTCCCATAAAAAAGGAGTTCCTAGAATGGGAGAGGGAGTTTGATAACTCCTCCCAAAGCCAACATTTTCCAAGTCTTGAGTTTGGAGCATACACATTAATAACATTCTAGAGCTCCTCACCCTTCTTATGCTCAGTTATAAGATAGTACTTAGAACTATGAATAAAACTCCCTTTCCCCACACTAGGGTTCCAAAGGGAGACCACTCCTCTTCAAGCTCCCTCTAATTCACTATAGCAATAAATATCCCCTAGCCAAAAATAACCCATAATACTATCCAAATTAGCTAGGGATATTTTCACTTCTTGAATCAGTAAAATATCAATCCTAGTATTATTCATATGTTGTTTAAGTGTAAACTTCTTCTAAGGGCTATTCAACCCCCTCATATTACAAGATAGGACAATCACTTCCCACCCTTGGTCATAGTCTCCAAGGTTGGTTGCTTGCCACTAGAAACCTCCCTTTCCATCTACTTGGTCCTTTTATTCTGCTTTATCATCTTCCCCATATCTAGTTTCATCTCCTTCCAATATTTGGTTTCATTGACACTCTAGTCTATCCTTTATGGGTTTTCCAACCTTCATCTAATCCCATAGGGCTAGCAGAGGCTGAAGTAGAAGCCAATAATTCCTCTAAATTAGCTACCAAGGGGGAATCCATACTCTAACTGAGCTTATGAGTCACCTCTTCTTCAACTAACTCAATCCCCTTTTCTTCCTTAGACTCTTTGACCCTTCCATCCATCTCCCCACATACCTCCTCAATCACCTAATTTTGCATGGGTTTTTTAAGAAGATCCTCAATTCCTTATAGGAAGGGGAAAGGGTCACCTCCCTCAATGTTAAAAATCTCTCCTTTCTCTACTACACTTGAAGAACTTGAAGATCCTCCCTCCTCCATAGGCCTATGAAGTGATTTAGGGGGCACCTCAATTTGTAGTTCCTCCCTATGAGAACTAGTGACCAACCTATTCATCACCTCATTACCCCTCTCAAGAATCTCCTGAGTTGTAGATTCCTTTGCCCCCATCCCTCCAACTTCCTCTTCCACCTTCTTATTAGGTGGGGCCACTATGTCTTTTTCCTTTGACTTCTCTTCTTCAAATCTAAAAGGCTTACTATTCTTCTTATAGTCCACAAAAACATGTCCAAATGATAAGTAGATCTAGCAAAAGAGTCTTGCATTCTCATAAATTATAGGTTGAATCTTATTCCTCCACTTAGAACTCAACACTATGGACTTAGGTAGTTTTGCACCAATCACTACATTTACATTGAATCTTGCAAACACCAACCTGGACTTCTATAGGGTAATCAAATATGTAGCTACGAAATGCCCAAAGGAGTTCCCAATCAACTTGAGGACCCTTTCATCCCAATATTCTAGTAGGAGGCTTTGGAGACTGACGTAAACTAGATCCAACATGTTCAAATCCTTCATCAGATCCAAGGCCAAGTACCATTTAGTCACTATAAGGCTATGCTTAACATAATACAATGTCCTAGCCAAAACCATTGCCATATCTTCTACTAGAGTAAGCTTGAAGTAGAAGAGCCCCTAGACATTGTCAAAGTAACCACACTCCCTTTCATCCTCCACTTCTGACTCACCCATTTCTTGACCATCTCAATCAATGGGAGAAAGGTCACAAAATGTTCCACCAGACACAATATAATGTTAGCTGATACACAATCCACCAAGCTATCTAGGACAACTCCAACCAAGGATAACTTTAAGAAACTCCCCTTTGGAAAAATGTATAAGATCATGGCAAATCCAACATTATTTTATGGGCAAAAAATTAATTTTAATTGGAATTTTTTTTCAAAATAGGAAAAAAATTAATTTTATTAGAACTTTTTTTTCCCCATCATAAGATAATTTTGTAAAACTATGGCAAGTCTTTAATTATTTCAAAAAATAGAGACCAAAAGTAAAAATATATAGAAATCATAAATTTGTATCATCCAATATATAGTAACCCTATTTAATGACCATTATATGATCCTAAATCAATGGTCTAAACTCAATTTCAGGCTAAAAAGTTAAAGTACAACAAGTTTTAGAGAAAGTTTTTTAAATAACAATACTTGTCCACACAATATAATCTATTTTGGGCCAAAGATTAGAAGGATAAAAATTTCCAAAGAAAGTCTCTAGAATAGAGATGCTTGTCAAATATAGTTACTTTACCTATAACTTGACTTATAGTTTTACCATAGATTGGTGAATGTGACCATCGATTAAGACATGCCTCAAAAATTGTGGGTGAAAACATTTAATTTACCATGTAGAAAGATTAGATTCCATTGGCAAAGTCATCATAAAAATAAAAATTATTATGTATCATGATTAGCTATTAGTCTGAGCATTTCATAAATTGTGGATGATGTCACCACCCAAAAAGTGCCAAAAAAATTGCTAAATTTAGGTCCCTAGTGAGTGAGACTAGCCATTTGGCGAATATTCATGACTAAAGTAAACCTTGTCTCCAACCCCTCATCTCCATTGATCACCTTAGGGGCTTCTAGGGAGTGTTGATTCCAAATCTCCCCAAGGAGAAATTCCTTCCATCCTAGGACCACAATTCCACAAATCTCTCAAAAAGGTCCCTAGATAGAAAATTTGATACAACTAAATCCCCACCTATAAAAAAATTGGGATCCACCACCACCTAGGATCTCCCACTTGACATCAATACAAGTTGTAGGTCTAGGAAAACCCTACGGCTCTCTCCATCTAGAGGGGAGCCACCCTAACTCATCAAAATTCAAACACCAAAAGAACAAAAAAGTTACATAGCAAAAGGTTGGATAGAAAATTGTTAGCTATGTGTACATGGATGAATTTTGTGTGATAAGCTATGCAATAAAAGTGATAAGGGTATGAAATGTAGGAAAATTTTACTTATTGGTATAATTAGTTCTTCATGTTGCTCTAGTATATTTTTCTTCTAGGCCAATCACCTCAAAAAACCTCTATAATTTAACTAATGGTCAAATTGTGGATAATATGCTATAAGAGGAATTTCAAGGAGCGGATGTTAACATTAATTTTCTTTGTAATTAATAGATCTAATAGTAGACCCTTCACTCTATCTTCTTTGTGATTATTAGATCTTAATTTACATGTGTAAGTTTTAATCTCCATCATACTATATATATGATAATCATTATTTAATACAATGTGCTCATCGAAATTTTTATTCTTATTTTTTTGGTTCTTTTTCTTATAATTTTTGTTTCTTTTTCTAATTCTAATTAGATCTATGCTAAAAAAAAAATTACAATATGGCATCCTCGTTTGATCTAATTTGATTCTTGGCATATTAGGAAAGTTTGAATATGGGCATCCAACTCCTACCCAATTTTCAAGTGAAAGATTCATACAAATCCTATAGTTATAGCAAAGAACGCAGTCTATTTTTGTTACTAATTGGTTCATTTTTACACACTTTATCTTAATTGTACCTAGACAAACAATGAGTAGTCAATGTCAAATCATTCTACTTATTTTTTGTTATTAATTTTTTATTATTTATGAAGGCATCGGGTTTGGTCTTCTATGTTGTTTAAAATAAATGTAATGTAAGGCTCATGGAATGGGTGCCCTAGTTAGGCACTATTTAGATTCAAACATTTTGTTATCAAAATGAGTTTTAATGTGGCACTTGAAAATTATTTGACAAGTTCTATAGGGGAGTTAATGTGTTGACCAATTTTTATTATGAGAATGAGAACCTATAAATGCAAGTGACATGGGATGACCATAATCCATATCTCATAGATTTTTTTGGGTGTGTCATTCTTTTGGAGTCTAATCCTATTGCACAAATAGAGGAAAGATGCTAGGAAATATATGCAGGGGTTCTTAGAGAAGGGATCCAAGACCTTATTTCTAATAATTATATTATTTATGGGTGCTAATATTTGTAAGGCCTTATGCTAACCTTTTGTTTTGAACAATATTATGAATATCGTGATGCACTATGAGTTATGATTAATTTACACATATCTACAAATAATATGAAATATTTTATGGAGACATAAGTTGACATACAATGGATATACATTTTAAAGGTACAAATATAATGCTTGATGTTTAGAGTATAATAGAAATATGATGTGTAATCAAGAATGGAACATTTGACAATATATGCCAGTGCAAGTATATTCTCTTAAATAGTCATGTTATATAAGCTTATTTTTGTACATTGAAAATCTAATATAATGATACTAATCCAAGTGCTTTATGAATACAAGTGAAAACATTTTATGGAGCATAGGACATGGAAGATTTGAGGCTAAACAACATTGAAGATGAACTACACAAACTTATTTTTCAAGAAGAAATTGTTGACACATATATTATATCAACTTCAGAGCATGGAGGATAAAGTAAGTCATCACAACCATAGAACATGATATATAAACATGTAAAGGAGTATGGAAGATCAAAAGTAGTGGTCACTAAATAATTAGGGAGGATTATTAAGAAGGAAAGAGATATGAAAGTTTTCTATTTCTATGATTTTTTTATAATAAGTCAATGTTAGCCTATTTGAAATTCACATGTTTCTTGTTTTCTAACTACACAAACATTCAAATAGGTTTGTGCCAACATTTCAACCCTCATCAAGAAGAAATTGTTGACATACACATTATATCAACTTGGGACTTTGAAGGGTAAAGTGCTTCATAAAAAAACCATAGAACATTATGTATAAGCATTTAAAGGAGTATGATAGATTGACAATAGTGGTTGTTGAATAATTAGGGAGTAGTAAGAATGATTATGAAATTCTTCCATTTCCAAGAAAATTTTATAATAACTAAATGGTGGCTTGTTTTGAATTTTTATACTTCTTGATTTCTATATGAGAAACACATTCTAATGATTAATTAACAAATATCTCTGTATAACACAACTTACCTCTCCAATAATCATAAAAATCTATCAAATAATTTGTTCCTTGGGAGAAATCCAATTTTTTTATGCTTTTCTTGAACAAACCAAAATAGTGTCAACTAAACACCACTATCAACTAATATAGATCTACTAAAAAAATAAAAAATGTAAGCAATCTACATACCTCTAAAATTAAAACAACCAATTGTACACAATGCATCAAATATATACACTTTCCTTCAAGTCACAACCTTTTAACTAGATTTTAACTATGCTTTTCTAGATATTTCTAATTCTACAATTTTAATGTAGGTTCCTCACAATTACTTCAAGATTCCCTTGCATCAAACACATGGCATAAATTTTTTGATGATAAAGAGATTCCTTGCAGCTCAAATGCATAGTACAAGTCCAATATTCAAAGGTTCCTTGACCCTAGGGAATTTTTTTTGTAGTTGCGAAATAGTTTAAATAGGGAAGAGTTTCTTGGAGAATGGAAGGATATGGTGGTAATCCTAATCAAGTTCATCACTTTGGAAGGTATATTCAAAAAATTCCACTCCCATCTATTTCATGTGGTAAATAAATTTTACAGAGATTGGAAATTCAATTTTACTTTTTCTATTTTTTTCTTCCTATCTAAATCTATTACAAAAGTGAAGAATGAAAATGTATACCCTTCATTAGGGCCTCATCATGTGTGTGTACATCTTCTACCTATTTTTTACTATTTAATATTTCCCTTCCCTATTCCTTACTATGGAGATTAACAACCCTTTTTTCACTCTACTATGTCCTCTAGACAAGGTTTTTTTTTTTTTTTCCCCTAAAATTCACCCTTCTCCTTGGTTCATCCACTAGATTTAATCCCCATAGAAAGCTTAAATATAAAGATATGGCCTGAACCCTTGAGGAATGCACAACTAACTCTCCTTCTTTGTCTTAAATGCAACATCCCCTATTGTATTCCACTTGGAATACCCTAGTTACCATATTCTGACTAATATATTTTCCCTCCCATGATGGCCAAAAATTTTGTGTTATAGAATCACTATGACCCAAATACCATATGGAGAACTGTGAATGATATTTTTGTGTTTTATAATAGGAAAAATGTTATTTGTAAATGGCTTATTTTGTAAGTCTAAATTGAAAGGAATAAAATCAAAAGCTTGGAGGTCATGGCCAAGGCATAGAAAAAAGTAGTGGATTGGACCAAGGGAAAGGGTGATGGTAGTATGCGGGCTTTCTAATGATTTTTTTTTCTAAAAATCAATAATTTCAAAATCATGGAGGAGGAGATAAAAGACCTTAAGAACTAGATTCCCATGGATGAGGAGAAAAATGAAATGGTTAGTGTAATGAATAATGTAAAAATTAATCAATCCTAGATAAATAGAAAACTTCATTACCTTTCTACATATATCAAGGAGATGTCAGATAAGATCATGTAGCCCATTGATTCTTTACAATTGGATTTCAAGGAAATAAAAGGCTAAATGAAGAAAGATAGAGGAAAGCTTGCAGGTTTCTCTCAAATGTAATGTGTCATCCTTATAAGTTATTAATATTAGTCCTTCAAAAAGGGCCTCCTTCTTATATATTATGAGGGATCTTAATGAATAATGGAAATGGGTTCCTTTTCCCCCAATTGGCAATGGCCTACTATCCTAGTTTTTTGGTTCTCTAGTTTTGTTGTAGGTTTGTTGCCTTAGTTATCTAGTTTCTTTATTGTTTTTGTTTTTTGTCTTTTGTGTTATTATTGTAAAATTAGTTAGTATTTTAAAAATGAATTCTCATGAATTTCTTTTGTGATTTTTATTTAAGACTTTATGTAATTTTAGTTGTCAATTTTAGGCCCTCTCCTTCTTGATTTAATCATAATGACTCAATTTGACTCAATCATTGATCTTCAAATTTCCACATGCTTAATATTTTTATTTATTAAAGTATCTATCAAATATTAGAATTATCCAACAACAAATAATAAGGGAAAATTTTAGACAATGAGTCAAAATTGGAAAAAAAAAATGTTCCCTTCCAATTATCCATTGATCACAAAAATCTAAATAGATTTTAATCTCTTTGTGAATTCTTGAAAGTTCCTTTACAAGATGCATAGTGAACCCATTAAGATGATTCCTTCAAATTCTAACCCAAAAATAACAAGTTCCTTTGGGATATTCAAATATGAACCATTTTATAGAAACTCATCTAGTTTAGCTTCAATTATTCTCTTATTGAGACCTCCTACCCTTATTTGATTGCAAAAGTCAGTTTTCAGTAGAATAGAAAGACTAAAAGATTGAGGTTTTCTTTGAGTTGAAGTTACTACATATGTGTAGCTTCAATTAATCAATCTATAAAATGCCTCTAGTTTTTCAATAATGAATGTTATTTAGGAGGTTATCTAACATTGGACTTGAAAAGAACATTTTTCTTTATTCATAGTCTCTATCTAATTAAATCAAAATTCCACAAAACATACCAAAAAGAGGAGCAAAAATAGATATAATAACAAAAACTTTCATGATATATCAATAAACCTTGTTACATTAGAATAAGGAAAGGAAGGGAACCATCTCTACTTCTAGTGTATTATGTTTAAAATGTTGATCTACTCATGTGATAAATGACTATCACAATATATACTAACCCAAATTGTAATTACAATGGTTTTTACTATAAAAAAAATTCAATTGTTAATAAATCAAATCTACCTCTTAGAAGCTAACTTTTGAAAGACCCATTAGGCCTTCCAATCTCTCATATTAATTGATGCCACTAATTAAGTCATCTTTCGAATGAACATCATAAAATTTCCAAAATTCATTTCTAGATATCTTCTATATAGTGATGTTTTTATTAAATCATTCAAGATGGGGCATACACCCTTACATCAAGTCAAATGAAAAAGGATTAAATTCAACTTGAAACAAATACAAAACTAGCTTAACTAAGAAACCAAAAAAGACACAAAAAAATAGTAAAAGGATCCCCTAAAAATTTAAAAATATGAAGGCCCAAAGACTAAAGGGATGGTCCCTTAACAATGTTCCACTTTTGATTTATTTCCTTCATCATGTTTGAGAAGGAGCCTTTCTTCTAGGTATTTTGCACCCACATAAAAGTAGTAAGGAATTCCATCTCTCATCACCTCCATTTATTTACTCTTCTTTTCAGACAATCTATATCTATCATCTTCTTTCTACAATTTGTAAAGAGAATCTAAAGTCATATCTATCACCACCATGCTAAAATCAACAATTTCAGGTAGCTTCCTATTAACTTGATCTTGATTAGTTTTTACACATGCAATTGAATATTAAATTGATTTATTTCCTTCTTTCAAAGTGACTAATCATGAATTTACATAACCCACTCCTTAATAAAATCATAGTTGTCCAATATTATAGATATCTCATTCTCTTCTTCCCAAATTCTAGCATCCTCAACATCCTGAGACAAATTCCTTTCTCTAGCATCCACATTTTTCTAAGGCTTTGAGCTTATTTACATTTTTCTTGGTAGTATGTAAATGCACCAAAAACCACTTAATGCTAGTATTTTATCTATTGTAAAGAATGTACATTTAGTGAAATTTCTTCATAATGAAGAGGTAACTAGGTAATTATTCCTCAAGGCAAAAACCATGAAAATAAGGGGAAAACATTTTTAAAGGAAGAGGTTGGCATCATTATGAGAGGAAGAGGTTTTTTTTTCCTTTTTTGTTATGGATATTTTTATAAAGGTTCTAGTTGAACTTCATAGACCAAGATGAAGAAGAACCCTTTAAGACTTTAAGGGCCTCCTCAAGAATCGAATTGGTCCCTTTACTCATGCTTGTCATTTTTTAATTTCTTTGGGTTTGACCCTAGTTATAGAAGAAGTGAAGCATTAATATAAAATAAGAATAACCCCATTGATGTAGATTAATCCCCTCTTTAATTTATTATTTTTAATGGATTGAAAAAATAAAGAAAGAATTGAGAAAATAAAATTAATATTAATTTCATGTCTAAAATGATTTAAGATTAGGAGTAAATAGAAATGATAGAATTTGAAACTACATTTGAAAGAGTAAATGAAAACAAACACTACATCCTTCCACTCACTTCTATTTTTTTCCTTATTGAAGTCATTTTTGAGTCAAGAGATATTTTTTCCATGATGTAACAACTTAAAATTTCTCTTTTAATACCCCTTTAAATTTCTATGGAGGAACTCACCATTTTCTTACAACCTAGTAACAACAAGAATATTTTTCATGGAGACCACAAAGGAGACTCCACTAATGGTGACTTCTCCCTTATCCCAATCATTGCTAAAATTTTTAAATAAGTCTATGTAAAATCCCTTCATGTTCTATCAAGATAATTGGCCACACTACCCATTTCAAGAATAAATTAGAGGATATGATAATTCTTGAATTCTTCATAATTATCTAATTTATTTTTTATAATATCTCCTCCCATGTGGTGCAATTATTATAAATGATAAGATAGCATAAATGAATTTAACAAGCAGTGTTTCTAAAAAAACTAAAGAAGCAAAAAGAAAATCATACAAAACTAAACTATTTCCTATATGTGATTATTTTATTTACTATCATGGACAAACTCTCTAGTAAAAATTGGTACTAAGAGAGGGGTAGCATGAATCAGTACAAGTCCTCCAACTGGTCTATTGAGTTATCACACTAAATATTCTAACTACCAATTGCTTAACTGCTAGCACAATGATGAAAGTAATAAAATAAAAGTATAAAAATTTACACAAGAATGCATACATCAATGACCCATGGATTTTTGTATGTGGAAACCATCAATGAGAGGATGAAACCCATGGTCATAGTAATATATCCACTATTCATTTATTATGGATTAGAGGTTTCCCAGTTAAAGTCTACAACTATTCCTTTGAAGAACACATCCAATTATAAATTATTGCAACATGTTAGGATTACATAAGCCTTTTAAATCTATCTTGTTAAATATTTTATGACACTTCTTCTAGGAGGTACCTAGTTAGAGGATTTAGAACATGCTTTCTACTAAGCATGCCTAATCAAGATCTTACAATACTATTGCAATGGTAAGAAATAAATCAAAGTGGTTGATCTAAATAAATGACACACTTTGCCTCATAGATCTCCTATGTATATATATTGAAGACCCTTTTAACTCTACATAATATCTTGGCCTTCACTTTGATCACTATTATGTCAACTTTCTTCCTTTCTAATTAACTTTATTTGTAGTCACCAATTTGTAACTCCTTGGCTCTTGGCTATATTCTCTACTCTCCTTATCTCTATATCTTCTTATGATAACTTTGACAATAAAAAAAACCTACTACTCTAATAAATAACTTTTCCAAACTTATATGATCTCAATATTCTATGATTAAAAACCCTACAACATATTGCTAAAAAATGATGAATTCAAATTTTGAATCACATACTTGAGTTGGTCATGGAACACCTATAATACCTATAAATAACTTCCTATTCATGTAGGCCTATTTATCCTTTCATGAACCTATAGATAGAATTTTTCCTTGCATCCTACCACTGCTTCTACATTTCTATCATGTCAACATGTACTGACATGTATTTTTGATATATCACATCTATTATCACTCATCATTATTGGATTTTCCTTAGCAGTTTGCCTATATGTGTGTTATTCCTTGTCCTCAATACTTACTCAATCTAATTATTTTAGAGTCTACCTTTGTATCATACCTTTATGTTCCTTTCCCATAGATTACAAATCAATAAAAAAACATTAAAGTGCTAAGAGTTAGCATCACTAATATCTAATCTTGATGCTAATGAGACTTGTAATTCCAATAATCTGAATCTTTGGCATTGATGGAAAAACCTTGTTAACCATCCTTGACCCTTTTTGTCATTTCCTTTTTCCTTCCACCTTTCATTATGAATTTATTTGAGTAGAATAGTAGGAAACTCTATAAGAGTGTGGACTTCATCAAAAGATCTATGGGACCCCCCACCCCTTCACTCAATCTTCTCCACATGTACATTTTTCTCTGATTATCTCCTTGTGTTTGTGTGTCCTTCTCTTCCTTTCTTTTTATTCTCCCCCAATTTTTCACTTATCCTCCCCTTTTAATCCCTTTTATCATTCCGTCATTTCTTTTTATAGTATTCTCCCCCTTTCATTGATCTCTTCTATTCTCCCCCTTCTTGTCATCAATGATAAAAGGGTGTGACTACTTTGGTCACAACAACCCTATATATTGGGCTTGGGAACTTTCAAGCTATGCCTCCCAAGATTCATTAATATATCTAAGAGTGGGTGTATTACTCAATATATCTACCAAATGTTCTTTAGTATCTTCCAATGTGCTCATTGGTGTCTTGACTATCTAGATGTCCATAACTTTTGCATTCTCTAGAATAATTCCTACAAGTGGTAATAGGAAAAATTGAAGCTCTAAAATTTTAATTTTTCTCTTATCTTGTTTATATCTTATTCTATTGATAAGAAGGCTCTTCTCTTGAATTTCCACTGCATATTGAGTTGTTGAATCTTTTACAACATCAAATTGACTCTATATTTGCTTAATCTCCTATTGAGATTTCTTCATATTTTTCTCTAAGTCAAGTGTGTATTTCTATGGATATGATACTTTTTGTAGGACTAGTTTAATATCCTCTAACACTTCCACCATGATATCCTTTGACTCTAATCAAGTAGATTATGATTCTTTCTTTCTATTTCTCTTCAAATTTATCTACAATGAACTTATCCATGTCTATGTTGTCAACGTTTGTTTCTAGTTGATTGATTAAATTAGTTTTGTTATTTTTTTAGACATATGTGGCTAAGTCCACTACCAATTCCTTGGTATTCACCAATGTCTATGCTCTCTTCTATCTTTTTATTTATTTCATAAGAAGTCTATATTGTTGAGTCAATTTGTAGTAATGATTTACTTTCTTTTCACTCATTTCAGCCAGTGTACCTTTCTATTTGTCAATTTTCTCTTTTATCTTTCTTTAAGTTATCTATTTCTTCTCCATTATTTTCAAATAGTGCTGATCATCTTTAGACTTGAAAATGATGGTGATGATAAGGGTGATGTATATTGACCTTTTCTTTTTTTAATTCTTCCCTTGATCTTCTTCCTCTTCTCTTTCTTCCAAACTTAGCTATCTCTTGAAGACATGGATTTCATTTAACTCTTTTTTCCATGAAATATGTCTCTGGTTATCTCATAACTATCATCTTACACTTCCTTAATAGATGGCTCATCATTTTCTTGCTTCTTTTTTACCTCTTGTGCAAATATATATCTTGTTGATGTGTCTTACCCTTGTCAGGAGATTTTCTCTTTTTTAGAAGTATTAAATGTCCTTGAGATACTATGTCTTTTGCTGGACTCTTATTGTCCTTCAATGTAGCTTCTTTCTTGAGATTCCTTTCCTTTATTAGTGCTTGAGCATCTATGCCTTGATTGCCTTACATGGTTAGTGTGGCAATGCTAGTCAGTGTCATTGGCTATGTTTTCTCCCTTTCTTGTGCTATTGATTATTGAGAATATTCTTTCCTTTCTCATTCACTAGGAACACTCTCCTCTTGCACCTCTTTTACTTGAACCTAGGTATCCTCTATGGATGTATCTCATTGTAGGGCCTTTTCCTTAAAATTTACTATTTTTTAATGATGTTTTCTTATTCTTGTTGATTTTATTTAATAGGTGATTTGATTCTCATTAGAGGAATCAATGAGGATATGTTTGGTGCCTCCTCTTTTCTTTCACCCATCTTCTTTTTAGCTGGTGTGTAGTCCATTTTAGGTGGAATAGGTTGATGTCCCCTTCATGGTGATGTAAGAGGATTGAAATTGACTAGTATTTCTAGTAGTTATTCAACATGTGCCTCCTCATCTTCATCTCTTCCTAATAGTACAAACTTTATATTCTTTTTATTCTCTAGTTGCATTACACTTTTTCTATTGGGATTAGAATGTTAGATATTTGAGCCTTTTCTTTCTCTTATTTTTCACACCAAGATCCTATAATTATTCAATGATATTGTTCAACATTACATAGCTTCTTGGAATGCATTGTTCTCTCTCCCTCTAATTACTAGTGTTATGTTTTCCTATGTGGCAAAATATTTTTTGTATGCATCCACATACTTTATCATTTTTGATGGTGCATATTATGGCCTAACTTTTGCAAATGCATCTTCTAGTAAGACCTTGAATGAGTCCTACAGAATGTTATCATACTAAGTAAGAATGACACTAATGACCTTATTTATATCTTCTTCATTTAGTTTTGAATACCTATTTCTCAATGTATTGTAATTACCATTATGTGCAATATCATTCAAAATTTCATTAATTGAGAATGGAATGGGTTGATTCTTACCTCTCTTCACCATTTTGTTATGTCCACTTATATTTTGAATAACTCTATATCTCTAATGATCAATGAGGATTATTTTTTCCTTTCCTTTTCCTTTTCAATCCTTTTCTATTTGTAGGCTTTATTCCTTACTAGTTGTGCTGAGATTTTTTCCTTCTTTCTAGTGTCTTTTGTCTTCTTTATTGGCTTAGATAAAAAATATTGATCAAAGCCACACTTGTCTTCAATATTCACCTATGGTAAAGGTCTAGGTGAGGATTCACCTCTAAGCTCTACTTCTTCCTTGATGTTTATTTCCTTATAATCATTTCTATCAATTAATTTTGTGTTCATATTCCTACTAGAATTTCTTGTATTACTCTTTGCAGATGTTGTATCCTTCTATTTCTTAAGAATAATGCTCTTTAATACCAAGTTTGGGATAAACTTGGGAAGTTTTGGATCTATTAGCATTGCTAGTAACCTATTAATGTATGGTCTTGCATCTTCTTTTGTTACCCCTCATATTAAAATATTGTCAACACTTGAGAATGTGGTTCAATAGCTTGTGCCATACAATAATTTGTGTTTTCCAAAAATAAGAATTCATTCTTTTTCTCTTCAACTAGACAAAAGGGTATCCTTTCCCTCTTGTGCACGTCTTGTTGAAATTTCTTAAACTATGACCTCAGTATATTGTTTCCTTTACATTCTCTAAAGGCTAAGTGGAAAAATAAGAAGAAATTGATTAAATTAATTTCTTATAAAGTAATTAAATAAATTAAAATTAAAATGTGACTTTATATTTAACTAATTTAATTTTCTAAAAGAATAATTAATTATTGTATTACAAGGGACAAGCTTCTAGAGAGTGCATTTTCTAGAAATACAACTAATTATTGTATTGGAAAGGGGGAAGATTCTAGACAAATAAATTAAATAATATTTTATTTCCTTCTAAAAGGGTGAAGGAAAAGAATAAATAGAGGTGAGAGCTTAATTTTTAATCATTTGATTATTGTGAATTGCATTTGATAAGAACTTGGGGGAAGAAACTAAGGTTTCTAATTTCAGTTAGCCATTGGAGAATGCCAACTCTTCAGTGTTGCAACCATTTGATGTGGTGAAATATCCACTAAATTTGGTATTCAGGAGAGCTTCAATTCAAGAGTTCTATTTGTTCTTAAATTGGAGAATATATTTATTGTTGTATGCTATAGTATGCAAGAACAATGCCACGCTATAGTACTTATGCTTGATTCATCTCTATTCTTGGGCATCACTATTATCAAGTTCCTCTTGAAACTATTAGTAGTTAGCATTGTAATTTTTAGACATATGATTTTGCTGTGATAATTCAAGATCAGATTTTGGCATTACTATAGTCATTATTGTAAGCCCATTTGTCTAGGAAAACTCATAGAAACATTGTACATGAGAATGAATTCAATAAAGGAGACACATGTTGCATACCATTTGTTTGATGAAATATCCATCTAATAGCATATATGATTAGTATAATAGTTGTATGTCAATTGTTTGTCAAAATGTTAGTTGGCTATAGGTATGCATTCTGTATCTAGTTTCCATGTATATGCATTAAAAATGCCAAAAGAACTACACTTTCATATTAGTTCATTGTAAGAAGCATTGTAATATCATTTGCAAACATTCTAAATGTCCTAGCATTGAAAGGCAACATATAAGTGTTTGACAATATTCCTTGAGCTAAAATTAGTCAGTTTTGGCAAGGGATATTACATTGGTATTAGAGATAAATCCTACCATCTTGAGGGTTTAGTAATCACATGTAGCCACTTGGGGTTGGCTCTCATAGATTTTCCACTCATAGGCAGGCTTTGTTTGACAAGAAACAAGATTTTTACAGGTAGCTAGACACCATGGGTGTAGGAAAGAGCATATCCCACCAAGAGACAATAGGAATGAGGATCAATAAACAAGGGCATTTTTTAGAGAAATGGTTACAAAATAGGAGTGGATGGCTTAGGCTTTGTAGGAATTCACCACCATGGTTGAGCAGATGAACCCAAAAGATAGATGAAATTAGGAACAAGGGGATAATAGGAGTGTAGTCGGATCACCTAGAGCTCATAGAACTCTTTCCAGAATAGCAGATAGGCCCACATATCCTACCTTTGTTAGAGAGGAACCAGTACATGAGCCAGTAGAGGAAGTTTGGGACGAGACATTTGCATATATTCTTTTGGTTGCAAATGATGAATGGGAATTATTAGTTCCTCAATTCTAGGAGAGGATGAACTTTGAACACTTTTTAAATCAAAGGAGACAACAATATAGGTCACTCAGATAGGACAGGAGGCCTAGGGATCAAAATAGTGAGCTGAAGAAGGCTATAGGAAAGCTTGTTATGCCTACATTTTATGGGAGTGGTAAGATGATAGCTTAAGCTAGGATTAATAATCTTGATACATTCTTGGCACTAAGGCCAATGATAGAGATTGAAGCTATCAAATATGCCACTTTTCATTTGGAGGGAGTAGCACATAATTGGTGGTACCAGGGTATGGTAACACTTTAGCATAATCAAGTGACATAGTACTAGGACTTTGTGGATAGGTTGGTTGAAATATTTGACAAGAATGATCTAGAGGTTTACTTTATGGAATTAACATAGCTGAAACAAATAGACAGCTTGCAATATTTCATTAGTGAATTTTAGTGGTTAGCATTCATGGTGCCAAATAGTTCAGAACATAGATTGATAGTTCTTTTCATTAAGGGTCTATCCAAACCACTAAGAGGTCAGATAAAGGCATTTGATCCCATTTCTTTACAGGAAGATATGAAAAAGGCAAGAAGTATGGAACATGTTGTCCCAACAAACAAATTTCAGTCCAAAGGAGCATCTTCTTGTAAGGATAACCAACCATTTTATACAAAACTAGAGAGGATTGATTTTTAAAATCATTCTAAAGATAAAACTCTAGCACCTTTTGATATGGAAATATTAAGTGACTTGAGGAAGAAAAAATTATGTTTCTACTATAAGGGACCTTATGATGCAAACCATGACTGCCCTCTTAGACCAAAAGGAAAAGCTAATAGAGTTATGTGGGCATAGTATGAGGAATCAAAATTAGATAATTTAGACCAGCAATTTGATATAAAGGAAATAGATGGTGAATAAAAGGAAGACAAGGCTGAAAACTTGTCTAAAATGGAGTCTAAGGATGGGGAAGGAGATGGGAAACTTAGGGAAGCTCGTCTCACTAGTATTAAGCATGAAGGATCATTTTGAATGAGAGGAGTACTTTTTGGACAACAAGTTATAACTTTGGTTGATATTGGTACCACTCATAATTTCATTGATGCTAGTTTGGTGGAGAAGTGTGGCATACAAATAGAGGAGTTTGTGGGAATTAGAGTGAGGGTAGTTGATGGCTATGTCCTCAATTATGATCATAAGATCGCTAGAGTCCCATTGGAAGTTAATAATTATACCTTTAAGGTAGATTTCTATGTTGTGCCTATGGGAGATACATATATAGTACTTGGGATGAGTTGGTTGCACAATATTGGTGAGTTCACTCCTAATCTTAAGGAGATGGAGATGAGGTTTAAAGTGAATGGGAAGACACAGATTCTTAAGGCAATTTGGGATAGTGATTTTAGAATGGTCTCTTTTTAAAGCATGGCTAGATTGATTCAACATGATTAGGTAGAGTGGGCAGCAGAGTGCATGTTAATGCCATCACAAGAGGGACAATAGAAGACTGGATATCCACCTAATATTCAAGAGCTTAGAGTTAAACACTCTAAGGTGTTCAATGACATTCCACTAGATAGACCACCAGAGAAGGGATTGAGAACATCATTGAGTTAGAGGAGGAGGCTAAGCCCATCATGATTACACCTTACAGGCATCCAAAGAGGTTGAAGGATGAAATTGAAAAAACCATAAAGGAGTTGTTATGGGCCACATTAGACCAAGTAAGTCTCCTTTTTCTTCTTCAGTGGTGTTGGTGAAAAAGAAGGATGGGACATTGAGGATGTGCATTGATTATAGGGTGCTTAATATGAAGACAATTAAAAATAGGTACCCCATTCCCAAGATCAATGAGTTGATAGATGAGCTTCATGGAGCTTACTTCTTCTCAAAAATAAATTTTAGATCAGGTTATCACTAGATTAGAGCTAGAGAGTAAGGCATCGAGAAGACAACCTTTAGATGTCATTATGGTGATTTTGAGTTTATAGTTATGCCATTTGGGCTAACTAACGCACCTGCTAATTTTCAAGCAACAATAAAAAGGTTTTTCCATCCTCAGTTGAGGAAGTTTTTACTTGTCTTCTTCAATGATATCTTGATGTACAGTAGATCTTGGGAGGAGTACTTGGTTCACCTTGACACAATGTTGGATATATTAGGCAAAGAGTTCTTCTTTGCAAAGCAGTCAAAACTTGATTTAGGTATGACAGAGTTGTTGTATTTGGATCACATCATCCATGCAAAAGACATACACATGGATCCTAAAAAGATTTGTGCCATTTTGGAGTGGCCTTCATCAGTGAACCTTACACAGTTGAGTGGCTTCTACAAGAGGTTTGTGGATGGATATTCTAGGCATGTATCACCCATGATAGATTTGATGAGAAAAGGACCTTTCTTATGGACTTCTAAGGCACAAGAGTGTTTTGAAAAATTTAAGGAGTTCATGACCTCCTATCCAATGTTAGTGTTAAAAAATTTCAGCAAACCTTTTGAGCTACATTATGATGCTCCCAAAGAGGGCATTGGAGTAGTGCTTATGTAGGAGAAGCACCCTAATGCTTATGAAAGAAGGAAATTAAGAGGGCTAGAGTAGAACTTCAACATATATGATAAGGAGATATTAGCCATTATGCATGCTCTGGCTAAATTCAGGGAATATTTGGTAGATAGAAAATTTTGTATCCAAACTGACCATAATATCCTAAAACACTTTATGGGGTAGTGAGATCTCAATGATAGCTAGTAGAAGAGGGTGAGCAAGTTACAGTCTTATGTCTTTGATATTACATATTTGAAGGAGACACAGAATGTAATTGCTACTGCTTTATCACCTAGGCCCCATTTGAGCTTATTGATAGATATATCAGAGAATTGGAGACACTTGATCCTTGCAATGTATGCAAAGGATGCATAGATAGTTGGATTCATAGATGGAGCTACTCAAGATAATAGATACAACCTTGTGAATGAGCTCATCATTTATAAAGGGCAAATATTTTTGGCTTCAGGCCCAACAACGAGGAGGATGGATCTAAAAAAATTTCATGACTCACCTATCATAGGACATCATGGTTTCTATAAGACATACTAGTAGATTATAGAGTGCTTCACATGGAAAGGGCTCAAAGAAGAGGTACTTTAGTATTTTAGGGAGTGTCCCACATCCCAGTAGAATAAGAAGGAACACTCCTATCTAGCTAGTTTACATCAGCCACTTCTAATTCCTTATAGGAAGTGGGAGTGTTTATCTATGGACTTCATCATAGGACTACCTAGAGCCTAAGATAGGGGCTATATATATGTGGTTGTGGATAGCCTTACAAAGTTTGTACACTTCTTTCTAATCACTGCTACACAGGTGGTAGAGTTGTTCTTCAAGGAGATATTTAGATTACATATGAGTCACTTTTGGCAAGAGCTATTAAAGTTATGTGTAATAGAGTTCATTCTAAATACTAGCTACCACCCTTAGATAGATGGTTAGATGGAGATAGTGAATAAATGGGTGGAGGGATATTTTAGAAACTATATAGCAGGGCAATAGAAGGCATGGATAAAATGGATTTATCTCTATGAGTATTGCTACAATACCACTTATCACATGTCTATTCAGATTTCACCCTTTGTGGCCCTGTATGGGTATGAGGCACCCAATTTTATGGATCTACTTTTGGGTGACAATAGAGTTCCCAGTGTAGGTGATTTTTAATAGGAGATTCAAGACATTGTTGAGATTCTCAAGGATAATATAACCAAGTCATAGAACAAACAAAAGAAATATGCAACCAGAAGAGGACTAAGTAGACTTTTGAGGTTGGAGATATGGTGCATCTTATGTTGTAGCCATGATACTATGGTCCATTTAGGATCATCATGAAACTAGGAGAGGTAGCTTATGAGTTAGATTTGCTGGCAAAGAGCAAGATGCACAATGTTTTTCATGTGTCACACCTCAAGAATGAACTAGGAATCATATTGTTCCTTCTACAATGCTTCCACCCTTGGATGATGAGGGAAATTTTGTATTGGTGCTAGAGGCTATCATTTATATCAAGGAAAGGAACTTGAGGCAACCTACTATAAGGTAGTATTTGGTGAAATGGAAGGACCTACCAATAGAGGATGCATCATGGGAGAATGAGGAGATTTTGTAGCATCTAGACTTGAAGTTGCTTAAGCACAACCAATTTTAGGGAGGGCGGATTGTAATGTCCCCATTTTTTTAGCATCTCAGTGGAGTTCTTAGCCTTTACGTTCTTTGAAGGCTAAGTGGAGAGATAAGGAGAAATTGATTAAATTAATTTCTATAAAGTTATTAAATAAATTAAAATTAAAAGGTGACTTTATATTTAATTAATTTAATTTTCTAGAAGCATAATTAATTATTGTGTTGCAAAGACGAAGCTTTTAGAGAGTGCATTTTCTAGAAATACAACTAATTATTGTATTGGAAAGGGGGAAGATTCTAGAGAAATCAATTAAATAATATTTTATTTCCTTCTAAAAGAGTGAAGGTAAAGAATAAATAGAGGTGAGAGCTTCATTTTTAGTCATTTGATTATTGTGAATTGCATTTGATAAGAACTTGGGAGAAGAAACTAAGGTTTCTGATTTTAGTCAACCATTGGAGAATGTCAACTCTTTAGTGTTGAAACCATTTGAGGTGGTGAAATATCCACTGAATTTGGTATTTAGGAGAGCTTCAATTTTGGAGTTATATTTGTTCTTAAATTGGAGAATACATTTATTATTGGCTGCTATAGACACAAGAACGATGCCACACTACAATACTTATGCTTGATTCATCACCATTCTTGGGCATCACTATTATCAGGTTCCTCTTGCAACTATTAGTAGTTAGTATTGTAATTTTTAGGCACATGATTTTGTTGTGATAATTCAAGATCAGGTTTTGGCATTACTATAGTCATTATTGTAAGCTCATTTTTCTTGACAAACTCATAACATTGTACATGAGAATGAATTTAATAAAGGAGACACATGTTGCACACCATTTGTTTGACAAAATGTCCATCTAATAGCATATATGATCAGTATAATAGTTGTATGTTAATTGTTTGTCAAAATGTCAATTGGTTGTAGGTAAGCATTCCATATCTAATTTCCATGTATATGCATTGAAAATACCAAAAGAACTGCACTTGCATATTGCTTCATTGTAAGAGGCATTGTAATATCATTTGCAAACAATCTAAATTTCCTAGCATTGAAAGGTAACCTACAAGTGTTAGACATATTTCCTTGAGTTAAAATTAGTCAGTTTGGGCAAGGGATATTACACCTTGGTCTCCTAGTTTTCTATACATGTTTCATATCTAAGTTGTTATGGGTATGTATTTTTTCCATTTGAGGGTTGGGTGTTTGGGAAATCCTCTCTTGAAATAAAAGAATATGACTATCAATATGGCTTTGAATTTCAAATAGTCAATCTTGTAGTTCTTGATTTTGTGCAAGTTGATCAACAATTATTCATGAAGCCATCTACTTAGGTCAAGTGTTGTATTTTTGAATAATCTAGTAGGTGAAATATGTAGCATTGCTTGGAACACTATTCTCCCTACTAGAGTAGTAAATTATATGTGATCAAATTTTCTACAAAACTCATCTCATCACTTGGAATATTATTTACCATGCATTCACATCCATCATCATGACCTCCAGTTAGCTTTACTACTTTGGAAACTAAATTTTATTCTTATGGCTAGTTTCAACAATGTGTCACTAAAACCTCTAACTTTTATGATCACATCCTTAGTAATCTTGTGTGATATGTCCAACTACATATACTACTCATGTACTCTATTTAATACAAATCTAACCTAATAATCTTGGAATAAGTTGGGAATATCCAAAGTATGAAGTGGTATGGTCTTTTCCATATGCCTATGATTTTTCTTCAAAACCCCATTTTTACAAAATATCACAAATAAATTGCCAATTCTTTGTCACCTTGTTCTATAATTTGTACCTTTAGGTATGCACTCAGATTCTATGTGAGAAATACATTTGATGATAGTAAACATAATGATCCCTTGATGTCCTTTTTATCTTCCTTTAATAGAAGAATCTCATAATCTAGATTTTATTATTATTTTCATTTTGTTAACCAAATCAGACTTGTTGATTTCTTCATGTATTTTGAGTTTCAATTGATACATATTAAACAATTTTTGCTAAAAAACTTGCCCCTTACTATTCACACTACTCTTTATGCTTTCTTAATGTGTTAATCCTTTACAGAATGATCTTACTGTAGAAAGCTAGGTTTTTGCAAGTACACACCTCAAGAGTTCAAATTCTCCAAGTAGTAATTGGCTCTCTAATAGCCTATTTATGGTTTAAAAGATAGTAATACTAGAGTAATGTTAATATTGCAATTTTTAAAAAAATGCTTACCTACCACATAACCCATAAATCATGACCACAACCCATTAGCTAAGAGTTTAGATTCATTCCATGCTCATGTCTTACTACAGCTACACCACATTTGTTAGTCTATCTTTTGCTTTGTCATTCTTGACATCACAACACATGGATTACCCATTTATGATACAGGAATAGTGTAGTATTTTTCCTTTCACGCATAACTGCTTAAGCTAAATTAACTCAATTTGGCTAAAGGACCTTACAAGTAATCAATGATCTTACAATCTCATCACTTTTATTTTTCTAAGAATTGTATAAATAATTTTTGGTTTCCTCCTTGTCCACAATCTCACCCTTCCTTTTTATTAGGATTTTGACTCTTGGACTTTCTTCTAGATCTATAGTCTCTAGCACGATGTCCAATCTTGTTATAGTTATATCAAGTCATCTTTGTTCCTCTACAAGGTCCTAAGATGCTTCTCCATCCTAAGCTTACCTTGCAATCTAATACAATATTTTAATTATTGTGTGGTTAACCTATCCTTCCTAGTGAGACTTTCTTACTTTCGAGATGATTGATTGGATCTCACCATGGATCTACAGTCTTTCACCTTATGTCTATAATTGTTACAAAAGTACCAATATCTTCATCTATTTTCTCATCATGATGAGATCAACATTCTTGATGGTCATATCAATGATATTTGTGATAATATCCACTAAACGTATTTTGAATACTAAATGGGGCTTGTTTGTACTAGCATACATTTGAAGTATGTCCTAATCTATCACAATATTAAAAGGTAGGTTTCTTGGATTTCATACATTTAGGTGATGTCCTCCCTTGGTTCTTTAGGTTCTAGTCTTTTCTCCTAGATGACTCACCTTTCTTGGTATTTGTATCACTATCCAAGATTGGTGGTGCTCTTTTTCTTTCTCTAATCTTTTAGTTTCTCATCTATCTTCTTACAACAATCATTAAATATTTTCATATTTTCATTTCTCTCATTGGTTTTTAAAACCTCTTTAGTTAGTTTTTGGATTTTTTCATTATTTTGTATTCCATATCTCTTGGCCTCTAGTGTTTCAGTCAAAGTATCCTAATCTTTCTCTTTTACTAGAACAAGATTACATTTTTTTATCTTGAGCTTGACTTAGTCTTACATTAGTTTTTTATTTTTCTTTCTTCATTTGTGAAATGGTTTTATTTAGTTTCTCATTAGTAGTGATGAATTCTTCAAATTCATCTAACCTACTATGTTCCTCAAGTTGTTCAATTAGTTAATGATTCTTAGTGAGTTTCTTCATTAGTTTATTTCTTTATTTCCAAATAAACCCTTACCTTGAACACTTCAATTTGATCTTCCCTCAAGCTATCAAGCTTGTAGTAGGTAGGGTTTAAGATATTATAATAATTATTAGTCTCAAGTACTAGTACTAATAGGGTGTAGGGGCGAAAGTATGAATTCTCCAACTAGTCTGATAAATTATCACATTAAATATTCTAACTACTAGTTTCTTAACAACAAATATAATCATGAATATAGTAAAATAAAAGTATACAACCTCACACAAAAATGCATACATTAATGAAACATGAATTTTTGTACATGAAAATCCTAAATGAGAGGATGAAAACCATGGTAGGAATAAGATACCCATTAGCTTTTTACTATAGATAAAATAATTCCTAATTAGAGACTATAGTTATTCCTATGGAAAACCAATTAGTTATGAATAATAGAAATCCTATTAGGATTTTATGAGTCTATAAAAGGTACATTGTTAAAGTATTTATAACATTCTTTCTAGGAGATGTCTAGTTACAGGATTAACAATTTTATTTTTATCAAAGCATGCTTAGTGAAGGGATTACACAATTTGGTTAAAAATAAATTGAAGTGGTTGATATAAATAAATGGCACACCTTGCCTCATAGATTTCTTGTGTATATCTTGAAAACCCTTTCATATTTACTTACTATCTTGGAATTTACTATGATAATTATTGTATCATCTTTCTCCCTTTCTACTTACTCTATCTATAGTCACTAGTCTACAACCCCTTGTCTCTATTTGTTGTCTTCTCTAATTTACTTATCTCTACAGTTTCTTCTAATAAATTAAACAATAAAAGTAAGCTCACTACTCCGAAAAAGAAGTAAGTTTTCCAAATGTATATGATCTCAATCATATGGGATCCAAAAACCTAAAATATCATTCTTAAAACTAATGCATTTAAATTTTGAATTTCATACTTGAGATGGTCATGAACCATATGTGATACCTATATACATAGGTGCATAGTCAAGTAGGCATATTTTTTCAACTTTCATCTTCTAGAAAACATTTGTTCTTATATCTTACCACCACTTATATATTTCTATCACATCAATGGTGATTCATCATTGTTCACTTCATCTTATCACTTTGCATGTATACATTTGTTTCCTTGTCCTCAATCCTTACTCAAATTGGCATGTGTAGAGTCTATAGATGCATCATACCTTCATTTTCCTTGCTCACTAATTTTCAATCTATGATAACATGTCAGTGTGCTAATAATTAGCATCACTACTTTCTAATCTTCATGCCAATGAGATTTGTAAGTCTAACACAAAAATCCTAAAGAAATTAGAGGATTGGATGTCATCAACATGTATGAGTTTATCACATGACATAGAAGCATACATCTATTGGCAAGTGATCAATTATGAAATTATAAATTTTGACATCGATGGAAATAGAACTAGTTCTTAATATTGTTTGATATGATAATCTATTTTGAGGAAAGATATTCATAAAAAATTCTTAAGTAGAATGTAAGAAACAAATATATAGTTTAATTTTTTTGGTCAGTCAAAACAATATATTTATCAGACATGGTTTTTGTTTAGAGAAAAATGGAAGTGCTTTAGTAAGATGTTGGCCTCTACTTTTAGTACTAATTAATTTAAATAGATATGTGTGGGAATAAATATAATTTCCATATATAATTCCTTTTTTAATATGAGAAAATCCAAAATGAAGAAAGGAATGCCAATACTCAATTCAAATTGTAAAAAGGAATGCAATATAAGGAAATACAATTTATCTTCTATGTGATAATGTTTATACAAAATTGAAAAAATAGATTGAATAATGTAAATCTAGATGTTAAGTGTATACAATTAGCCTAATCAAGATATAGATATGAGATAAAGATATGAAAATAAATAAATTATGAAAGACTTGCCTTGAAATGCATAGTAGAAGATGTATTTTAGCTCCAAAAAGCATGAATCTTGTCCTATTTTTTAATATCTCATTGTGGATTCCTAAATAAAATGATCAATCAGAAGAAAAAAAACCTAGAAACCATTTTTCTAGAAAAGTACTAGGGTCTATTTTGACCTAGTTGTAACTTGACTGGTTAGGTTTCTACAATATCACCATGTACTAGCAGGACTATAACAAATTTGAATCAACTTCTTGAGAAAGATCTGAGAAAGATGTTTCCATATCCATAATTGAAATTTTTCTATCCTAATCCTACACACATAAAATAAAGGGTTTTTATTATTTGGTGGATGAGGGATTTCCTTAGTCAGTCCCTAGATTGAGGAATCAACCTTGAAATGATCAATGTAAATGTAAATTATTAAAACAAGTTAAATGTTAGGATATGCCTTTCTAAAATCCATTTTCAATAAGGATTTTCCTTGTAGATTGTTGAAGACCTTGAATTTGATATGCGAATATTGGATATCTCCAAAATTTTCAATGGATCTACCATAATTACATCATAGTGCCATGGATATAAGTGTGCATCAATTTAGAATATGATGAATTATTCAATATAGATCTCCTCCCTTGATGGCTAACAATGTGCTAGATCTTGAAGAGAAAATACCCTCTAATGTAGGAGCATCCTAGGTTGCACTGCTATCCTACATGTTTTCAATCTTTATTTTACTATTGAAACTGGGTTCTACTGAAATTGTGTTTTTTGGTTTTTGGGTGCATGTTGTAGACCAGAGAACTGATTTTAGATAATTAATGAATATATATTCACTTCAAGGATTTAATAATGCCTATATTTCTATCTATCTTCTAGAGAACAAGTCCTAACTCCTTATGAGTTGGGACATATGGCAATTCTCCCAGAACATCAATTTCTTGCAGTTCTATGTGACAGTTTTCTATGCTCAACTTTCAAAATGGATGCCCACTTTTCCTTGATGAATCAGACCTTACACACTTAATAGGTTGTAGAGGACCTAGATTTATACCCATAATTTGAAGCATGAGTTCTAACTCAATTAGAGTGTGGAGATATCATGATTTTTCTCGAACATTGATTTCAGGATAATTAATTGCTGATGCAGGCTGACTTATGTATTTAATTTAGGTTTATTTTCATTTAATATTTGTTGAGAGCTGACTTATGGCTTCTCCATGACTCTAGAATGATCTATAATCCATTTTGGCTTGTATAAATAGAGAATTTAGGCTTAGAGCTAGGCAGATTTAGGGAGTTTTTGAAGAGTTTTGAAGAGGATTGTAGAGCAGAGCTGCAAAGTGTGAATTTATTGTTGATTTATGTATGAATGTAATTTGTATCTAGCCAAAACCTTGAAGGCCTTATATCTAGGCATGTATGAAGATATTTTGATGAATCAATAAAATTATTTCACTCTTCTTCCTCCTTTGGTTGTTCTTTTTGTTTGCTTTTTCTATGTTAACTCTTGTAGGGTGGTTTAGAGAGTTGGGTGTGCCATTGGCCCTAGTTTTCCTCATCCTTCCTTGTGTTAGGTGGTATCAAATATTATGGTTTAACCTTGTGGTAATTGGATCATGTATAACCCTTATTTGGATTTGGTTATAGGGTGGCAGATTTATAGATTTGACCTATAACTTGTAGAGAGTTACGATCTTGCAGGAACTTGATTTGTAAAGATGATTCATGGTAGAGGAAATGCTAATAATTCTATATTGGATCAATTGAGAAAAATTGTAGCTAGATTAGATGATGTGGAGATAGCATGGAGGAGAGGAGCACATCTTGATGATCTAAGTGATGATGAAGCAGCAACACGAAACCATAATCTAGAACCTGAAGAAGATCAAGATGAGGAAAGATTATTGTGAGTATTGTCTAGGGCACATTCAAAGCCTATTGTAGAAGTTGTTCTTTATGATGGAAATTTGGATACCAATGCTATATTGGATTGGATCTTAGATATGGAGAAGTTCTTTGAGAATGAAAACACTCTTGATAATAAGAAGGTGAAGATTGTAGTCACTAGGTTGAAAGGTCATGCTCCAGTGTCGTGGGAGCATTTCCAAACTGATAGACAAAGGAGAGGAAAGGAGAAGATCAGAACTTGTATGAAGATGGTGAAAAAGGTAACAAAAAAATTCCTTCTTGTTGATTACCAAGTTAGCTTGTTGAGAAAGATGCAAAATTTGAAGCAAAAAGACATGACTATGAAAGAGTATACTAAGGAATTTTATAGATTGGACATTAGATCTGGACATGTGGATGATGATGTTGAGAAAATTGTAACATACATAAATGGATTAAGATCTAGAATTCAAGATGAAATAAGTTTTGTAAAGTTGGAAAGTGTGGAAGAAGCCTATCAATATGCCTTAAAAGCTAAGGAGATCTTGATAAAGAAGCGTGAACAAAGATAGAGGTAGAGGTTGTAGATTTTAGAGAGGCAGAGGTAGATCTTATAGTGAAGGTGGAATATCTGAAAATTTTGTGCAAGATAAAGAAAAATTAGAATGGAAGAATGATGACAAAGACAAGACTGATTGGAAAGGTGGTAGCTCACACCAAGGAGGTACTAGATCTTACCAAGGAAGAGGTAATTCTTATCCTAGAAGTGGTTTCCATGGTAATTGTTTCAAATGAGGTAAAGAAGGGCATAGATCCTTTCAATGTAGACCCTCTAAAGTGGGTAGAATAATATAAATGTTGTGATTCAACAAGTTATTAAGAGTTCACCAAGTACACCTAAGGCTAGTGAAAATTTGATGGTGAGAAAAACCTTATGTAATAAGGGAAGTGATGAGGAACCTCTCCTTAGAAGAAGTCTTCTCAAGACAACATGTAAGATGAATGGAAAATGCTGCAAGGTGATCATTGATAGTGGAAGTTCTACAAATTTGGCATCAAGAGAGCTAGTTATAAAGCTATAGTTGTAGAGGCTAAAACATCCCAAACCTTGTCATGTTTCATTAATGAAAGATGAGCATAAGATATCGGTAAGTGAGCAATGCTTTGTGAAGTTCAAAATTGGACATTACTTTGATGAATTTTTGTGTGATATTATGCCTATGGATTGTTTCCATATTGTATTAGGTAGACCTTGGCAATATGATAGATATGTTGTACATGATGGAAGATTGAATCAATTTACTCTTTGGATAAATGGGAAGAAACAAACATTGCTGCCTTTGATTGAAAGTCTAGATGAGGTCAGTTTTACTACAATAAAAGTTTGCACGGTTAATGGAAAGAAATTTGAAAACGAAGTAAAGAAGAATCAAGTTTGTTTTATTATTGTTCCTATAGGACTGAGTGTTGGTAGTAATGACCAAGTAACAAAAGTTGGTAATGACATAATGACATTAGAAATTGCAGAATTGATGAATGAGTATAAAGATATTATTGTTGATGCTATTCTAGATGGTTTACCTCTAGTAAGAAGCATAAGTCATTGTATGAATCTGATTACTAGAGCTAGTTTTCCAAACAAAACACCATATAGAATATAGATTGACACCTACAAAGAATGAAGAACTTAATAGACAAGTGCATGAGTTGTTGCAAAAAGGTTTGATCAGAGAAATTTTGAGTCATGTCTTGTACCTACTGTATTAGCACCTAAAAAGAATGGAGAATGGAGAATGTGTACTGATTATAGAGCTATTAATAAGATCATAGTGAAATATAGGTTTCCTATGCTAAGGATGGATGACATAATGAACTGTTTGAGTGGAGAAAAGTATTTTACCAAGATTGATTTGAAGAGTGGTTATCATCATATCAGAATTAGAGAAGGAGATAAATGGAAGGCTACTTTCAAGAAAAAAGATGGTTTGTATGAATGGTTGGTTATGCCTTTTGATTTGACCAATGCACCTAATACTTTCATGAGGCTGATGAATGAAGTTCTAAAAAGATTCTTGGGTAATTTTGTAATTGTTCATTAGGATGACATTTTGATATTCAGTAAAACTAAAGAAGAAAATCTTAAGCATATTAGACAAGTATTGTAGAGGTTGAAAGAGGAAAAGTAGTTGATCAAATTGAAAAAGTGTTCTTTTATGCAAGAGGAGATTGTGTATTTGGGATTTTTGATTTTAGCTAATGGATTGAAGATGAATCTTGAGAAGGTTAAAGCAATTTTGGAGTGGCCTATACCTAAGAATATGATTGACGTAAGATCATTTCATGGTTTGGCTATTTTTTATAGAAAGTATATAAAGAATTTTAGTTCTATTTGTAATTCTATGACTAAGACAATGAGAGGAGATAAAAAGGAATTCAAGTGGACACATGGAGATGATAAGAGTTTTGAGATTTTAAAACAAAGGATTGTTGAATTACCTCTATTGGATTTACTTAATTTCAACAAAATATTTCAAGTTGAATGTGATGCAAGTCGTAATGCAATTGGAGCTATATTAAGTCAAGAAGGTAAGACTATTGCTTTCTTTAGTGAAAAGTTGAATGATGCTAAAATGAAGTATTCTGTGTATGATCAAGAGTTTTATGCTATTGTTCAAGCTTTGAAGAAGTGAAGACATTATTTGATTCCTAAGGATTTTTTGTTCTATAGTGATCATAAAGCTTTATAATACTTGGGAAGTCAACATAAATTAAATTAGAGACATATGAAGTTGGTTGAGTACTTGAAAATTTTTACATTTTTCATTAAACACAAGAGTGGAGTTACTAATAGAGTTGATGATGCATTGAGTATAAGATGTTCTTTATTGAAAGAAATGAAGGTTTAAGTTATTGGCTTTGATCAAATGAAAGAGTTGTATGATGTTGATCCTAATTTTTTCTGAGGTGTGGCGAGTGTGTAGAGCACTAAATCTGACCAATCACATAAGTAAGTATGATGAGTATTTCATTCAAGAAGGTATGTTTTTCAAAGGTATTCATTTGTGTATTCCTAGAAATTCTATGCGGTTGAAACTAATTAAGGAAAAGCATAGTTTTGGATTAGCTGGACATTCTATAATTGATAAGACATTGAGTTTGTTGAAAGAGAAGTATTATTGGCCACAAATTTATAAGGATGTTCAAAAATTTGTAAAGAGTAATGGATTTTTGTCAAGTTGCAAAGGAGTGAGTCAAAATACTAGTTTGTATACACCTATTTGTTGAAATTTACAAGTGGAAAGATTTACTTATGAGAGGGGGGGTGAATTAGAAGTAACTAACTTTAACCTTTTCAAAACATTTTAGTTGATATCTTTCACATGCATCTAATTCATCTAATAAATATGAAATTAAAGAAATGTGTGAAAATAGATAATACAATAATTTGGTAACCTAGAAACCCTCCAAAATGAGAAGGTGAAACTAGGGTGGGTATGACACCCAAAAAGTATCACTACACCAATATGTAACTATTTAAGGTTACAAAGTTTGACCGCTTCCAATGGTCTGCCCTATGAAAGGCTTGTCCTATTAAAGACTTTACACCCTATTAAAATTGACCTAGTTAAAGGATTTACAAACACTCACTTGGAATGTTACCCTATTAAAGGATTTAACACCTTGTTTAAAGGCTTACAACATGGCTATTAAACCAACCTATCATCATAGGATTTCCATTCCTAATAAAATTTCTAGAGAGTATTAGAAAGACTTGACCTAATGACTTGCAATCCTTAATTGCTGATTCTAGATCGTCATTCTACTTTGATTGCTCTAATCCTTAGTTGATCTAATATGTCTCTTCTTGAAACTTCGATACTATATTCTCAATCAACTAAATTTTGCAATGTTTTTCTACTCTTTCTATGTCTTTCCACCCCTCTATACTTAACTATAATTCAACCATACACTCTTCCTCATGCACACATACAATAGGGTTTTTTCCTCCTTTTAAAGGATTTGAAGACTTAGGGTTAGGTATGAATCTATGATCAATATTCATTCTTCATTTTCCACTCAATTCTTGCATTTTTCCTATAGGTTGCATGCCTTCTCCATTTTTCTTATTGCCTACATGCTGATTACATAGGTACTGTAAAAGATTCAATCTTATCTTCAAGATCCTTTGAGATTCATCCTGAGTTGGCTAAAAAAATGATTTACATCTGAGTTTGTGAAGGCACAAACTCATATGCTAATTTTGTGTTACTTGGCACTTACTAATTGCTAATGCTCAGCACATATAGAAATTTTGTCTCACTTGACTCCTATAGAAATTATGTTTTTCTCGACATCTATACTCTTATTGGCACCTATAGTGACTTGACATCACTTATCACTCGGCACTTGAAGTTCACTTAGCTCCTGAAGTTCACTTAGCACCTATTGAATTTTCTAGCTCAACACACACTATAGCTCAACTTTTGTATTATAGTCAGCATCATCTTGAGAATTGGTTAAGTGTGTTGAAACTCAATTGTCAAAACCAATCTAAGACCAACAATCTCCCCCTTTGACATGAGTGGAAAAAACACTTAACATTATGAATCTAATCTATATGAGCATACTAGACATTTTGTTTGATATATGTACAAAACTTCAATAACTTGTTCAAAATTTTGTATACCTCAAAAGTTTGTTACTCCCTCTGAGCTAATGTGCCAATTCTATAACCAAAATTCCATTCCTGCAACCAAAGACTCTTGTGCTGAATTTGTCTCATGTTGATGTGTCTAATACTCTTGCCTTGTCTGTACTCTATTTCTGCTTTGTTTCTGCTCCCCTTTTACATCTTCTTGATGTTTTTGCATCCTTTTGGCTTTATTCCCTTATTACTTCCTCAAAATGTGAATTTGAATGTCTGCCCCTTTCGATATTATTTATTACCTCCGTGAAAGAATGCAGTATCTCCCCATTCTTATCATTTCCTATCTTTATCTCCCCCAAAATATTATATCTCCCCCTTTTTGACACTTATGTCAAAGGGTCCTAAGAATGAATATAATATTTAGACAAAAATATTTTATTTACCTCCATTATCATCTTTAGAGAAGTATCCCAATTGTCTAAGGAAATTTCTAGTGATTTGTACTAGATAGTTGTCTCTACTGCAAGATGTACAAGGCCTTCTAGGGTAGAAAGATTGGGGTCTTTCTTTAGAACATTTTCTGCATAGGCCAATTCCTTATATAGTACTTCTAGATGTGGAGTAATAGAAGATTGGATCTATATCAATTTGGCCTTGACATTGTACTCTTCTACTATCAATACAACTAACTCCTTATAGGTGTGAAGTGTTGTTGCAAAATGCTTCTCACTTTGAGTTCAATCTTTGGGTAGCTATGTGCTAGAAATCTTAAGATTGCATTCCAAGCTCAATATTTTTTGGCTAGTTTCTTGCGTGAAGTATGATGAGTCACACAATTTGGAGTACAATAAGAATATATTCTCAAGTACTATTTTCACTTTCTCAATCTTCTTAGCCAATTCAATTTGGGAAAGTGTTATCTCACTAGATATCTTCTCATTAACTTTCATTTGGAATTTCCTTTTAGACCACTCTAATAACTTAACTTTTGTATCAAGATATTTGTTTTGTACCTAGTCCACTATGTTGAAAAATTGCTCCATGATGGGCTTGGTTTCGTCAAGTACTGGAAGGCTAAATGCATCAAGGAACATGTCTTTGATTTCCACCAATGCTTGCTTTTGTCTATACTCATTTCTAAGTATCTCTTGCTTCTTCCTTCTCTCCAATGCCTCTTGCACTTAATTTATCTACGCTAGGTTCATTGTCTTGGAGTAATAACTAGGTATGACTATTTCCTCATCAAGTGTAGGGTCTCCATCATGAAGTACCCTTGCTACCTTGGTGGAGCTCAAGCCTGGTGCTGAAATTTGTAGTGGTACTACATTAGTCCTTGGTTGTTTGGCAGGAGTCCCCATAGTAGGCAAGTTCACTAGTGTTTGTATTGCCTCTTGGTCTCTTTCCTTATGGGGTTTCTCCTCTTCCTTCTCTTCTTCTCTACTACCTTGATCAATGATAATTATTTGAGGAGGTTCACCTTGGCTTTGTGATGTAGGAACATCTTGTCCTATTTGTTCCTTTCTTGGCTCCTTAATAGTTGTTGTTACTATGATTGTATGATCAACCTTAGTAGTGTTATCTTGTGATGTTTCTTCTTTAGGTTGATCTTCTATAATTGTGGGAGTTTGTGAAGGTGGTTCTTGTGTATTCACCTTCTCCCTAATAATCTTTTCTATAGCCTTTTTTAATTCTTCCACACTCACCAAAATAGGATTTGTGCATAATTGTGATTGTAATGTGGTTTGGTGAAGGATCTTTTTGAGATCCTCTACAGTCAATGGATTGATGTTCTAACCTTAAGGTGTCAGGAACATCCTTTACAATTACTATTTCTATAGGTGCTATATGTGGAGGACTTGGTGGTGGAAATTGGGTGTTTTGGACACTCTGTTCTAGCTACTATTCCTCATATATTGTCTCTTTACCTTGTTGTGTCTTCTCCACTATTGCCTCTTCTTTCTCTTTCTCTCCTTCCTCATCTTTCTCATTTTCCTCTTCTTCCTCATCATTTCTTCCCTCAAATGGATCTTCCTACCCTTCCTTGACATTATTTAATCCATAAATAAATTTCCACATTTGTGTGGACTTTTGTACATCTTCAATTTGATTTTACAAAATTCTAAAGGCTCTATATTTAGGTACAAATTTTCTCCCATGTTTCTTGTTAGCCTTGCTTATTTGACCTTTTGTTAGGTTAGGAATTACATGAGCAAATGTTGACTCACTTATTTCCTTCTCCATTTTAAGGTAGTAATGTCATTTATTCTCTACAATAGAGCTTAGCTCCTTAGGTATATAATTGTCTAGTTCAAGTGGGGTGGTCTTGAACTTAGCGATCATAGTGTAGATGGACTCTTCCACTATGTTTTGTTCTTCCCTTGACAATTTATTAAAATTAGTGATCTTCAAACCATTTAAATTTGCATTATTTGTAATGTTATCACAAACATTTTCCAATTTAGACTTGGTAGAATTTCTTACCAATCTGAATTGATCATTATTAGACTTTGTCTTTTCTTCATCTGATTTTGGGGGTGCAACATATTTTCTTCTCTTCTTTTGTTCTATAGGCCCTCCTTGTTCTATGGCCTTTTGCTTCCCCTGCTCCTTTGCCACTTGTTTTGTTTCCCTAGTGTCTACCCTTGTAGTTAGCTTGGTTGGGCTTGGCTTTATTACTTTCTTTTCCCCCTTGGGCTATGCAACTAGCTATTTTTATGCTTTTCTCTTCTTTGGTTTTGGTTTCGGTGCTTCTTGCTTGACACCTTCCTCTTCTTCTACATCCTCCCCAATGCCTTGGGTTAAAGCAAGCATTTCCTATCCTTTTTCCTCTTCATCATCTTATAATTCTTCACCTTCTTCTTCTTCTTTTGTCATTCCCTCACTAAATTTGGTCTTTGACTTCTTTACAAGTTTTTCTTTCTTCTTTAGTGTGGAGGCAATCTTCAACTCCATATACACTTTTGACCTAATGACATCATAGGTTCCAAAATGTGGTGCACTTTTGTCTACTTCCTCAACTAATAATGATGTTATAGCTACTAATGCCTCATCTATATTTATTTCATAGCCAAGAACTATTAACCATCTACCTCTTTGTATAGCAGCTTGTATATAGGTGTAGTCAATATCTACAAGAAAGCATACATCATTTAAATTTTTTTTTACTATTGAAACTAGTATTCTTAGCCTTTTCTTCATGGTTTTCTTGAAGTCTTCAAAATAGCTAGTCATAAGGGTCTCAAAATTAGCTCCCATTTGTTCTATATATCCATTAACTTGAGCTATGATAGACCTATTTTCTTTCCACCCAACTTTACTAAACTCATTCTGTACATAGAAGAACATACAAATCAAAATAGCACCAAATTTCTATTAGGCTCCTTTGTTTCTTCTTATAGCTACTACATTTTCATTAATTTTTTGCAGTTGTATTTCTGTAAGATCATAAGTATGATCCTTTTTCACTAATTTATAACCCACATCCACTGTAATGCAAGGCATACTGTTAAGTCTGTTGGATTTGTAAAATTTATGTGCAATAACCCTAACAACAAAGTCAACAAGAGGGTCTTGAATGGTTTCTATTGACATTCCTCTCTTGTTCCACTTGGCACTAGTGTTCTTCTCAATTGCCTCTTTAGAATCACTCCTAAGGGTCTTTGACTGATCTAGGGTTGGATAACCTATCACTCTATGTACAATTATCTTTGTGATTTTCACTAGACTATCCTCCAACAATAAACTTCCACCATGTATTTTTCTAAGCACTAGCCTAATCCATTCAATTTTGAAAACTGTGGGAAATTCTAGGGCTTGCATCAAACCCTTCTTCTCAACAATTTGGTACTCCTCTTTCAAAACTCTATTTTCACACAACCTCTAATAGGCTTCCCTCATCTCCATATCTCTTATGGCTCCAATTTTTCAATTGTAACATCTCCTAACATCTTGAACCATAACTACCTTAGGGGGTATTATAGAGAGGGCTCTAATTGGGTCATTTTTATATGCCACTTCAGGGATTAGCTAGAAATAAGGTTGTTTTACTACATTGGACACTAGCTAGACCTCAAATGGTTCTTTCTCCTATGTTTTCTTAGAGCTAGAATCCATTTGTGTGATCTAGGGTTTGAATACAAAGACAATATGAAACTACATAACTTGGCACAAATGCAAATACCTTGAATTCAATGAAACTATGTTGAATTGCTATTGAAATTTGCTTAAACACTAGATTCTCTACTTTGAAATCATTCTGCACTCTTCTTCATCTTTTCTCTTCATTTGTGATGAATAAAAATGATTTGAAATGCAATAATATACCCTATTTTCATTGCATTTAATGCTTATTGCATTTACAATTGTCCACTCGGCTTCTTAAGGATTTCTACATTACTCAACTTCCATTAGCTTTTCATCACTCAACTTCAATAGGAGTATCCCTTACTTGGCTTCCACTACCAACTCATCTACAACTAATCATTTAGCTCCTACTAATTTTTGCATCAACTCAACATGTACTAGAATTTTACTTGGCATCTGAGGGCAACTCAGTAATACTTATGAAAACTTTGAAATTTTAGCTCTGCAACTCTAATCATGTTGATATCTTATTTTCAGTACTTGCTTGTTTAGGAATTGATGTGTGATAAAGCTTTGTAAATTAGCTCTTTGTGCCTTCTCTTTACTTAGTTTGATGAAGTGTGTTACTTGACCTTTTAAGTGAAGTGATGCCTTCATTTTCTATGCTACTCCCATCTTTCTTCTTCCATGTCTTATTCATTTCTCCTTTGATGTGTTCAACATATACCTTCTCCTTACCTTTCTTGTTCTTTGAGTTGGGTGCCTTTGACCTTGTTGGGCAATTCCTGCTAATATGACCAATCTTCAAACAATTGAAACATGTGGTTTGGCTCAACCATCTACTATAGTTTCCACTAAAATGTGTTCTTATGTGATTTTTAGGAATGTGTCCATATTCCTGATAGTAATGATAGCTATACCTGGTGTTGTAGTTCCAATTGTAGTGATTTACATGGTTATTTCCCCTTGCTGGCTAATTTTTATCCACATAGGCTTTGATTGCACTCAAAAGCTCTATGTCCATATTTCTTGCAATTGTAGTAGTGACCTTCAAATTTTGGTGTTTTGATAGTCCTAGTCTTGCAATAATGTGCTTGATGTCCTTTCTTTTTGCACTTATGACAATGACTCACATTCTTAGGTTTTTCATGCTAATGAGCATTCTTACTCTTGCATACATTAGAGGTATGTCCCATTTTACCATAGAAATGACAAGTAGGTTTAGTGTTCTTACCTTTGTTACTCCTTTCTTTTGTAGTCTTGGATGACTCTCCTTGTTTAGTCGTGGTGTATTCTAGTCCTGAACTATCATTGTTAGCCCTTGGTGATTTTAGTAGCTTCTCAAAGTACTTAATGGTCTCATTGGGTTTGTTGAAGCTCTCAATAATCTCCTTCTCTCTTTTCAGGTCATTTTGCAATGGTTCATTTTTCATCTTTAGTGTAGAAATCTCAATGTCCTTAACATTTAGTTCACGATGTGCATTCATCATCTAAATTAGGGTGTCTAGTTGCACATTTGAAATTCTTGCAAGCTTAATTGACTTTTCTTCTAGTATATTGGCAAGATTTCTCTTGTCTTCTTCTAACATAGCCTAATATTCAATGGATCTTTTCTTTTTTTTAGTCACTTCACAAAGCATCATGGCTTGTGACTCTTGTCCAAGCTTGAGTGTTCTGATTTCTTCTGCTTGAGCTCTATTATTTTCCATTAGGTTTTCTATTGCTGCATCAAACTCTTTGGAATCTCCATTTGTAAATAGTTTTGAGCTATCAATCTCCTTGTATTGTGTATCATTCTTAGCTAGGGAAATCTCTCTTCTTCTCTTTAAGGATTTTCTTAGTTCTTCTCTAGCTTCTTCCAAAGCATGTAAAGCAAGTTGTATATCAATTGCTTGATTCTCTATGATTTTCCCAAGTTTGTAGACTTACATTTCTAGATATTTTCTCCAAGTTCTAAGGCTCCTCCTAATGAGAAATTAGCTCTGATACTAATTGTTGTAATTTACAAGTGGGAAGATTTACTTCTGAGTGGGGGGGTGAATCAGAAGTAACTAAATTTAACCTTTTCAAAACCTTTTAGCTGATATCTTTCACATGTATCTAATTCATCTAATAAACATGAAAGTAAATACATGCATGAAAATAGATAACATAAGAATTTGGTAACCCAAAAACCCTCCAAAATGAGAAGGTAAAACTGTTGTGGGGATGACACCCACAAAGTATCACTACAACAATATGTAACTGTTTAAGTTTATAAAGTTTGACCACTTCCAATGGTTTTCCCTATGAAAGGTTTTTCTTGTTAAAGACTTTACACCTATTAAAAGTGACTTGGTTAAAGGATTTACAAAAAATCACTTGGAATGTTACCCTATTAAAGGATTTAGCACCTTGTTTAAAGGCTTACAACATGGCTATTAAACCAACCTATCATCATAGGATTTTCATTCCTAATACAATTTCTAGAGAGTATTAGAAATTCTTGATCTGATGACTTGTAATATTTAATTGCTAATTCTAGATCCTCGTTCTACTATGATTGCTCTAATTTTTGCTTGATGTGATATGTCTCTTCTCAAAACTATGATACTCTATTCTCAATCAACTAAATTCTATAATTTTGTTCTACTCTTTCCAAGTCTTCACACCCCTTTGTACTTCACTATAATTCACCCATACACTCTTCCTCATGCACACATACAATGGGGTTTTTTCCTCCTTTTAAAGGCTTTAAAAGACTTAGGTTTAGGTATGAATCTATGCTCAATATTCATTCTTCATTTTCCACTCAATTCTTGCACTTTTCTTATTGGTTGCATGCCTTATCCATTTTTCTTATTGGTTGCATGCTAGTTACATAGGTAATGTAAAATATTTGATCTTATCTTCAAGATCCTTCGAGATTCATCCTAAGTCTACTAAAAAAATGGTTTACATCTAAGTTTGTGAAGGCATAAACTCATATGTAGATTCTGTGTTACTCAACACTTACTAATTATTGATGTTCGAAACATATAGAAATTTTGTCTCACTTGGCTCCTATAATAATTCTATTTCACTCAGTATCTATACTCTGCTCGGCAACTATAGTGACTCAACATCACTTATCACTTGGCACTTGAACTTCACTCGGCACCTAAAGTTCACTTGGCACCTAAAGTTCACTTGAAACCTATTGAATTCTCTTGCTTAACACACACTATAGCTCAGCTTCTATATTATACTCGGCATCATCTTGAGAATTGGTTAAGTTTGTTGACACTTATTTGTCAAAACCAATCTAACACCAACACTATTACTATTCATAAGAAACCTTGGAGTGATATCAATAAGGATTTTGTTCTTGGATTGCCTAAGAAAGTAAAGGGGTATGATTCCATATTTGTTGTAGTGGATAGATTTTCTAAGATCTCTTATTTCATACCATGTAAGAAGACATTAGATGCTAAGCATGTCGCTAAAATTTTCTTGTGAGATTGCATGGATTACCAAGAAGTATTATTTCTCATAGAGATAGTAAGTTTGTTGGTTATTTTTGGAAGACTTTGTGGAAGAAGATGGGTACTAAGTTGAATTTTAGTTCTACATTTCATCTGTAGATAGATGGGTAGATAGAGGTTGTGAATAGAAGCTTGGGTAATTTGCTAAGATATTTAGTTGGGAACAAGCCAAGTAATTGAGAGATGGTATTGGCACAAGCTGAATTCACATATAATAATTCTATGAATAGGAGTATAAGGAAGAAACCTTTTGAAATTGTTAATAGAATGAAGCCTAGAGGAGTATCAGATTTAAGAGATATTACTAGTGAAGAAAAGAGAAGTGCTAAAGGAGAAGAATTTTCTAATTTCATGGAGTCTTTACATAAGGAAGTGAAGTTGAGGTTAGAATAGAGTAATTAGAAGTATAAGGAGAATGCTGATAAGTCTAGGATACATCATGATTTTCAAATTAGTAATGAGGTAATGGCTCATTTGAAGAAAGGAAGATTTATAGTTGGAACATATAGTAAAATAAAGATGAAGTTTGGACCTTGTAAGATCTTGAAGAAATTTGACAGTGGAAATGCTTATGAAGTTGAGTTGCCTGATGACATGGATATATCTCCTATATTAAATGCATTTGATCTATATGAGTATCATGAGTTAGATGATGAATTTTTTGTACCTAATGATTATCCTAAGAAGTATATTGAAGAATTTGAATAGATATTTTATTAGAGAATTGGAAAAAGCACAAGAGGAAAGTACTACTATGAATATTTGGTGAAGTTGAAGCACAGACCAGTTAAGATGCTACATGGATTTCTCAATCTGATTTGGATTCAACTTATGTTGTGACATATCACTAATTTAGGAAAATAATTTCTTCCAACCCTAGCTGTTTTATGTAGGAGCATCCTAGGTTGCACTTCTATCCTGCATGTTTTTAGATTTTATTTTACTATTGAAATTGGGTTTTGTTGAAACTATGTTTTCTAGTTTCTAGGTACCTGTTGCAGACTATATAACTAGATTTCCATAATTAAAAAAGATTTTTTCTCTTCAAGGATTAAGGAAGGCTTATATTAATATCTATTTTCTAGAGTGAAAGTTCCAACTCTTTATGATTTGGTAGATATGAAAATTCTCCCAGAACATAAATTTCTTGTAGTTCCGCGCGACAATTCTATGTGCTCAACTTTCATAATGGATGTGGACTTTTCCTTGATGATTCAGACCTTGAACACTTAAGGGGTTGTAGAGGACCTAGATATATACCCATATTTCAAATCACAAGTTCTAACTCAATCGGAGCATGGAGATATCATGATTTCTCTCAAACATTGATTTCGGGATAGTTAATTACTAATGTAGGCTGACTTGTGTGTTTAATTTAGGTTTATTTTCAGTTAATATTTTTTTAGAGCTGACTTGTGGCTTCTAAATGATTCTATAATGATCTATAAGTCATTTTGGCTAGTATAAATAGAGTATTTATTCTTAGAGCTAGGTAGTTTTAGGGAGTTTTTGAAGAGTTTTGAAAAGGATTACAAAGCATAACTGGAAAGTGTGAATTTGTTGTTGATTTTGTGTATGAATTTAATTTGTATCTAGCTGTAACCAAAAAGGCCTTATAGCTGGGAATGTATGAAGATAATTTTATGAATCAATAAAATCATTTCACTCTTCTTCCTCCTTTGGTTTTTGTTCTTTGTGTTTGCGTTCATTTTGTTAACTCTTGTAGGGTGGTTTGGAGAGTTGGGTGTCCCATTGGCCCTAGTTTTCCCCATCCTTCCTTGCATCACCCACAAAGGATCCTTGAATTCTTGAAAGCTTGAACTACTTTCTTTTCTTTTCTAATGCCTTTTGTATGTCTTTTGAATGCTTGATGTAAAAAGGAACCCCCCAAGGCTCCTTTTAGACTAGTTTTTGGGTGGGAAAAAATACAAGATGACTGGAGAGAGGGATTTAACTAATTAAACTTGCAAGGATTTTTGTTCTCTTGGCCCCACAATCTCTAGCATCAAGGTCAACTTGGGTTAGCCTAGTCTTATAGAAGGGGATAGGGGAACCTCAAAAGTTTCAAGTGGAGGGAAGGATATTTTGGGAAGAGTGGAAGGACATAGGGAAATGAGAGCACCATGGATAGGTCCATATATGGTCTAGGAATTCATTATGGAACAAGTGCTAAAAGGTCTTAAAAGGAAATTCCATCCATTTGAAGATGGTCCCCCACTTTAGTAGGAGTGTGAGTTCCCTCAAACTTACAATAAAGTAGATCAAAACCAAAAGTTTATCCTATCATGAATTAGAAGACAAAGAAACCATCAAGCTAGAAACAATGCATATATTTGAGGATAAACCTAGAAATCATACCAAGAATAAATACTAAAGTACTATAAGCCATACTCAAAAATTCATATTTTCTCCCAAGAGACTTGATTCTTCATCATATCCAAAAGTCACAATATGAGACATATCAATGATAAGTAAGAAAGAGAGAGAAGGGGTTGTGATCAAATTGCCCAATAAAGTTTGTGTTCCTTATTGTAAACCACACTAAGGATATAGGATTTAATAGTCTAGTAGGTTTGTGTGCACAGTAGTCAATTCCATGAAAACAAAAAAAGTGGATTTGACCAAATGGTCTAATGGGTTTATGTTCCTAATAGTCAATCCCACAAAGAAAATAAAGTGGGGGGATTGAATGGTCTACCAAGTTTGTGTTCTCGATAGTCAATCTCACAAATTTACACCTTGTGGAAACTTTACACCCCTATGATATAGTACTCATATACCATGAGAATGGTTTTTTGAATGTTTTGGGATAGGTCAAATGGTCTAGAAAGTGTATGTGCAGTGGTAGACAACTAGTCCAATACATGTAAAATGAGAGAGTAGATGGCCCTAGTAAGTTATGCTTGAAGAAAAAAACATATAAAAAATTAAGGGGACCATGTATGCCCCCCCTTAAGATGGAAAAATAATTATTTATTTTGGAATCTTAATGAAATGATGAGGAATGATAGAGAAATTTCAATCATCAAGATAGTGTCCACATGCCAAACCGATTCAAAACCAAAGCATTCATAACTCCTATAAGTTTGTTGAAGGGTAGAATATAATGAGACACCATGAAAGAAGTGAAAGGGAAAACCCTTAAAAAGGATAATACACTATGATGAGGCTCCAAGGTAAGTGTTATATCTACCATGAAGCCCAATTATAAATTATGTAATATGGAATGTCACATGGTAAAAAATTAATAGACAACCAAAGGAAATAGTGGATCATGGAGAAAATGAGAAAGATGGATGCGATTCCCTTATCTTGCAAGTGTAGGAACAAGTGAAGAGGGGACCTATTATGCTACTCACAAATCAAACCATATATGAAAATGAGCCACTAAGAAGAAGGAAACTAGTGGTTCATGTAATTGAGCAACATAATAGGAACTTATATGTTATTTGAAGAAAAAAGGATTAAAATAAAGCCCATCAAAAGGAGACATGAAAATAAACCCAATAGTAATGAGTTGTTGAATCTAGTAATTTAGAGCTTGACAACATTAGTAGAGTGATCGTAATAACAATGATACATGAAAAATAGAAAATTCATAAGTTTTTTGTTGTGTTTCTTTCAATTTTTAGGCATCATAATTACCTTCGCATGGAGGAGTTTGTTGTAATGTGGAACCTACTCAAATTAGGAGGTTAATTTTTCCAACTTCATTTGGCACGGTTCCCCCCAAATTTTAATATGATGGTTTGAGGGTAGCAACCCCATGCTCTCAGGGTCAAAGGAAAACACCCCTTATGGGGTCTTAGGAAAGTTCCCTTTGCGGTGTCCTAGGGTCAGTGGCCCTACGTGTGCTCCCTCTCAAGATATGGAGCAGGGTTGAGGAGAAGTGCCCCTAAACCCAAAAAATAATTATACTATTGTAAAAGGCATCAAATTTTTTTTCTTCTATTGGTTGTCTTATTCTAGCCCTAATTTGTAAACAAAAAAAATATTGTATAAAATGACATAGGGTTAGGAATTTTTTTTATTGGTTATATTTGAATGTAATTTTAATTTCCATCTTGTTAATCCTAGCAAAGTTTAGGTTAAATTATTTCTAGATTAATAGGATAATATATGTTTTATGATAGAGAGGATATGGACAAAGAAGAAGATTCAACACTTTATTACACATCCTAATCTTTTATCTTTAATGATGTGAAAATATTTCTAATGCCCCCATTACCTAAGTCCATATGATTTTAGTGTTGTCTTTTACTAAAGTAATCCTTAGTGAATCTATGATAACTAGGATGAAAATAAGAATCCATTGTACTAGTTTTAAGAGATTCAACATAAGGGGAAGTAGTAATAAAGTTATTAGAAAGTTTTTTTTTAGGTTTCTTGAATGAAAAGTCATTAACTCTTTACTCACCAACAAAAGTTGGATTAAAATATAATGTAACCCAATAATCTTTGAAATAACAATTTTAGAAGGAGGATCATCATTAGATTCTTTAATTTAGCTTTCCTTGACATTTATACAACTATTTGGTTTAGTATCTACATGAAGAGTGTACATCATATAATTATAAATAAACTTGACTCTTTGATGAAGAGTTTCAGAAAAATTATGTGTAGCATGTAACCAAGGTCTACCCAAAAGAAGCATGTAATTAAGATGTCTAGGCATAATTTGAGGTGAGACCAATGTAGAATATATGCATTGTTAAAAGGAATTATTGTTATCTTGATTAAGAGATGGACTTGGAAGAGTGGCTTAAGATTTTTTTAAGGATTCATGATATCTGGGACACATTTGAAGAAGTTACTAAGAAATCTTGGTAGTCATATTATGTGATTGTGATACCAAATCATAATGCAACCTAAAACTTTGAAAAAGATTAGGTGGAGAAGGAAGAACCTGCTAACAAGGTGGAAGAGAAGTGGTACTCTAAATCTACTTTCTAAACTAGTAGAGGTTTTTACAAAATAGATAAGACTAGGTGGGTCAAATCCACACACACACAAAATGGTTCCTAATTATTTTAGAAAACATAATATAGTTCTTTCCATGTGCAACATATAACACCTATTGCAAATCCCTTTGGTAAGATGATAGTTAAGAATTTTTTTTGGAATTTTTGTTTTTTGCATAATTTTCTTATGATTATTTTTTTATGAATTATTGAAGTGAGTGTATACTAAAATATTGGTACTCATTCATGTGCAAAGCACAACTTGCATCAAAATAATTGAAAATGTATTTATTTTAAGTGTATAGAATAGAGTGTAGAAAAAATATGTAATTCATTTTTCATTTTTGAAGTATATTACAAGTTATTAAAAGAAATCTAGACATATGTTTGTGAAGACTATGAAGATAGTTGTAAAACTAACTTAAGTTTTCAATGTCAATGTTGTCCAAAAAAGAAAAAAATACATATTCATAAAGGTAAGAAAAGGTGTTAGATTATGGTGATGATTCAGAGATACCAACTTTATTGTTTGGAACATTGATGAATGAAAAGACAATAATTCATCTTAGAAGATGAAAAAATACCCAAAGGATTGAAATTGGAGGAAAAATGAGCTCCCAAGCCTTTGGGTCAAGTCCCAATGCCAATTCCAAGCCATAACCTGATCAAGTTTTCTATATTCAAATAACCTAATCGGGTTATTGGAGCCAAAATGTGTTACTCCTATTAAGGAACTTGATTGGCTTTTAATGAGAAATAACTTGATCAAGTTTTAATGAGACAAAACTTGACCAGGTTAATAATGAGTGAATGCAAAATATATTGCATTCATATACCATTTTATGTTACCATGATAGAAGTAACCTGATTGGGTTATGTCTATCATAAATAAACTAAATATTTATAATTCAATATTTATAAATATATAAACAAATTATGTTTATAATTAAATATTTTATAAATATTTATAGTTATATAACTAAATTAATATAATTAAATATTATATATAAAATGATACAACTAGATTCATATATAATAAAAATTTTGTAATCTATTATTGTATATACAATCACAAATATTCATAACCTCTCTCTCGCTCTCCTAGTAAACCATAACACCCACTCCCTCTAACCTGTAATCCTTCACTATATAGGCTAACCCCTAACCATCTCTCTCCTCCAACCCCTAACCTCCATCTTAAACCCCTAACCTACCTCTTTCCCTCTATCTCAAATTCCTAACCTACATCTCTTTCTATTTAATTCCTAAGACCATATCTCCAACCTTAAATATTATTTTCTCACTAACCACTAACCACTCTCTCCCCCCCTCTCAAACCCTTAACCTACCTCTCTCCTTCTCCCCATTCACTTTTAAATTCCCAATCTCTCTCTCTCTCTCTCTCTCTCTCTCTCTCTCTCTCTCTCTCTCTCTCTCTCTCTCTCTCTCTCTCTCTCTCTCTCTCTCTCTCTCTCTCTCTCTCTCTCTCTCTCTAGATCTATGTATCCACTAACCCCTATATATAGATCTAACCTCTCTCTCCTCCCCCTCTCTATATATACCTGCTAATATTATTCTCTCTTTCTCCCCCTCTTAATATCTAGATATACCCACTAGTTTCCTTCCTTCCCTCCTTGATCTTGATACGCACCACTAATCTTTCTCTCTCTCTCAATCTCTCTCTCTCTCTCTCTCTCTCTCTCTCTATATATATATATATATATATATATATATATATATATATATATATGCCCACTAATATTCTCTCCCTTTCTTCCCATCCTAATCTCTAAATACACCTAGTAATATCCTTCCCTCCCTCCTTGATCTCATGATACACCCCCTAATCTCTCTCTCTCTCTAACCCCACAACCTCTATCTTTATCTAACTCCCTCACTACCTCCCTCACACTCCATCTACCTTCCAGTAACCCCCAAATGTCTTTATGTAATAGTTCTACATAACCCAATCAAGTTATTGAAAAGTGTATTGCATTTTCTCATTACCAAAAATTTCAATATCCTTAATCATTTGGTAATAACAAAAATAATTATTTTATTTATGTCCACAAATTTAAACTATGTTTTCACATGACCCACTAATTCCTCTCTCTCTCCACTAAATCCTATATAGATATATATATAACCTCTAACACCTCTCTCTACCTCTCTCTAACCCCTAACCCTAATATATCTAGATCTAACCTCTCTCTCTCTCTCTCTCTCTCTCTCTCTCTCTCTCTCTCTCTCTCTCTCTCTCTCTCTCTCTCTCTCTCTCTCTCTCTCAACCTCTATCTCTATCCAACTCCTAATCACTAAAATCCTAATCCTTTGACTCCCTCACTACCTCCCTTTCACTGCATCAATCTTCCACTATCCCCCATCTATCTTTATGTAATAGTTCTATATAACCCAATCAGATTATGAGATCCTATTGATAATGTAGTAAAGACTCAAAAACTAGATCAAGTTATTAAAAAATTTATTGTGCTTTCTCATTACTAGAAATTTCATTGTCCATAATCGTTTGGTAAGAATAAAAAAAAATTATTTTATCTATGTCTACAAGTTTAAATTATGTTTTTACATGACCCACTAATCTACCCCCCCCCCCCTCTCTCTCTCTCTCTCTCTCTCTCTCTCTCTCACACACACACACACACACACACACACACACACAATTTTCCTAATTCCTAATCATTAAACCCCTAATCCTTTGACTCCCTCACTACCTCCCTCCCTCTCCATCTACCTTCCACAAAACCCCATCTCTCTTTGTGTAGTAGTTCCACATAACTTGATTAGGTTATGAGATCCTATCAATAATGTAGTCAAGACACAATATGAAACATTTCAAGGTAGGAGAATCCCCAAAGGAGATATCCAAACCTGCAAAAAATAACCATACAATTGAAACAGAACAAAAAGAAATAATAATCCAAGATATGATACCAAATCACAACTCTTTATTCATTAAATAATTAATAACATGTAACATGTCTAACTATAAGGCCTTCTAGGTTAAGACCAAATACAAACAATAATTACAATACTAGTTTTGTAAAATCCTGCAAAATCCAGTTTCCACACACCAATTCTAGCTAGTCCAGATCCATAACTAGATAAAAACACCAAGAATAATTCACCCTTGTACCCTCAAGTCCACCAAGAAATCCTTTGGTTCTTAAGTAACAACCCTAGCTCTTCAAAATTCTCATCTACACTTCATCCCCTTCTCCAAGATTAAATGAAACATCCTACTCCTTGTTGGGTGATGCGACGCGCTCCCCTGCCCACAGGTGGTTAATTATGTGGTGTTCCATGTTCACTAACAATCATGGCTTTTGGTGCAACGGCAAGTGGGCCCCACAATTGGTATCAGAGCCTGGTTTTGGCTTGGTCATGGGTTCAAATCTCCTCGGTGCCTTCCCGACCCGCGTAAGCACCTGGTATGCGCGTCGAGGGGGAGATTGTTGGGTGATGTGACATGCTCCCCTGCCCATAGGTGGTTAATTTTGTGGTGTTCCATGTTCACTAACAGTCATGGCTTTTGGTGCAACGGAAAATGGGCCCCACACTCCTCATATCTAAAAACTCCACAAAACCCCTTACTTATACCCAACTAAGCTAGAAGTCGGCCCAACTCATTAAAAACTAAATTAAATACCTTACACTACATACAAGTCAAGCCACAAGTCAAATATAACACTAACTTAAATACCCATATATAAATTAAATACCAAAAGTTAGTTCACAAATAATTCAACACCAATAAAAACCATCTTCAAACCAAGTGTAAGAAGAACTAAGCCAAGCACCAGTAAATTCCCAAGTATTGTCAAGCTCCAGAGACCATGTCAACTTCAATAGACCATGCCAAGTTCCAAAGACCATGACTAGTTCCAAGGCCATGCCAAGTTCCCAGATCATGTTGAGTTCCAAAGACCATGTTGAACAACCAAAGACCATGGCAAGCAACACAATGTATGTTGAGCTCCCAGTCACAAATTGTACCCAATAGAAACTGAGAAACACTCTTTCTTCAACCAAGTACTAGTCCAAGAACCATCCAAAGAAGCTATTGAGCCTCCTCCCATGAACCCCAAAGTAGCAAACCCAAAATGCTCCTACATCAAACTCCCTAGGTAAATAGAAAAGTGTGTCCCACACTTTGATTCCCAAAGAAACATCAACAACTATCTTCATCTTTACCAAAGGCTTCCACTCCAATATGGATAGGAAAACCAATTTGCACATCATCCACATCTACATCATTCTGCTAAACACTAGAATCTCAACCATCCAATTAGCATACTCACTCAGAGGAACAAACTGGCCATAATGCTTCATTAGAAAATTCTTATCCACAAAAAAAACTAGTGAATCCACACTAGCAATAAAAAACTCCACATCAACAATAATATGTAGATCTCCATCAACACATTGCAAATTCACAACACCAAAAATCTCATTGCTCACAACAAGATGGACTACAACACATAACTCATCACCAACAACAATCTAATCATCCACAACCAAGCACTCTGCAATCTCCATGTCAAACTCAACTAACTAATCATGAAAACCAATCTCAACCCTAACATTAACAAGGTTAGGAATATCCTTAGTAACAACCTCAAGTTTCTCTATAGGTTTTATATCAAACTCCATAAATTGATCAACAAAACCATCCTCTTCCACCTTGACCTTGCTATGCCATCTTCTTTCATAGAAAAGTCTTTGTTAGTTTATGGTGACTGATCAAGGAAGTATTTTACATATTTCAAAAATTCTTTGGGGTTTGAGGCATCACCCCAAAAAAAAAAATTGATACTATTCACTAATTTGCCAGTGAAATTCTAGCTAGTATTCACCAATTTATGACTGACATGTTGTAACCCTAAAGTGACAAAAATAATGTGTAAAAGGGCTTAGGGTTAGGGATCTTTTTAGTGTGATGATGTGAAAATTGGTTCTGACAACAGTATTGAGTTGTAAAGGATTATGGATTATAATAAGGTTGTAATCACTGGATTGTAATAATATTAGACTTGTTGTTTGATGGACGTAGCCCAAAGATTGGGTGAACCACATTAAATCTTGGTGTCTTGTGTTCTTTTTTGTGTGATCTATTATTTTATGATATTTTTTATATTTGCATTTAATTCTTATTTATGTTCATAGTTTAATCCTAACAAGTGCTATTAGACCCAATTATTTATTTAGTATTCCTCTATAGGAAAGTCTTATAGTTGAGTGGGAGTCTCACAATTGAGTGAGAGTGATGGTAGACGAGGGTAAGCTGAAGGTTGATAGGTTTAATGGGAAAAAATTTTAGTTGTGGAAGATGCAAATGGAAGCTGTTGGAAGGTAAAACCAAGAATCACGAACCTATATCAAATGAAAACTAGGATCTCTTAGATAGAAAGGCACTTGGAAGCATTTGATTATGCATGGCACCATCAGTGGCATTTAATATTACAAAAGTGAAGATGATAGAAGAGTTGATGCAAACCCTAGAAAAACTGTATGAAAAGCCCTCCACTTCAAACAAGGTATTTCTAATGAAGATTTTATTTAATATGAAAATGATAGAAGATGGATTTGTTGTGGATCATTTAAATGAGTTTAATACTATTACTAGTCAGATATCTTCTGTGGGTATCAATTTTGATGAATAAATTAGGGCTCTCTTGATTTTGTGTTCTTTGCCTGAAAGCTGCAATGGCTTGGTAATGGTTGTGCATAATTCTATTCCTAGGTCTAGTACCCCAAAATATAATGATGTGATCGGTGTTATTTTGAGTGAGAAAACTTGTAAGAAGTCCTTAGGTGGATCTACATCAGGAAGCACTTTGAATCCATAAAGTTGAGGTAGAATGACTGAGAAAGGAAGTAATTCAACAAATCATGGGAAATCAAGAGGAAAAGGGAGGAGGTCTCAATCAAGAGGATCAAACAACTAGTGGTACTATAGGAAACCAAGGCATAAAAAGAAAGATTGTTGGACTTGAAGAAAAATGTTGGAGATAAACCAGATGGAGACAAGGAGGCAAATGTGGTAAGTAAAAAATCCAAAGAGGATGCTTTGCTTCTATCTTTAGAAAGTGTTGATGATTCATGGGTTTTAGATTTTGGTGCTTCATTTCATGCTACACCTCATAGAGGTTATTTCATTGATTATGTCCAAGGGGATTTATTTGGAGGATAATGAACCTTGTCAAATTTTTGGAAAGGGAAAAGTTAAGATTAAGTTGTAGAATGGGAATGATTGGCTAACACATGAGGTAAGACATGTTCCAATGCTGAGTAGAAATTTAATTTCAATAGGGCAACTCAGTGATGAGGTTTGTGTAGTTACTTTTAATTATAAAAATTAGAAGGTTTCAAAAGGTTCCCTTGTAGTATCAAAAGCTATGAAAGTAGGCACCTCATATCTTTGTATAGGTCATATTGTTCCTTCTACTTTAATTATTTCAAAGAAAAATGAATTTTTAGGAACAGTTGATACAATTGAGCAAGGAGAAAAAATAGCTGCTATAAATTCTAATATAGTGTTGTGGCACAACAGATTTGGGCACATGAGTGAGAAAGGTATAAAAATACTTCATTCAAAGAAACTTTTACCAGGTCTGAACTATGTTAATATGGATTTCTATGAAAGTTGTGTGTATGGAAAACAAAAGAGAGTGAGTTTTGTGAAGACTAGGAAGGAAAATAAAAATGAAAAGTTAGAGCTTGTGAATACCAATGTATGGGGACTAACTTAGGTATCTTCCCTTGGTGGTTGTCATTGCTATGTTACCTTTATTTATTATGCAACTAGAAAAGTATAGATTTATCTCCTTAGACAAAAATCTAATGTATTTCAAACTTTCAAGCAATGGAAATGCTTGGATAAAAATGAAACTGGTAAGAAATTAAAATGTCCCAGATCTAATAATGGTGGTGAGTATTACAATCATGAATTTTAATATTATTTCTCCACTAATGGTATTCATTGATAGAAAACTATTCTAAGGACTCCATAGGAAAATGGAGTGGTTGAACACATGAACATGACTATAATGGAGTGTGCAAGGAGCATGAGGTTGCATGTTGGGTTGCCCTTACACATGTGAGTGAAGGCTATTAATGGTATTGTATATTTGATTAATAGAGGTCACTCTATTCCTTTGGGCTTTGGCATTCTAGAGGAAGCATGGATTGGTAAGAAGGTGAGTCATTATTTTCTCCAAACCTTCAGTTGTGAAGCATTTATTCATAGAGATTCTGAAAATAGAACCAAGATGGAAATTAGGTCAAAGAAATGTGTATTTGTTGGACATGGCATTAATAAATTTGCTTCTAGTCTTTGGGATCTTGAAAATCATAAAATTGTAAGAAGCAGGGATGTCATATTCAATAAGAAAGTGTTGTACAAAGATCTATTTCATCAACATGAGAAAAAAGAAGATGATTATGTAGTTCAACAATTGCAACAACAAATACCACACACACTAGTGAATGTTAGATGGATAACAGAGATAATCAGACCTCCAAAAAAAAATTCTCCCTCTTTGTATTCTATTTTACTTACTGATGCTAGTGAACCTAAAGTTGTGCACGTGGATACTAAGATTCAGTGGGAGTTTGCAATGAAAGAAGAAATGGACTCTTTTCTAAAAAATAAGACTTGGTATTTATGAAAATTTTTTGCAAGTAAAAGGGCTTTTTAGAATAAGTGGGTTTACAGGTTAAAAGAAGAGGATGGAGGTAAGAAAATATTTAAAGCCAAGTTATTTGTAAAAGGATTTGCATAGAAAAAAGGCATTGATTTTGATGAGATATCCTTTCCTATTGTTAAAATGACTTCTATTTGTATTGTTTTAAGTCTTGTGGCTACTAAAGATTTTCATTTAGAGTAGCTTGATAGTAAAGAAACCTTTCTTCATGGTGGTTTGGATAAAGAGATATATATGGCTCAGCCATAGGGTTTTGAGGTCAAACATAAGGAGAACTTAGTGTGCAAATTGAAGAACAATTCATATGGCTTGAAGCAAGGACCTCTGCAGTGGTATCTAAAATTTGACAGTTTTATGCATGAGCATGACTATAGTAGGTGTCCTTTAGATCATTTTGTTTATTTTAAGAGGTTAGAAGATGATAGTTACATTATTTTATGTTTATATATTGATGATATGCTTGTAGATAGCTCTAACATGAATCATGTTAAGGGGTTGAAATAATAGTTAGCACATGCATTTTCTTTTTCTATGAAGGATTTTGGGGCAGCAAAAAAAATTCTTGTATGAAGATTTGCAGAGATAGAAAGAACTAAAAAATTGACACTATCTCAAGTTGATTATGTTAAGAAGGTGTTGCAATGTTTCTCTATGGAGAATGCTAAAGCTATCTGCATACCTTTACCTAGTCATTTGAAGTTGACTAAGGAGATGTGTCCTAAGACACAAGAAGAGGAGGATAAGATGTCCAAGGTACCCTATGCTTCAGCTATAGGAAGCTTGATGTATGTTATGATATGTACAAGGCCAAATATTGCACATGTCGTGGGAGTCATTAGCAGATATATGAGTCATCTAGGAATTGAGCATTGGAATGTAGTCAAATGGATTCTTGGATATTTGAGAGGAGCATCCAATAAGTGTTTACATTTTCGAGGCTCTACTATTAATTTAGAAGGCTATGTTGACTCAGATTTTGCAAGAGATATTGATACTAGGTGGAGAACTATAGGTTATGAATTCATTGATGGTGGGGCAGTGGTGAGCTAGATTTCTAGGTTATAGAATATTAATGCTTTATCCACTATAGAGGCAGAGTTTGTTGCTGCTACAAAGGTAGACAAGGAGATGATATGGCTCTAGCTCTTCTTGGAAGAATTGAGACACCCTCAAAAGCATAATTATTTGTTTATAGATAGCCAAAGTGTCATTCATCTTGCTAAGAATTCTGCTCTGCATTCAAAGAAAAAACTCATTTAGTTGCGGTACCATTTCATTCAGTTAGTTTTGGATGATGGATAGCTAAAGTTAGACAAGATCTATACCATTGATAATCCAATGGATATGTTTATAAAGGTAGTGACAAGGGAGAAGTTGAATTCCTCTTCAACTTTGGTTGGTCCTCTAGACTGAAAATGAATAAAAGAATAATGGAGTCTAGGGTGGTTTGATCTAGTGGGAACTCCATGTAGTAGTGGTATTGCTATAGGATTAGTCTCCAAATGGGAGATTGTTGTCTAGTGTGGAGTTTAATCAGTCCCCATGTGGGAGATTGTTAGTTTGTGGTGACTGATTAGGGAAATACTGTACATACTATATATACTATACTATTTTTCAATTCGCCACTAAAGTTGTGGCTAGAATTCACCAATTTATGGCTGACATGTTATAACCCTAAAGTGGAAAAAATACTTGTATAAAAGGGCTTAGGGTTAGGGATTATTTTAGTGTGGTGATGAAAAAATTGGTTCTTGCAGTGGTTTTGAGCTATAAGGGATTATGGATTGTAATTAGGTTGTAATCATTGGATTATAATAATATCAGACTTTTTGTTTGGTGGACATAGCCTAAGGATTGGGTGAACCACATTAAATCTTGGTGTCTTATGTTCTTTTTTACGTGATCTGATATTGTTTATGTTTGCATGTAATTTTTATTTCTATCTATGGTTTAATCCTAATAGTCTTCTAACTAGACAAACAAGTTTCTTCCAGATTAATAGACTCCAACTCCACAAATATCCATAGAATGCATTCTTCACCTCATTCTCAACTCAATCATCCAAGCTAGCTTCAAACCAAGTATACACCTCCTTTCAACCACATCATGGAGATTTACAATCATACCAAGGGCCAATCCTCTTAGATCCCTCCCAAGATATTTAAAAACCCTTTACAACAAATCCTTCCTATGCTCATTGTAATAGCCTTGAATCATTTATAACTAGCGACCAAATCACAAGTCTAGGAATACAGATCTGCAATACCCAAACTCTCTGTGATCATGCCTCAAAAAGATCTATCTTCCATCTTCACATCCATTGATCCATATACAAGTCCTCTATAAGTACAATTGTAAGTCAAAACTAAAATTTGCCACCTCACAACCTACGATTCTAGAAAGAACAATCAACCACAAGATTAATATTTTCTTAGATAAGCATCACCCTAGATTCTAGTGCAAACTATCTCAACTTCAATGATCTATCAACACACATAGGAACAACCTTTTCTTTGATACTACATAATGTAGTGCAAGATAGGAGAATCCCTAAAGGGGATGTCCAAACCCCTAGCATATAAATACATAGTAAAAAGACAACAAAAAACAACAAGAATACAAGATTTGATACCAAATCACAACTCTTTATTCATTAAATAACTGGTCACATATAACATGCCCCACAAGCTCTAGTTACTATACTCCAATTCCAGCTAGTCTAGATCCACAACTAGATAAGAACACAAAGAAGATTTCACACTTGTACCCTCAAGTCAACCAAACAATCCTTTAGTTCCTGAGCTGCAACCCTAGATCTTCAAAATTTACATCTACACTTCATCCCCCTCTCGAAGATGGAATGAATCATCCTACTCCTATCTAAAGACTCCACAAAACCCCTTACTTATAACCAACTAAGCCAAAAGTTGGCATAGCTCATTACAAACTAAATTAAATCCCTTATAGTAATTATAGGTCTAGCCACAATTTGGCTACAACATGAACTTAAATACCCACAAATAAATTAAATTCCAACAATCAGCTCATAGACAACTTGACACCAACAAAAACCAAGTTCAAACTAAGTGTCAACAAAACCAAGTTGAGGACCAGTAAATTCCCAAGCATTTCCAAACTCCAAAGACCATGCCAAGTTCTAAAGACCATGTTGATTTCTAGAGACCATGCTAAATTCCAAGAACATTCCAAGTTCCTAGACCATGTCAAGTTCTAGAGACCATGCTGAGCAACCAAAGACCATGCCAAGCAACATAGTGTATGTCAAACTCTAGAGTATGTCGAGCTCCTAGGCATAATATTTATCCACTAGCAATTGAGAACCACTCCTTCTTTGACCAAGTACTAGGCCAAGAACCATCCAAAGAAACTATTGAGCCTCCTCTCATAAACCCCAAAGTAACCACTGAGAAAACCCAAAATGGTTCTGCATCAAACTCCCTAGGTAAATAGAAAAGTGTGTCCCACACTTTGATGCTCAAAGAAAGATCAAAAACCATCTTCATTTTTACCAAAGAAATCTACTCCAACATGGATAGGAAATGAAATCTACACATTATCTAGATCTACATCATTCTTCCAAATACCATAATCTCAACCATTGATTCAGTGTGCTAACTGCCAGTAATAAACTGACCATAATACTTCATCAACAAATCCTCATCCACAATAGCAACTAGTGAATCCACACCAAAAACTAAAAACTCCATATCAACACCAATATGTAGATCTCCATCAACACATGCCAAATTCACAACACCTACAATCTCATTTCTCACAAGAAGATGCCTAACAACACATAACTCATCACCAACAACAAGTGGATCATCCCTGACCAAGTGCTTTGTAATCTCCATGTTAGACCCATCTGACTAATTATGGAAACAAATTTCAACTCCAACATTAATAAGGTTAGGAATATCCTCAAAAACAACCTCAAGTTTTTCTATAGGTTCTATATCAGAATCCACAAACTGATCAACAAAACCAGCCTCTTCCACCTCGACCTTAATATGCCTTCTTCTTCCATGGACAATTCTTCTAATCAGACAAACAACTCTCTTTTAGATTGGTAAAATCCAACACCACAAACATCCATGAAATTCCTTCCTTACCATATCCTTAACTTGATTAACCAAACTAGCTTCAAGCTAAGAAGAAACCTCAAAAAACCTCCTTTCCACTACATCATGGATATTCATAATCATACTAAGGGCCAATCCTCTTGGAGCCACCTCCTAAGATCTCCACAAACCCCCTTCAATAAATCCTTCCTATTCTCCTTATGATAACCTTGAATCATTTGTAAGTCAAACTACAACTTGCCACTTTGCATAAACAACAAGGGACTGAATCACAAGTCTAAGAATACAAATCTACAATACCCAAACTCTTTGCAATTATGTCTCAATAAGATCTATCTTCCATCTTTGCATCAATCGATCCATCTACAAGTCAAAACTACAATCTACCACCTCACAACCTAGGACTCTAGAAAGAACAATCCACCACAAGATTAATATCTTCTCAGATCAACATCACCCAAGATCCTGGTGTAGACTACCTCAACTTGGATAATTTTTCAACACACACAAACAACCTTTGCTCTGATACCAACTAACACACTATAAGGTGTGACAATCCCCAAAAGAGGTGTCCAAACCCCCAAAAAATAATCACATAGTGGAAACACACCAACAATTAACAACAATGCAAGATCTGATACCAAATCACAACTCTTTATTCATTAAATAACTGATGACATGTAACATGCTTAGTTGTAAGGCCATTCAGGTTAGGGCCAAATACAAACAAAAATTACAATACTATCTAGTTACCACATGCCAATTCTAGCTAGTCCAAATCCATAACTAGATAAGAACATCGAGAATAATTCACACTTGTACCCTTAGGTCCACCGAGCAATCCTCTAGTTCCTAGGTCACAACCCTAGCTCTTCAAAATTCACATCTGCACTTCATCCCCTTCTCCAAGTTAGAATGAATCATCCTACTCCTCCTATCTAAAGACTACACAAAACCCCTTACTTACACCCAACTAAGCCACAAGTTGACCCAACTCATTATAAAATAAATTAAATTCCTTACATTAAATATAGGTTGAGCCACAATTTGGCTACAACACCAACTTAAATGCTCATACATAAATTAAATGCTAAAAGTCAGCTCATAGGAAACTTGGAACCAATAGAAAAACAAGTTCAAACTAAGTGTTAGCAAAACCAATCCAAGCATCAATAAATTCCCAAGAATTACCAAGCTCCAAAGACCATGCTAAGTTGTAAAGACCATGCCAAGTTCCTAAACCATATTGAGTTCCTAGACCATGTCAAGTTCCAAAGACCATGCTAAGAAATCAAAGACCATGTCAAGAAACATAGTGTATGTCGAACTCCCAGAGTATGTCAAGCTCCTAGGCATAAACCGTACCTAATAGAAACTGAGAACCACTCCTTCTTTAACCAAGTATTATTCCAAGAATCATCCAAAGAAAATATTGAGCCTCCTCCCATGAACCCCAAAGTAGCCATCAAGAAAAATTAGAATGCTCATGCATTAGACTCCCTAGGTAAATAGAAAAGTGTGTCCCACACTTTGATGCCCAAAGAAAGATCAACAACCATATTTATCTTTACCAAAGGATTCCACTCTAGTAGTGATAGGAAAACCAATCTCTACATCATCCACATCTACATAATTCTATCAAACACCTGAATCTAAACCATCCAATCATCATGCTCACTCTCAAGAACAAACTAACCATAATGCTTTATCAAAAAATCCTCATCCACAATAGCAACTAGTGAATCCACACCAACAACAAAAAATTTCACATCGACAACAATATGTAGATCTCCATCAATACATGCCAAATTCACAACACCAACAATCTCATTGCTCATAACAAGATGCTCTACAAGACATAACTCATCACCAACAACAATCAGATCATCTATGACAAAGTGCTCTGCAATCTCCATGTCAGACCCAGCTAACTGATCGTGAAAACCAATCTCAACCCCAGCATTAATAAGGTTAGGTATATCCTTAGCAATAGCTTTAAGTTTCTCTATAGGTTCTATATCAAATTCCAAAAACTGATCAACAAAACCATCCCCTTCCACCTTGACCTTGCTATGCAATCTTCTTCCATGGGAAAGTCTTCTAACCAAATAAACAAATCTCTTCTAGATTGGTACACTCCAAATACAAAAACATCCAAAGAATTCCTTCCTCACCCTATCCTTAACTTGATCAGCCAAACTAGCTTCAAACCAAGCAGACACCTCAAAAAAAATCCTTTCCACCACATCATGGTGATTCACAATCATAATAAGGGCCAATCCTCTCAAAGCCATCTCCCAATATCTTCTCAAACCCTCTACAAAATATCCTTCCTATGCTCCTTGTTATTGTTATCCAAATTTTCACCAAGGCTCAATTCAGATGCAAATCATGGAAAGATAGTTTATGAGTGTCACGAGCCCATGCTCGAACCTCATAAAATGTTCTTTTGAATATTATAGAAAGAGATAACTCAACATTCAGGGGTTGTTCCAGCTTTTTGTAGGAAGGCTGTGACTTCCTGCAGGAAAGTTACAACTTGCTGCAGGAAGGCTTTGACTTGCTACAAGAAAGTTACGACTTGCTGCAGGAAGGTTATACGTGGAAAGCAAAAACACTTTTTTCACCTTTTGCTCAATACTTAGTGTTTTTTTTAAAAATTTTGCATAGATTATATTTTTATTTAATTCTTTTAAAGGGTTTCAAATTAAACATTTTTTCTAGCAAAAATAATTTATTATAATATAATTTATTTTTGTTATTTTAAGTAAAAATTAATTATTCTCATAAAAATGTTGAGTGATTAAATATTATCACTTAATATTTTATATAAAATAATTAATGTTTATAAAACAAAAAGAATAAACTATATTATAATAAATTATTATTTAATAAATATTATATGCCTTATATTTTGTTTATGAAATATAAATGATTTAATAATTATTATTGTGCAAAGAAATAAATGTTTACTTTTCTTTTAAAAGGTTAAAAATAGATATTTTGCAAATCATTATGACTAAGTGTTGAGTCAAAAAGGTTAAAATAGATATATTTTGCTAAGTCAAAAAGGTTAAAAGCAGATATTTTGCAAATCATTATGACTGAGTGTTGAGTCATAATGGTGAGGATTTTTTTTTAAAGTGGAATTATTGCAATTTGGAGATCTTTTGGAGTCTGTTGGGAGATGTGACTGCATTTATGAGGGGCAGTTGTGAAGATATTTTAGGCCATGCCTTTTTGGGGATTTTGTACACCTTTTGGAGTGTTTTCAAAGATTGAATTTTGACCTTTGGGGCTTAATCCGACCCAACATTTATGGCTTTCAAAATGCAATTGGGTAAAAGGTGGATAAGTATGAGCTGAAGGCTCATTTTGTGGAGGTTCTTCTTTTTCTCTTTCTTGCTATTTTGTAAGTTTTTAGACTTCCTGACAGTAGTAGAGATCTTTTTGTAACCCATTATTCAGAGAGATATATAGATTTACAACACTTTTGGACATTGATTTTAGCTTGTGCCTTCTCTTTCTTCTAGATTTGTGTGTCATGTTGATGCCTTCTACAAGAATTTTTTAGTCTTTTGCAGGTTGAAAGTTTTGTTATAGAGTAGTTTTAGATCATGAGTAATTTATTCTCCTTTAGAAATTGTTATTTTAGCCTTCTTATCAGTTATTGTTGTAGGGATTCTGATTATTGAGTCGTGCAAAGGAGTTTCATTGTTACCGTTTTACTATGTACTGGTTATATGTTAGATCTCAAAGGATACTTTCCTGGTGCATCACCCTTAGGATTTAGAATTTTTATTTACTGTTATCCTTCTTCCCTTTTCCTCCATAAAAAGAATTAATTTCAGGTAGTGTAAAGTGATTTACTAGATAGGAAGCCAGCCTAGAATTCAGAGATTCATTCCATCCACGGTTCACCCACAACCTTGGAATGTTTCCATGTTACTTCAAAAGGTTAAGTTTTTTGCAAACTTAATAGGGTGCAATTTTGGTAGATAACAATTTTGGCACGCCGGGTGGGACCATTTTATTGACTAAGCTCTTTTAGAACTAGTCTTTACAACAATATTTTTAATTTTGTGATGATTCTAATATGCTGTCAGCATAGAAAAGACCTATGAGAGGTCATTATTTTTCATATCTGGTGACTCAGCAACCATATCTACTAGTTTTAAGTAGATTTAGTGCTTACAATGGATTATCATCCTCCATTTCATGAAATTCTTCTTCCATTCTCTGAATTTCAGCCACCTCAAAATGATTGTATTGCTGGTTTCATGCTAGAATTTAAAGGACAACATTCATCTTATGCTCGCCACCCACCCACCCCTGCTGAAGGATGGTGGAAGCGTCAACTAGCGTACTAGCAACCTCATCAAGAGATGCATCAACAAAGATTTGATATGCAACAACAAGAGCCTATTTTTCAAGCTCATACCCAACAACAAGAGATGTTGGTCAGTCAGGAGCAACATCATCAAGAGATGGAAGAGCAAAGAAAATACTATGAAGATTTGTTGGAGACCAAGAAAAAGCATATCTGAATAGAAGCAAAGAAGCAATTTGATGCTAGATGGAAGCAGTATGAAGAGGTCATTATAGGAAAGCAACAATATTAGGTGGCCCTTACAAGCAATTTGACAACATTACAGAAGGTTTATAAGGAAGAGATAGGAAAGATTTCTACTGCTGTAGTTGCAAAAGAAGATGATTTGCAAAGAACATTAAGAGTTAATGAAGAATTTCATGATAAAAAGCTAGAGGAGTATAGCAAAAAAATGGAACTCCTACTGAATGAATTCATGAAGAACAAGGATGCTCAAGCTCATCATGAAGAAGTACTTGCTCAACAAATTCAAGAGAAGGAGAAGCAAATTAATTTGCTACTTGCATCAGTACAACAACTAGAGGCTCAATCAGAAGTCCATCTTCCCGTTCATCCTCAAATAGGGCAGTTTTCATGGACCAGGTATCCTAGTTATGAAATGCCTAATCTTGTCAAAGATACCCCATGGGAGCCAATTCAAAGTCAAGAGACTAAAGATGAGGTCACTACAACTCATTCTGAACTATAGTATGAAGAAATAACAATGGAAGCCTAATTGGGACAAAACCTTTTTGAACAAAAAGGTTTTGAATAGCATGATGAAGGGGCTCTATTAGTTGCAGGAAAAGACACAGGTGAAGAAGAAACCATTGTGTGTTTCTTTGAAGATTTACCCTTATTTTCTAAGAAAGAGGGGAGTATGGATGTTCAAAGTATATCCATCCAAGCTTTGCAATAGTAGGACATAAATGATGAAGTTATACCTGACAAAGTATCTGCTCAAGATACGAAAGATCAAGATTTAGTTCAGTATGATACCAATTTGCTGCCTTTATTTGAGGAGATTTCTACAACTTCTCATGCTATTCTGAATACATCAATTGTGCTGAAAGATCAAGAAGACTTGGGAGAAGACCAATTCTAGGATAGTCTAGAAAAGTTCTGTTTAAAACTAGATGCAAAGCTATCCTCAACAAGAGCAATGGTGTATGAACAAACTGATAAGGTACCAGATCAGATACTATTGCAACCTAAAATATTTTTTTTAAATCCACAACAAGATGTTGTAGCAGCAGGCCATCATCCTCAAACAATTAATCATGAGAAACCAATCAGCAAACAAAGCTCCAAGTTTGTTTGTTCTAGAGGCTGTCCAATCAGACATCTAGTAGATATAAAGTCCATTGAAGGAGTGGGTGCACACACACCTGATATCAACTTTTCATCAAATGATGTTGCTGTAGGAGTGTGGACTACTGTAGATTCATTCAACAACGATGATGTTTTCAATCAGCTTGGTCAAGTAAGTACAGGTCTTATCAAGCTAAAGGTGTTTCAAAAAATGATCAAGATTTTATCATGGTTCCATCTCATCATGGTTATCAACATGGATATTTATCATTGAAAATTAAGAAGGAAAGGCAACTATTTTTGTCAACCAGTTAATGGTTTTGTTTAGCTCCTCATTGTTGGTTAGGCTAGGATAGGTCAGTTTTCAGTTTTCCCTAAAGTGTTGTTATGCACAGTTAAGTAGGTGTTTTCCTAGTTTTCCTAGTTTTCAATAAGCCTCCAAGAGCTATAAATCCATTTACAACTACAACTATGAGTTTAAAACTACTGCCCACCTTATTCATTCAGAATACACCTAAAATTCATGACAACAAAATTGTTGTTACTATCACAAATCCTACATCTATGCTCGATAAACAAGGAGTGAAAGAAAAAATTGAAGTAGGTTTCTTTTGAGAAATGAGTGACTCCATGCCCAATGGACTTTTCAAGGCTACTGGTTTACCAAAGTCTAGTAGGTAGACTTCCAACAGATGTTGCCAAGAATGTTATCTAAATTTTCACCAAGGCTCAATCAGATGCAAATCACGAAAAGATAGTTTATGAGTGTCACGAGCCCATGATCAAACCTCATAAAATGTTTTTTTGAATATTATAGAAAGAGATAACTCAGCATTCAGGGGTTGTTTCAGCTTGCTACAGGAAGGCTATGACTTACTATAGGAAAGTTACAACTTGCTGTAGGAAGGCTATGACTTGCTGCAGGAAAGTTACGACTTGTTGCAAGAAGGTTGTGACACACTGCAGGAAAGTTACAACTCATTGCAGGAAGGTTTTATGACTTGCTGTAGGAAGGTTATATGTGGAAAGCAAAAACACTTTTTTCACCTTTTGCTCAATACTTAGTGTTTTTTAAAATTTTTTTGCAAAGATTATATTTTTATTTAATTCTTTTAAAGATTATAGATTTGCAGCACTTTTGGACAATGATTTTAGCTTGTGCCTTCTCTTTTTTCTATATTTGTGTGTCATGTTGATGCCTTCTACATGATTTTTTTAGTCTTTTGCAGGTTGAAAGTTTTGTTACAAAGTAGTTTTAGATCGTGAGTAATTTATTCTCCTTTAGAAACTATTATTTTAGCCTTCTTATCAGTTATTGCTACAGGGATTCTAATTATTGAGTCATGCAAAGGAGTTTCGTTGTTACCGTTTTACTATGTGCTGGTTATATGTTAGATCTCAAAGGATACTTTCCTGGTGCATCACCCTTAGGATTTAAAATTTTTATTTACTATTATCCTTCTTCCCTTTTCCTCCATAAAAAGAATTAATTTTAAGCAGTGTAAAGTGATTTACTAGATAGGAAGCCAACCTAGAATCCGGAGATTCATTCCATCCACAGTTCACCCACAACCTTGGAATGTTTCCATGTTACTCCAAAAGGTTAAGTTTTTTGCAAACTTAATAGGGTGCAATTTTGGTAGATAATAGTTATAACCTTGAATCATCTACAAATTAAATTGCAACCTCCCACTTCATACGAACAACCAAGGACCAAATCACAAGTCTAGGAATATAGATTTGCAATATCCAAACTCTATGTAAATATGCATCAACAAGATCTACCTTCCATCTTTACATCTATCAATCCATCTAAAAGTCCTCTATAAGTACAATTGTAGGTTAGAACTACAATCTACCACCTCCTAATCAAGGATTCTAGAAAGAACAATTGACCACAAGATTAATATCTTCTTAGATCAGCTTCACCCTAGATCCTCATGCAAACTGCCTCAACTTCAGTGATCTGTCAATAGACACAAGAACAACCTTTTCTTTGATACCACCTAATGTAGTGCAAGGTAGGAGAATCCCCAAAGGAGATGTCCAAACCCCCAAAAAATAACCATAATAAGAACAAAAAAACAAGCAACAAAAATACAAGATCTGATACCAAATCACAACTCTTTATTCATTAAATAATTGATCACATGTAACATGCCCAACTGTAAGGTCATTCGGATTAGGGCCAAATACAAACAATAACTAAAATACTAGTTTTGCAAGATCTCACAAGATCTAGCTACCACACTCTAATTCTAGCTAGTCTAGATCCACTACTAGATAAGAATACCAAGAAGAATTCACACTTGTACCCTCAGGTCCACCAAGAAATCCTCATGTCCCTAAGCTACAACCCTAGCTCTTCAAAATTTGCATCTACACTTCATCTCCTTCTGCAAGGTAGAATGAATCATCCTACTTCTCCTATCTAAAAACTCAACAAAACCCCTTACTTATACCCAACTAAGCCATAAGTCATCCTAGCTCATTAAAAACTAAATTAAATCCCTTACATTAAATATAGGTCAAGCCACAAGTTAGTACAAAACTAACTTAAATACCCATAAATAAATTAAATGCCAAAAGTTGGCTCATAGACAACTCAACACCAATAGAAACCAAGTTCATACTGAGTGTTAGCAAAACCAAGCTGAGCACTAACAAATTCCCAAGCATTTCTAAGCTCTAGTGACCATGCTTAGTTGTAGAGACCATGTTGAGTTCCCAGAACATGTCGAGTTGAGACCATACCCAGCAACCAAAGACCATGCTGAGCAACACACTGTATGTGAAGCTCCCAGAGTATGCCAAGCTCCTAGGCATAAATTGTACCAATAGAAACCAAGCACCACTCCTTCTTTGACCAAGTACTAGTCTAAGAACCATCTAAAGAAACTACTAAGACTCCTCCCATGAACCCTAAAGTAGCCACCAAGAAAACCCAAAATGCTCCTGCATCACAATAACCCAATTAGGTTACTAAAAAATTTAATTAAAAGAACATGTCAATACTTATTATGCTGTTTCATTGTGGCCCACAAGATTCTACTATTATTTGACATGTCTTTCTTTACCAGGTATACAAATATTTTGTCTTTTTCACTAGGGAATGTTGAATTTGATCTAGTTCTTGTTTCAACATATTATTTTATGTTTGTATCTTTTGATTGAGCATAAAATAATGATGTGATGTTTTTTTCTATTTTTTATTTGATTGACTATTTTGTTCATGCAACTATTTATAGGGAAGTTTGCTTGGAAATGATATTTTGATCTATTTTCTTCTATCCACATGCTATGGGATGTTTGTATCTTGTGATTGAGAATAAAATAATGATGCAAATTTGTTTAATTTTATATTTTATTGTGTATATTTTTCATGTTATTATTTCTAGGGAAATTTGCATATACAATCATGGGAATGAACAAGAGGCATCAAAGGCAAACATAAGGGAGTTTATGAGGAGATTACATGAAGGTATATCATCACATTTCTCCAATGTAAGTGATGAAAACATACCAATTCAAATTGACATGTGATTAATGTACCTAATTTGAAAAACAAAAATGTTCAACATACCTAATTGAAATGATTATGACAAACACAACTACACCACCTAATGCACCTAATAGAAAATCTCAAGTTGAAATGATGAATGCACATAATGCAAGTAATGAAAATATAGAGAATGTACCTACATAAATATCTCCTAGGATAATTCATAGAAAACCAAAGTTTCTAATTGACATTGATGAAAATATTTTGAAGCCAATGTATGATAAAATGTTAGAAAGAAATCGTAGAAGACTTATTAAAAATATTTGGAATGATTTTTTTGAAAAATTAAATCAAAATGGAAGATTCCAACTTGCTATTGAAATGTAAAAAAATCTAAAATTTATAGAGATAGTCAGAAGTTTAGAGTTATGAACATCTGAAAATAGTAGTGAAAGAAGCATTGTTAGAAATCTCTTTGATGCATACCAATCCATTGGTTCAAAAGCACATAGTAAAGATGTTAACACAAGTCAATGTGTCCTCATTGAACATAATGGGAAAGGGAATGGAAAAATATCATATGATAATTCAAACAAGTAAATAATTAAAGTAGACCACCATTAATTAAAGCCTTAGTGAGGCCAAAGAAAATTGAGAATACTAATGATACTTATTTTTGGTCATTCCAAGGTAGACTCCTACATAAGCGAAAGTTATTGTTGATGCATTAAGAAAATTAATTGAAAACTATTGGCATTACAACATAAAGGCTTCACCAAATAGAAAACATGTTGTCAAAAGATGAATTGGGAAAATAACTATGAACCAAATGCAAATTTTCATTTGGATATGAATCAAATACAATTTTATGAAATTTTTAATCTAAGATTTACTCAAATTAAAATCAGACAAATTTATTTTGAGATGACCAAACCATTCTATGTTAAGATAAATCATACATGCACAACATGTTTTTGTAGGGTTCATGTTGAGTTTTATATGGATTATGATGTTTATCATTATATTTTTTGTACTTTTCATACTAATGATATATTATAGGAATTGTGTCTACAAGTACCTCCTAATTCACCTAGATAATTTATTGTGAGTGCACTATGTAAAAAAGATTATGGGTGCATTAATTATAAGACTATGTGGTTGAAAGGTTTTTCCCCTCAATGTTGTGGTTTGCAAAAGTTACACAAATGTCTACATCTAGATAGCACACAAAAAATTGGTAAGACACTAGTTTCTCTTGGAAAGAAAAAGTCAATTACATATGGTGTTAAAGATGGAAAATAATTATAGAGGTGTGAGTTAGTAAAATATTATGTATGTGTAGCTGATTTTATGAAATGATTTCAAGAGAAAAAAATTTATGAGTACATATGTCATACATAGATCTAGATGGTTAAATGAGCAATTCAAGTTTTGTAAGAACACTTTTCCCCTATGCATGATTGTGTTGATTATTGAACTCACTGAAAAATATATACTAAAATGTCAAAAGAAAGTGCAACCAATATATTACAACTCTATAAAAGTGTCAATATTTTTACACATAGCATTTATTCATGCACATGATAACACAAAGGAGAATAGAAAGGTTATAAGAGAGTATCACTTATATATTAATGATGATTGAAGTCATTCATCAGAGTTTGTGCAAGGATGTTTTAGAGTTCTCTATGACGATTTGAGGGAAAGAGATGTGAGCTACAATCAAAACATTATATGGTGAGACAATTGCACCTTACAATTCAAGAATGAAATGATGTTTTGTTGGTTGAGAATGATGCATGTGATAAGTGGAGTTCAATATGTTTGAAAATTCATTGAGGCGGGATATGGAAAGACAGAGCATGATGGTGTTGGAGCATGTGTGAAAATATCCCTTAGTAGAAAGGAATTAAAGTATGAAGGTGACACAATATTATAAAATACTAAAAAAAAATTTCAATGATGTAATTATATTGTGGGACCAAGTAATATAGGAAATTCTATGGTTTCTAGATATTTTTGGTTGATTCATGAAGCTAACATTGAAAGTTTGCAATATTTTTATACACATACAAGATCAAGTGAGAAGCATTTATTTCAAAGTTAAAATGCAATGTCATTAGCTATTCATACAAGATTACTTTTTTTTTTTCTCTTCTTGTATCCATCATTTATGGGATCAATGTGAATCAAAAGAGTGGGTTGACCAATGGTCTTGTAGACCTTTGCATCCAATTGATTCATATCAACTTCCTACAATAGTATAGCTCAACCAGGTTGAAGCATCCATATATTTTGAGCATATATCTTACTTGGTTGAACTAGGTACTAAGTTATCAACTTAATACTTTATTAAAATAGATAACTTTCAATTTTGGTATTAACTTATCATTCCATATAATGTAGATGATGTATATGCAATTATTGTATATGAGAATAATGATCAAGGAACTAATTACTTTCTATGTCAATGTATTGAGGCCAAAAAGAAACTGATAATTACGATCAATGATGATGAGAGTATTGAGTACCCAATAGGATCTATCATTGTGATAGGCATATGGCTTATCGGTAGTATATTTTTGTCTGGTGACATGAAGACCTCTTTAAGTCAAATTGTAATGTTTAATGTATCAATTTTGTCTTTAAATTATCTTTACAATTAAATACAGGTACCCTATCAAGAAATTTAGCATGTAGTTGTTTGATCATTTTGAGACACATAGACATGTTAGAATTATAATAGGAAAGGAAAAATTCTTGGTGGGGCGGGGGGGGGGTGTGGGGGTGGGGTGAAGTAGTAGTTTAAAATTTAATCATTAAACATTCACAACACATTCATCTCATACATTCAATAAGTAAATTGAAATACTAGAAAGCATATACATCTAAATTATGTAAACAAGTAAGCATTCACATATATATGACACTAGATATGATTACCCAGAAACCCTCCAATGAGAAGGTAAAACAAGGGTGGGGATAACACCCACAAATCTTCACTATAGTAGTAATAAAGTGTATCCAACAAAGGTTACAATGTTTGATCATGAGACATGATCTACCCTATTATAGGCTTACAAAGACTATTAGGTCTCACCCTACTAAAGGATTTCAACACCTTGTTAGAAGTGTTCCTTGTTAAAGGACTTTAACTTACACTTAAGTAAGCACCTTGTTAAAGAATTTCAATATAGCTTGTTAGGACTACTCTATTAAGAGATTTAACTAATTCACCTGTTAGAATGACTTAGCATTGATCTTGCAGTTAGCACTCTGTTGCTTGATGATAGATCACCTCTAAACTAATGTATTCTTAATCCTTTTTTATCAGATGTCTTTTTGTTGTATACTATTCCCTTCCTCTATTCTCCTTTAACTAATTGCACATTCAAAACTTGGGTGACTTAGGGTTAGGTATGAATCAATAGTTGTGATTCATCCATTTTTCCACTTAAACCTTTCCTTTACCTAATTGGGTACATGTAATTCATAGGGATTCCAATTTAAGATTCATCCTTATCACAAAATATCATATTTCAATCTTTAAGTCAACTCAAAAATGGTTTAGATAGTAGTTTGTGCCATTACAAACAACTATGTCAAAACTATGTTACTTGACATTTGAAGTCTCTGATACTTGGCATATACTAATTTCTATACTATGACTTGGCATCTGAATGACTTAGCTCTTGAATCACATGGCATATATTTTCTACTTGGCACTTGAGTGACTCGGCACAAGAGTGACTTGTTACTCACTATGGACATGACATACACTATCTTATACATGTTGTACTCGGCATTTACTACTTATTTGGCATGAACTAAGTAAATGACTTAAGTGTATATACACTCACTTATCAAAACCAATATGAGATCAACAATCTCCCCCTTTGACATGAGTGTCAAAAATACTTAGTCATGCATTAATATCCTTAATCATACAAGCATAACATATCTCTTATTCAAATACAGTACGAAATTTCAAAATTTTGTAACAACTTATACCTCAAAATTGATATCTCCCCTTGAGTTGATAGGTTTGGTTTTATACTAAAAAAATATGTACTCCTGTTGAGTAGATATGCTTCAACTAATACTCTTTTATTGCATGTTGTCTATGTTTTTCTTTGCTTGCTCTATTTATCTCCTTTTTACTATCTCCCCCTTTTTCTTTTCTCTTTTATCTCCCCCTTTTTGACACTTATTTCAATGGGCTATACATTGATAGTGTTTTTGTCCAAGAAAGATTTATAGACCTCTAGTATAATCTTAAGAGTTGCATCCCAATTTTCACATGCTACATCCAAAGACTTAATTTGGATGGCTAGATTAGTAGTAAGGTGGACTAGGCCATCTAATGTAGAAAGATTGGGGTCTTTCTTCATAAAAGTTTCTACATAGCCTAACTCCTTGTGAAAAATCTCCATGTGAGGAGTCAAAGTGGTTTGTATGCTGATCAGTTTGGCCCTTATGTTGGTTTCTTTTGTAGATAATGTTTCTAACTAACATTGTGTTTGAAATAAAGCTCTAAAATGGTTTCCACTTTGAACTGGAGTCATGGGTAATTCAACTCTTGATGACTACATGTTACTCTTCAAGCTCAAGATTTGATTCCTTGCCTCTTGTGTGAAGAGTGTGGGGTTGCATAGTTTTGTCTACAGTGAGAAAATGTTCTCAAGTACCTTGTTCACACTTTATGTATTAGTTTCCAATGCAACTTGTGTAAGTGCTATGTCACCTAATATTTTCTCTTTCACTTTTCTTTGGAATTTATTTTTGAACCATTCTAATAATTTTGAATTTGTATCAAGGTTTGCATCACTTACCTTTTCCACTATAATTGTTAATTGGTCAATGAGTGGCTTTGTCTCATCTAGAGTAGGCAGACTAAATGCATCTAGAAATATGTCCTTGATATCTAGCAATACTTGCTTCTGCCTATGCTCCCTTCTAAGCAATTCTTGATGCTTCTTTCTAGCTAGGGCTTCTTGTAATATACTCATCTACTTAATTGTCATTGTATCATAATCATACTTTGGTAACACAATCTCTTCATCTAGGCTTACATCTACATATTGTATTACCTCTTCTACCTTTGATGTACTTGGACTTGACACTAAAATTTGCAATAGTGTTGCATCTATTCTTGACTTCTAAATAGTGTGACTGGAAGGAGTGCCAGATTCTGGTAAAGTTACCAAGGCTTGAATGACTACTTTCTCCTTTAGCTTGGGTGTCAACTTGGTCTCTTTAGGCTGGTCCTTAGCTTCCACAATTCCTTGAATTGCACCTTATACTTGTGCTAGAGGTGCAAATGAAACTATCTGACCTGTTTGACTTTGTGTATCAATAGTGGCTTGAATTTCCACTTTATCTGCTTCAAATATATCAACTTTTTCTAATGTAATTTTTGGTATTTTCTCTAAATATTGTACATAAGTGACTTGAGGGGTGATGATAGGTGGTTCTTATGTATTCACCTCTTCCCTTGTAGCATTAGTCACTATTTTCTATATCATCTACACTCACTAATACAGGATTATCACACAATTTTTCTTGTAGTGTAGATTGATCAAGTATCTTTTTTAGATCTTCCTTTGTTATGGGGGTTGATGTTCTAAGTAGTGAGATCAGAAACATCCTTTAGTATTACTATTTTAGTTTTTACACTTGTTTTTTGTTGAGGGATAACATCTGGAAGTTGTGTATCTTGTACACTCTATTCTTTTTGTTACTCTACCTCAGTTATTGCCTTGTCATCTATATTCATTTCTATACCTCCCTCAACTATCCCTTTATTTTGTTCATCTTCTTCATCATCTTTAACCTCTACAAGCTCCTATTCACCTACTTTCACTATAGCTAATCCATATGTGACCTTCTGCATCTATGTGGACTTCTTCACAACATCTTCAATATTTTTTTGTAATATACTAAAAGCTCTATATTTTCGAACAAATCTAATTGCATATTTCTTCATAGCCTTAGAAATTTTTTCCTTATTGAGTTCAGGCATAACTTGTGCAAGTGATGACTCCCTTATTTTCCTTTCTAAGTTCAAACAATAATGCCAATTTTGCTTAACTCTTTCATATAAACTTTTAGGCATTGAGTTGGCAATTTCTAGTTGGGCTTTCTTAAAATTTTCCATCATGGCATATATTGCCTCCTCCACTTGATTCTTCTCAATTTTTCCAAGGTCATCAAAATCAATATGAAGAAATCTTGAAAAAATTGCATTATTACTAATATTCTCACATAGGTTGTCTAAATCTAAAGTTGGATTGTGACTCATCACTTGAAATTCGATATTATCATCTAATTCTATTCTTTCCTCATCAAATTTAGCTTGAGAAATTTATTTTCTCCTTGGTCTTTTCTTTGCTCCTTCCTACTCTATAGGTTGAATCTTTTATTTTTCCTTTTGTGTAGGGACACATGCACTAGTGCTTGTGGTAGGTGTTGTAAGTTTGGGCTGGCTTGGTTTAGTAGTCTTCTGGGTTCTTGTCACTAGTTGAGACTTAGCCGTTCTCTTCTTTTGATTAGTAGGAGTAGGTGCTTCCTCAGCTTCTTCTCCCTCAACACCTTCTATAATTTTTATCTCTTCCTTTTTCTAATCATCTCCCATTCCTTGTGTTAATCCAAGCAGTGCTTGGGTCTAGGTGTCTTCTTCCTCTTCACCCTCTTCCTGCTCGGCACCTTCACCAATTCTTTTTTCAACTTCTTCACCAACTTCTCCTTCTTTATGAAAAAGGTACTCTTTAGTTCCATAGTAATCTTATATTTGGTCATTTCATAATTACCAAATGCTTTGGCATCTTTATCTGTATCTTCAACAAGTAATGCAATTATTGCTATAAAGGCCTCATCTACATTTATTTCATATCCTAATGGCCTTAGTCATCTTACTCTTCAAATTTTTGCTTGATCAAAAGTATTATCAGCATCAACTAGGAAACAAACATCATCATAAAGCTTTTCCACTAATGATACTAGAATCCTCAAAGTAACTGGTCATTACAAATTCAAAATTTTCACCCAATTGTTTGATGAACTCACCTATTTGTACTTCCATTGACCTATTTGTTTTTCATGCCATAGTACCAAATGTGGGAAATGTGTTTTGAACATTAAAAAAAAATACATATCAAAATATAACCAAATTTGCACTGAGCATTCTTTGTTTTCCTTATTGCTCCTAGGGTTTCAATCAACTGCTATAGTTGTAGCTCAGTAAGATCATATGTATGATCCTTCTTGACAATCTTGTAACCCACATCAATTGCAATATAGTGCACACTATTCAATCTACTTGATTGGTAGAACTTGTGAGCAATTACCTTTATTGCAAATTCTATCAATGGATTTGTGATGGTGTCTATACACAACCCCTATGTTCTTCTCAATAACATCCTTTGAATTGCTCCTGAAAGTCATAGGCTAATCTAGGGTTGGATACCCTATTACCCTATGGATTATTCTTTTGGTGATTTTAATTGGCTAATTTTCTAACCAAAGTGAAGTATCATGAATTTTGCTCAATACAATCCCGATCCATTCAGTTTTAAAAACATTCAGGAATTCTAGGGCAGGAGTTAACCCTTTCTTCTCTAAAATTTTGAATTCTTCCCTTAATACACCATTTCCACATAGTCTATCATATTCTTGTCTAATCTCCATGTCTCTAATACTCCCAATCTTACAGTTGTAACATTTTCTAACATCTTGAATCATTAAAACATTCTGTGGTATCATGGATAATGCACCATATGGGTCTTGTTTATATACAATATCAGGTATGGATTTGAAAATCCATTGTTTGACCTCATTACTAACCAGTTGAACATTCACAACCTTCTTACCCTCTATACCCTTTGAACTAGATGCCATTATGTGAAACTTGGGTTTATGAAAATAGAAATAGCGTAACTTGGTACATGATAAATACCTTGGAGGATTTGATGAAATGGTGTCAAATTTTTGTTCAAATATTTTGCAAAAACTTCTAATGAGTTTTCTAATCACCTTTATCTCTCCTTACTCTTTCTTAATTTGAAAATGATGTAAAATGAGCTAAACATTTATCAAATACCCTTTTGAAACATTGCAATTAATGTTGAGTGCTTACACAACTATAAGCTCGACATCAACCAATTTTAGGCTCACTTGACATCCACTAGCATTTTTAATCATTTATCAATCATTACAAGCTCAACATCAACTATCTAGTTTGTTAGCTTGGCATCCTATAGCATTTCACTCAGCAATCATAGGAAACTTTTCATGCTCGCCAATAACATGAAAAACTTAAAGATTTTTCTTTGATTCCTAATAACATCTTTCATCTTTATTCATGCTTATGTAGACTTTTTAGTACTAAATTATTTTGGAATTGATGTATGATATAACTTATGAATATCATTCCCACATACCTCTTGATTTCTTAGTTTGATGAGTTGTGATCACCTGACCCATTGGGCAAAGTGATCCCTTCTCCACTTGATGTGCAACAATCCTCCTTTTCCTTCCATATCTTGTTCATTTTCATTTTTGACATTTTCAATATTTGTCTTTCCTTTTCCTTTAATATTATTTAACTTACAACGTGGTGCCTTTGACTTTGTTGGATAATAGTGACTGATGTGACCAATCTAAACAAACAATTAAAACATGTTGTTTGACTCAACCACCTTTTCTAGTCACTTTTGAAGTGTGTCCTAATAAAATTATCAGGAACATGTCCATACTCTTGACAATAATAACAACTATATCTTGTTTTATAATCCTAGTTGTAAGAATTGTCATTGTTCTTTACCTTTGTTTGTCTGTTTGATGACCTCATGGGTTTGGATATGCACTCAAAAGCTCTATATCCATAATTTTGATAGTTATAACAATATCCTTCAAGTTTTTGTGTGTGCATGGTCATAGTTATACATTCATATGTCTGATGATCTTGTTTGTTGCACTTACGATAGTGAACCATGCTCTTATGCTTGACATTATAATTTATAATCTTGCTTCTGCACATATTAGTAGTATGTGCTTTCTTACCACAATTATGACAAGTAGGTTTGGAGTTCTTATCTTTTTTTCTCCTTTCTTCAACACTTTTGGATGATTCTCCTTCTTTAGTGCTTGTGTATCCTAGTCTAGATGTGTCATTATTGGATCTAGGGGATCTCAATTATTGCTCAAAGTATTTGATGGCTTCACTTGGTTTATTGAAACTTTTAGAAAAATCCTTTTCCCTATTTTGGTCACTTTTCAATTTCTCGTTCTACAACTTCAATGTTGTTATCTCAATATCCTTGACAATCAATTCATAGTTGGCATTCATCATTTGACTTAAAATGTCCCATTGCATGTTGGAAATCTTGGTTAGCTCTAATGATTTCTCTTCCAATCTGTTCATCAAAAATCTTATATCTTCTTCAATCATGGCTTTTCCTTCCATATCTTTCTTTTTATGTTTAGTCACCTCACATAGTAGAATGGCTTGTGATTCTTGCTCTAACTTGAGATTTTCAATTTCCTCAGCTTAGGCTCTATTCTTTTCCATTAGATCTACAACTTCTATGTCAAATTCATTGGAGTCTTCATTTGCAAATAGCTTGGTAGTGTCCATTAATTTGTATTGTGTGTCATTCTCCTCAATGGCAAGTTCCTTCCTTGTCTTCAAAAATTTCTTTAGGTCTTCTCTTGCTTCATTCAATTTACGTAGAATGAGTTGTATTTTGATTCCCTGATTCTCAATGATCTTTCCCAACTTGTAGAGTTCTATTTTCAAGATATTTCCTCAAAGCTACAAAGCTTCTCTTTTAGAGAACAAGGCTCTAATACCATTTTTTTGGAATTACAATAGGAAATGTAGACTTTTGAGGAGGGGGGTGTGGATGGGTGAACTGGTAGTTTAAATTTTAACTCATAAAAAATTAACCATAAATCCATCTCATACATTCAATAAGTAAACTAAAATACCATGTAAAGCATATACATCTAAATCATGTAAATAAGTAGGCATTCACACATATATGACACCAGATATGATTACCTAGAAACCCTCCAATGAGAAGATAAAAGTGGGCTAGGGATGACACCCACAAATCTTCACTACTATAGTAATAAAGTGTATCCAATGAAGGTTACAATGTTTGATCATGAACATGATCTACTTGTGAAAGATCTTCCCTATTAAAGGCTTACAAAGCGTATTAGGTGTCACCCTGCTAAAAGATTTCAACACCCTATTAGAAGTGTGCCTTGTTAAAGGACTTTAACTCACAATTAAGCACATTGTTAGAGGATTTCAATACAACCTGTTAGGACTACTCTTTTAAGAGATTTAACTGATTCACTTATTAGAATGACTTAGCATTGATCCTGTAGTTAGCACTCTATTGCTCAATGACCAATCATCTCTAAACTAATGTATTCTTGATCCTTCTTGATCAAATGTCTCTCTGATGTATACTATTCCCTTCCCTTTTTCTCCTTCAACTAATTTTGCAATGCAATTTCACTTCACAATTCCTTAACCACCATGAATGCTTTATTTGTACATAAAAAACTTCTCTCTTCACTCTTTCCATGCACATATCAAGTTTAGGGTTTGTCCTCCTTAAGAATACCTAAGTGACTTAGGGTTAGGTATGAATCAACGACTGTGATTCATCAATTTTACCTTTACCTAATTGGATGCATGTAATTCATAGGGATTCCAACTTAAGATCCATCCTTATCAAAAAATATTGTAATTCAATCTTTAAATTGGCTTTAAAATGGTTTACATAGTAGTTTGTGCCACTAGAAATGGCTATGTCAAAGTTATGTTACTTAGCATCTGAAGTCTCTAATGCTCAACATATACTAATTTCTATACTATGACTCAGCATCTAAATGAATCTACTCCTAAATTTCTTAGCATACACTCACTTTTCAAAACCAATCTGAGATGAACAAGACATATTCTTCATTACTCTAACCTTATTGTTACAACAAATATTTAATTGATACTATATCATGGTAGAATTCTTAAAAAGAAGTTGTCAAAATTTTCTAAATCTAATTATGAGAAAATACTTCACACAATAAGTGTTAGAGTTGATCCAGAATGTGTTGGTATTTAAAACTATAGATTTAAAACAATACCAAAAAAAAAATTTATACCTAGGGATTAGCTACTTCCCATTTGCAGAAAAACCTAATTGGATCTTGACTAACTAATGGAGAAATAGTGCTTCCTACAGTTTAGGCTCTACTAACCATGGTGAGTTCACCTATGGAATTCAACGTCTCTACATATTTTCACACTACACATCCCTTAAAGAAGATTTGGTCTCTTAATCTTCTTGGAATTGAAAATAACTGTTGAATTATAACAACTAAATAAAAACTAAAGCTATTACAATAAGTGATTGACCAACAAATATTTTTTGTCACAAACTTTAGAAATTAATTTGATTTAAAATTATTTGTGTTACTATATGATGGCTTCAATTTGTGTAAGGAAATTGAGGTGTGGAAACAACTTCATACACTAATCTCTTAAGGAAAGTATTCTGCAAATTCTTTTAAATCCTTACAATTTTAGATTCACTTTTGGTAAAACAACAATATTGCAATCAACCATGAACATAAAAAATAGATGTAGAAATAATAACACATAAACACAAAGATATGTCAGTGTGGAAAAACCTTTCATCAAAATAACCCCACCCCTCCAAAACCTGCACAATGTATTATCTTCAACTCAAAGGTTACAACACACTTACAATGCAAGCTCTTTTAGGACATGCAAGACTTATCCAGTAGCAACCAACAATACACTACTCACACTCACAACTATCTATAGCCCTTAAAGTGTCTATATAATATGCTTTCCATTATTAGGACATCTTTCAAATATAACTCTTACATGTCATAGGAATCCATCATAACCATTTGAGTCATGATATCCTTACACACAAATAAATCTCCCAAAGATAGTTCTTACATGTCATAACAATTCATGATAACCATTTTTAGTCATGATCTCCTTACACACAATTAAATATTCCAAAGATAACTCCTACGTGTCATTGGAATCCATCATAGGAATTCACCATGGGAATCCATCAAATTCAAGATGCTGACACATGCAAGTGGAGTGACACATCAACATGCCAACTAGACATGTAAACTCACACTTAATTACATTATTTGAAATATATATATATACAAAAAAAAAAAAAAAAAGAATAGGAATTATCCAAGGTTGAGACACCTTATCCCTAACATTCTCCCACTTGTTAAACACCTTGTAAGAGCAACAAGAACATAACAAGAACTAGCCACTATAGGCTGAAAGGCCCATAGATTTCAAACACCATATGAAATTCTCTGTGCCCATTGGTTTCATCAATGCATCTGCAACATTCTTTATAGTATCTACCTTCTCTAAATTTATCTTTCCATCTTCCACCATATCTCTCAAAAAATGAAATTGCACATCAATGTGCTTCATTCTGGCATGAAAGTTGGATTCTTTGCAAGGCAAATAGCACTCTGACTATCGCAACAAGTAGTAATCTATACTACATCAACACTAATATCAAAACACAATCTCCTAAGCCAAATTGCTTCCTTACAAGCATGAGTGGCAGCCATGTACTCATCTTTTGTAGTGGAAAAAGAAACCATAGGTTGTCACTTACTCATCCAACTGATGGCACCACCAAACATAGTGAATACATAAGTACTAGTGGATCTGCTACTATCAATATCACTTGCCCAATCTAAATCTACAAACCCATAAATACAAACTGAATGTGAAGCTCTAGAAGAGTTACCATGATAAAAAATGGAGTAATCTAATGTACCCCTCAAATATCTGAATACTCACTTGACTGCATTCCAATGTACCCATCCAAGATTAACCATAAACTAGCTCAAAACTTTGACTACTGGGCAATGCCTGGTCTAGTATAGACCATAACATACATAAGATTGCCAACTACACTAGCATAAGGTACTTTACTCATATGTCCTCCACCTCACTAGGAGATTTTGGACAATCATCTATAGATAACTTTGTTCCCATAGAAATAGGAACACACAATGGTCTACAATCTACCATGCTAAACCTTTCCAACATAGACTTCACATACTTACTGTGACTCAACCAAAGTTTTTTTTAAGACCTATTTCTACTAATTTCCATACCCAAGATGTACCTTTCTACCCCAATATCTTTCATCTCAAACTTTTTTGAGAATTGAGATTTAAAATCAGAAATCATACCTTACCCTTCCCAAACAACAACATATCATCAACATATAATGCAGCAATAAGAAGGTGATCATTTTCAAATCTGCAATAAACACAATGATATGATTTTGATCTTAAAAATCTAATTGACAACAAAAAGGCATCAAACTTAAGGTACCACATCCTAGGAGATTATTTCAAATCATATAGAGACTTTTTTAATCTACGAACCAAAGATTCTTTACCTTTAACAATGAAGTGCTCAAGTTGTGACAAATAAATATGTCCCTCCAAATCACCATGAAAGAAAGTTGTCTTCACATCCATCTGTTCTATCTCTAAATCATATGGTGCAGAAAGAGATAATAGAAATCTAATGGATGTCAACTTTGTAATAGGAGAGAATATTTCACCATAATCTATTCCCTCTACATCTGAATACCCCTTAACAACCAATCTAGCTTTGTACCTTTCAACACTGCCATCTGCATAGAATTTCTTCTTGAACACCCATTTGCTACCAACATATTTTTTTCCTTTAGGCAAAGGTACAAGGTCCCAAGTTTTGTTTTTATCAAATGAAGTCATCTCATCATTCATGGCCTTAATCCAAGAACTTGCATCTTCCATATCCAAAGCCTCTTTCATAGATCTAGGCTCATTAGTGTTAGTAATCAAAGCAAAGGCACAACTAGAATCTAACATAGAATAACCAAACCTTTCTGGCTACTTCCTTACTCTTGTGGATCTCTCAAGGGCTGACGTTGAGGTTGTTCTTCCTCTTCTTCTAAACTATTAGAGCTACTAGAGCTCTCGTCATCATTAGACCCATCATGGTCTTTTTTTTTAGTCTTCTCAGGGGTAGGAGGCAACTGAACAATATCTTCCTTCTTTTATTTTTCATCTGGTTGTAGCACAAAAGAGAAGATGTTAGCTCTCTAAAAAGTAACATTTTTTCTATACAACATCTTACTATTCATAGTGTCCCAAAGCTTGTATCCTTTCATACCAACACTGTATCTGATGAAAATACATTTGACAACTTTGATTTCTAACATAGATTTATTCTCCTTTGGAACACGTGCATAATCTTCACAACCAAAAACATGAAGATGTCTAATTGAAGGATTCTTACCAGACCACACCTCCATGGGTTTCTTACCAACAAGAGCTGATGTAGGGGATCTGTTAACCAGATAGGAAGTAGTGGCCATAGCTTTAGCCCAAAACTTTTGTTCAAGACCAGCTCCACTAAGCATACTCCTAGCCTTCTCAATCAGTGTCCTATTCATTCTTTTTGAAACTCCATTTTGCTATGGGGTATAAGGAGTTGTCTTATGCCTCTTGATACCTCATTCTTTATAGTACTGTTCAAAATCTATTGAGAAAAACTCACCACCATTTTTAGTTCTCACAAACTTAATCTTCTTACTAGTCTAATTCTCTACAAGGGCTTTAAATTCCTTAAACCAACTAAAGACTTGTGTCTTACTTTTTAGGAAATAAATCAATGTCCTTCTACTATAATCATCTATGAAAGTTACAAAAAATATAGACTTGGAGATTGAAGGAACTTTTACAAGACCAAATACATCAGAATGAATAAGATCCAAAACATTAGAAGATTTGTGAGAACTAGAGTAAAATTGAACACAATTTTGTTTACTGTAGACACAATGTTCACAAAATTCAAACTTGAGATTAAAATCATTTAACCCCTTAACAAGGTTCTTGTTCTTTAGGGTTCCAAGATCCTTCTCACCAATGTGGCCAAATCTCATATACCATAAAATTGTCTTTTCTACAAGAAGCTTTCTTTCCAATGTGATTTCACCCTTATGTACACATGTTGCACTACCATCAGAACCAATAACCATAGTCTTCTTTACTACTCATTTAGATGGTGGGGATGAAGTGATAGCTACTCTCTTCTTTGAAATAGAAGAACTATTGCATTGAGAAATACATGCATCAAGTTGAAACAAAGTACCTCTCCTAGTACCCTTAGCAAGCACCATAGCTCCTCTCATCATCTTACATCCATCTTTAGAAAAAACAACTTGTACACCTACATCATTCAACATACTTGTAGATAATAGGTTTTATGCCAAATGAGCGATGTGCATTACCCCATTGATCCCCTTTACTCATCCATCAGGAAATTAGATAGTGACCCATCCTTGTCCAACTATCTTTAGGTGAGAATCATCACCCAAGTACACCTTTCCACCATCAAAAACTTCATACTTTGAGAACCAACTTCAATGAGAGGTCATGTGTAAAGAAGCACTCAAGTCTATCAACCACACATCATTAGATGTATGCACTGCCAAGGCTACAATAAAAGAATTTCCATCTTCTTGAGATTTTTATGAACCTTAATTTGAGGCCTTCTTCTTTTTCTTTGGCTCTTTATAGTCTTTACAAAAGTGCCCAGTCTTATCAATATTCTAGCATTTTTCCTTGGACTTTCTAGGAGTCTTTGATTTTCCATGGGATTTGGATCTACCCTTTCTAGACTTGTTATCATTTTTCTTGCCTCTGTTGTTGGATCTACCATGAACAACAAGAGCTTCCTTAGCCGAATATGATGACTTTCTCCTTGTCTCTTCAGATAACAATGAAGACACCACATCATCCATTTTGAAAGTGACTAAAGTGCTTCCAAGAGCCATCACAAGATGGTCCCATGAATCTAGCAAAGAACATAATAGGGTCTTACATCGATCCTCCTCCTCTATCTTGACACCAGATGATGTCAACTATGAAATCAATAAATTAAAATCATTTAGATAATCTATAATAGATCCTCCTTTCCCCATTCTTAGAGAATAAAACTTCTTCCTCAAGAATAACTTGTTCACCAAAGATTTGGCTTGATACATAGACCCAAGCCATGTCCACAAACTATTTTCAGTCTTCTCATCAAGAACATTCAAGATAACAAAATTAGCTATACAAAATCTAATGAGACCCTTAGCTTTCAAACCCTTGAGATCCCAATCTAGTTGAGATATTGTTGTAGGTCTCACATCAAGTGAATTCACCTCCCATAGATCATGATCTTAAAGCAAGTCTTTCATCTTGAGTTTCCACAACTCAAAATTACTACCATTAAATTTATCCACCTCCATTTTTCCATATGATGAACTAGCCATCTCAATCTACAAATAAGATTTAGAATGCTCTACACAAAACTCCCACTCAAACTTGAGATTAGCTCAAAAAACCCTTCCCAAAAACTAGGATCAAAAGTTGTGTTTGGATTAAACCATGGACAAAAATAAAAATTACATGCAAATATAACCAATATCAGAAAATAATAGATCACGTAGAAAAGAACAAAAGACACCAAGATTTAATGTGGTTTACCCAATCCATGGGCTATGTCCACTAAACAGTAAGTTTGATATTATTACAATCCAATGATTACAACCTAATTACAATCTGTAATCCTTTACAGCTTAGTACTGCCACAAGAACCAATTTTTGCATCACAACTTAATGAAAATGCCTAACCCTAAGCCCTTTTATACAAGTATTTTCAACAACTTTAGGGTTACAACATGTTGGCCATATGTATGCTATACACCGGCCACAACGTTGGCCATGGCCCAAATTTTTTATGAAGTGTGAATAGTACTTCCCTGATCAGTCACCAAAAACTAACAATCTCCCACTTGGGAATTGATCGAACTCCACACTAGACAACAATCTCCCACTTGGAGATTGATCCTATAGTAGTACCACTACCACATTTGGCTCCCACTAGATCAAACCACAATGCACTTTGTAGTTCTTTGATTCCTATTTAGTCTAGAAGACAAACTAAAGCTAAAGAGGAGTTTAGCTTCTTCCTTGTTATGACCTTTGTAAACATATTTGCTAGATTGTCATCTGTATGTATCGTATCCAACTTTAACTATTCATCCTCTTAAACTAACTAAATGAAATGGTATCACAACTTATGTGTTTTGTCTTTGAATGCAGAGCTGAATTCTTTGCAAGAGAATGACACTCTGACTATCTATAAAAAATAATTATCCATCTAAGGGTGTCCCAATTTTTCCAAGAAGAACTAAAGCCATATCCTCTCCTTGGCTGCCTCTATAATAGCAACATACTCTGACTCTATAGTGGATAAAGCATTAACATTCTATAACTGAGAAACCTAGCTCATGGGTGCCCCACCAATAGTAAAGACATAACCTGTAGTACTCCACCTAGTATCAATATCCCCTACCAAATCTAAGTCAACATAACCCTATAAATTAGTAGTAGAGCCCCCAAAGTGTTAACACTTATTGGATGTTCCTTTCAAATATCTAAGAATCCATTTGACTACATTCCAATGCTCAATTTTGGGGTGACTCATATACCTGCTAATGACTCCCATTGCATGTGTAATATCTGGCCTTATACATACTATAGCATACATCAAGATTCCTATAGCTAAATCATAGGTTACCTTGGACATCTTCTCATCCTCTTCTTGTGTCTTGGGACACATCTCCTTAGTCAACTTCAAAAGACTAAGTAAAGGTGTGCTAACAACTTTAGCATTCTCCATAGAGAAACATTGTAACACCTTCTCAACATAATCAATCTAAGATAGTGTCAATTTTTTGTTCTTCCTATCTCTAAAAATCTTCATACCAAGGATTTGTTTCATTGCCCCCAAATTCTTTATATCAAATGTAAGTGCTAACTAGCATTTCAACCTCTTAATATGATCCATGTTATACCTAGCTACAAGCATATCATCAACATATAAACATAAAATAATGTAGCTGTCATCATCCAACCTCTTAAAATAAATACAATGATCTAAATGACACCTACTACATCCATGCTCATGCATAAAAATCACAAATTTTAGATACCATTGCTGAGGTGCTTGCTTCAAGCCATATAAACTTTTATTCAATTTACACACTAAGTTCTCCTTATCTTTGACCTCAAATCCCAGTGGCTAAGTCATATATGTCTCTTCATCCAAAACACCATGAAGGAAGATTGTTTTAGCATCAAGCTACTCTAAATGCAAATCTTCAATAGCCACAATACTTAAAATAGTATAGATAGAATTTATTTTAATAATAGGAGAAAATATCTCATCAAAGTCAATGCCCTTTTTATGTGCAAATCCTTTTACAACTAACCTGGCTTTAAATCTTTTCTTACCTCCATCCTCCTCTTTTAACCTATAAACCCACTTATTTTGTAAAGCTCTTTTACTTGTAGAAAACTTTCATAAATCCCATGTCTTATTCTTCAAAAAAGATTCCATTTTGTCTTTCATTGCAAACTCCAACTAAATCTTAGTATCCACTAAACTGTAAACGGATCTAGACTATTTGTAGAATTGAATGCTTAAAAAAAATCAAATTAGTGGAAGTCTTAATACATTTATCATAAATGAAATCAAAACTTACGGTGGGAAACAAAATTGAGAGAGAAGAAAATAAGAAGATGCAAACAGAGTTTGCTTACAAAGTTTTCCACAAATGTGACTATGTCTCCGAGTCAGCTCCAATAGAGTATGATCAATTCAATTAATCTCCAGAAATCAATTATAATTATGCACCAAGACAATTTCTTCTAACACTTCAACAACATAGCAATTCTCTGAAGTACGAAAATGGCTCCAAAAAGATCTCTTAGAAAAATCTTCCTAATCCTTTAGAACTTCACTAAGATCAATTTCTCTCTAGCTCTCCTTCTCAAAATGAATCTAGCCCCCAATTTTTATACATAAAATTTGCTTAAATTAGGCCAAAACCATTTATTTTAAAAATAGGCCCCTTTAACAAAAACATTTTCAAAATACCCCTTTTTCCTTTTATAATTTTGGCATTATAACATTTTGGGGTAAAAAAATAAAACAATACATAACCATAAAAGCCTATTTAAAAGGGTGGCAACATTTAGTTAAAGCTTCAATAAAAATAAGCCATATAAATTTTAGAAATTGTTGCCACTACAGCAACAACCACCCATTTTAGTGGGTTGCAAGTTGTGGGTTCAATCCCTATTGGCACCCACCCTTTTTTTCAAACTGCCAGTGGTTAACACTCAAATAGAATTTTTTTTATATAATTGTTGAGAACTCCATGTGGCCTAGTGGCAAAGAGGAAAAGTAGGAAATGAGAGGTTCAAGGTTCAAACCTCTTCAACTAATTTTTAACAACTAAATTAACAATCAAGTTCATATGAAGGAGCTTGAGGTTCCATGTGGCACTATTTTATTTTCACACATCTTTGACATGTGGCATCACCTGAGCTACTGATATCATGATGATGGCATCACTATTACATTTTGCCTCAAAAATTCAAATTGTCTTAACTTGTTCATATGAGCTTCATTTCTGATGAAACAAACGCCATTGGAAAGTTTTTATTGGGCTCTTCATTTTGAAATCCTTTGTTGAACACTTTTGAGATGGTCTGATTTTGCCCATTACTAGCCCTCTGGTCTACCTATTGACCAAAACTTTTATCGAGCATAACTTCTACATCCAAACTCTATTTTTGTCTATTCGAGTTGTGTTGGAATCAGGACACCGAGATCTTTCTAATGTGGTAGATTCTAGAGAGAAATGAGACACTTCAATTTTTACTAAAAATATCCACCAGATTAGGCCTCCCCACTGAGGACCTTTTGGACCTCCAAAAGTGACATTTACTCTGACATTAAGGACCTGGTCTCCCCACTTGTCCTATATCATTTGTACATTTGAAAACCTGGCTCACAAACACAATGAAGAATGCAACAACATTGTTGATCATAAACATTATTCAATCACTTCCATAAGCATATACATTAGTTTTCATAGATACTAACCAACAAACATTGACTAGCATCAGGCTGAACAATAATGTAGAAATGAAAGAGAATAAGTCAACAACATATCGATCCTTCACAATAGGAACATTTTTACCCAAGGAAAAATCAATGCTTTCCCTCATGCTATACTATGGGTGCATCCTACAACATCTAACCCTGGTTAGCTACTCCAAGTTCAAGTATAGAACCACCTATACTAATAAACATAAGAGTTAACTCTTTACTTGAATTAATTACCCTGTTTAACTGCCTTGTGTTTGCAAAAAATGATCAGTCTTAATCCTATAAGAATGTACAATATACTGAATGCCATCTTTTAAAAAGTGATAATGATTCTTCTCCCTATAGAAAATTTCTTTTTTGTCATAAAGATAAGGGCTAGCAAGCACTACTATCCCATAGATATCTAGTGGAACCACATCAAACTGTACTTTATCCACAAATTTACTAGTGATTGTGAATCTTAAGGTGCATTGTCTTGTTACTTGCAACTTATCATTTTTAGAAATCTGGCCTACTGGATAAGGTTTCTTATGTAATTTAGTTTTCAATCCCAATTTTCTTACTAATTTTTCTAAAATTAAATTAACTTGAGATCCAATATCTATGAGTGCATCAATTTTAGCGTTCTTAGCAACAACCCTTAAATGAAATAGCTCATTCCTTTTCTTAGCTTATGAGAAATCATTAACTTTAGATGAAGAAGGACAACTATGAACATAAATACCAAAAATAGGAACTTTACCTTTTACACCCATAGATGTTATCTTAGTCTCATCATCTAAATTTGAACCAAGATCCATAACAACATTTACGATTTTCTCCTTACCTTTCTATTTCTAATCACGTTTTTGAGCCCACTTAGGCTTCAATTTGGGACGGAACTTCCAACAATGTTCTTCATCATGACCCTTCCTATCACAATGAGTGCAAGAAATTTTCTCATCCTTTTTTATTGTAGCTGCCTTCTTTCCTTTCCCTATCTCTGCAACCTTAGAAGATTTTTTTACATCATTATCAAACTTATCAACAAAAGATCCTTTACCCCTTGACTCTAAGTGTGTATCTTGAATAGACACTTCATCCAAATTAGAAGGGTACGATACCAAAATAGAATGTCTAAGTTAGGAATGAAGACCTCCTATGCACTTCAACAAATTTTCTTGGGTATACAAAGGAACATTCAAAGCAATAGCCCTTTTCCTAAACTCATGGGTGTACTCTTGGATAGCTTGACCTTTCCCTTGCCTAAACATTTTTCAGTCCATCATTAACTATTGCATATTTCCTAAGGGATAAAACTACTTCTTAAGAGCATTAACAAACTCTACCCAAGTTAAACTGATTCTACCATGTTGTGAAACTTCTGCCTTAGTCTTACTCTCCCACTAGGTTAAAGTTGTACCTCCTAACTGAAGAGTAGCTAATTAGATCCTATCAACATCATCTAATAGATTCTGGACTCTATAGTAGACTTCTACTTGTTAAATCCAATCATCCAATTTTTTAGCATTAAGTTTACCACAATACTTAGGCAAGTCAAATTTTACATCTAGTTTGATCTTAGGCTTATACCCACTCTTGAAAGGATTGAAAGAAGTAGAATTAGGAGAAGATGGAGAAGAAGGAGAAGAGGGAGGAGAAGAAGAAGAGAGTGGATCTAGTTGCTTTTCACCATCTCCATGATGTTTCCCTTTCTTGTCTTCATGATCTTCTTGCTTCGACGAACCTCCTTCACATTCCTTCCATTCTTGTCTTTTGTGAAAAACAATGTCCACCATAGCCTTCATCTCGAGGAATGCTCTTCAAAATTCCTACTCACTGATCTCATCAAGAACCTCCGTTCCAAAAATAGACATCTTCAAAAATATTCTTTGCTTTCCAATCTCAGGATTAAATTCTTCAAGCTTGCCTTCTCCCTTTTGAATCCGAGATCTTGTTAGCATTCAAGAAAACAACTACAATAATAGTGAACTAGGCTCTGATACCACTTGAACTGTAAATGGATCTAGACTATTTGTAGAATTAAATGTTTAAAACAAAATCAAGTTAGCAAAAGCCTTAATACATTTATCATAAATGAAATCAAAACTTAAAGTGGGAAACAAAATTGAGACAGAAGAAGATAAGAAGATGCAAACAGAGTTTGATTATAGAGTTTTCCACAAATGTGACTACATCTCCAAGTCGGCTCCAATAGAGTATGATCAATCTAATTAAACTCCAAAAATCAATTATAATTATGCACCAAGACCATTTCTTCTAGCACTTCAATAGCATAACAATTCTCTGAAGTACGAAAATGGATCTAAAAAAATCTCTTAGAAAAATCTCCCTAATCCTTCAAAATTTCACCAAGATCAATTTCTCTCCAACTCTCCTTCTCAAAATGAATCTAGCCCCCACTTTTTATACATAAAATTTTCCTAAGTTAGGCCAAAACTATTTGTTTTAAAAATAATCCCCTTTAACAAAAACATTTTCAAAATACCCCTTTTTCCTTTTATAATTTTTGGCATTATAGCATTTTGGGGTTAAAAAACAAAACAATACATAACCATAAAAGCCTTTTTAAAAGGGTGGCCACATTTAGTTAAAGCTTAAATAAAAATAAGCCATATAAATTTTAGAAATTGTTGCCACCACAACGGAAACCACCCATTTTAGTGGGTCGTAGGTTGTAGGTTCAATCCCTGTTGGCACCCACCCTTTTTTTCAAATTGCTGATGGTTAACACTCAAATAGAAAATTTGTTATATAATTGTTGAGAACTCCATGTGGCCTAGTGGCAAAGAGGAAAAGTAGGAAATGGGAGGTTCAAGGTTCAAACCTCTTCAACTAATTTTTAACAACCAAATTCACATGAAGGAGCTTGAGGTGCCATGTGGAACTATTTTATTTTCACACATCTTTGACACGTGTCATCACCTGAGCTACTGACATCATGATGACAACATCACTATTACATTTTGCCTCGAAAATTCAAATTGTCATAACTTCTTCATACAAGCTCCATTTTTGACAAAATGAATGCCATTGGAAAAATTTCATCATGCTCTTCATTTTGAAATCCATTTTTGACCACTTTCAAAATGGTCTGATTTCACCCCTTATCTAGCCCTTTGGTCTGCCTATTGACCAAAACTTTTACCATGCATAACTTCTGCTTCCAGACTCTATTTTTGTCTATTCAAGTTGTGTTGGAATTAGGACACCGAGATCTTTCTAATGGGGTAGATTCTAGAGAGAAATGAGACACTTCAATTTTCACTGAAAATATCCATTGGATCATCCACCTACATAATTTCATCATAACATTCAGGTTCACCAGCATTAGTAAGTAAAATAGAATACAAAGAGGGAGAAAATCTTTCTAGAGGTCTAATTTTCCTTGTTGACCATCTAACATTTACTAGTGTGTAGTATTTGTTGTTTTGATTGTTGCACATCATGAGGAATGGCTAGAACACCATCTTTTGGAGTTCATCTAGCACTACATAATCATCTTCTTTCTTCTCATGTTGCTGCAACAAATCTTTATACAACTCTTTCTCATTGAATATGACATCCCTGCTTCTCACAATTTTATGATTTTCAAAATCCCAAAACCTATAACCAAATTCATTAATGCCATATCCAAAAAAATACACATTTCTTTGACTTAGCTTCCAACTTGGTTCTAGTTTCAGAATCTATGTGAGTAAATGCTTCACAACTGAAGGTTTTGAGAAAAGAATAACTCACCTTCTTACCAGTCCATGCAACCTAGCATGTAACCTCATGCTTGTTCCATGCTTCATTATAGTCCTATGCATGCCTTCAACCACTCCATTTTCCTATGGAGTTCTTGGAATAGTTTTATGTCTATGAATACCATTAGTGGAGCAATAATCTACAAATTCATGACTACAATACTCACCACCATTATCACATCTGAGAAATTTTAATTTCTTACAAGTTTCATTTTCAACCAAACATTTCCATTTCTTAAAAGTTTGAAATACATCAGATTTTTGTCTAAGGAAATAAATCTATACCTTTCTAGTTGCATCATCAATAAATGTAACATAATAATGAGAGCCACCAAGGGAAGATAATTGACCTAGTCCCCATACATCAGTATGGACAAGCTCTAATTTCTCCTCTTTTTTTTCCTTCCTAGTCTTCACAAAACTCACTCTCTTTTGTTTTCCATACACACAAATTTCAAAGAAATCCATATTAACACATTTCATAACTTGTAAAATATTCTTTAAATGAAGTACTTTGATACCTTTCTCACTCATGTGCCCAAGTCTATAGTGCTAGACCACTATATCAGAATTTATAGTAGCTATTTGTTCTCCTTGCTCAACTGTAGGAACTGTTCATGAACATTCATTTTTCTCTGAAATAATTAAAGTAGAAGGAAAAATATGACTTGTACAATGATATAATCCTACTAAGTTATCTAGTACCTGATCAATGAATGACAGAGGAATGTGATCCTTTTTAGTGGCTTTATTAAGCTCTCTATAGTCTATGCATATTCTCTATTTCCCCCCCCTTTTTTGGTACAATAACTAGAGGTGACACTCACTGACTATCAAAATAAGAAAAATAAATCTAGCAAAGCTTTTGTAACTCTTCTTTGACTATATCTTTTAATGTTGGGTTTACCCTCCTCTGAGGTTGTCTTAATAGCTTAAATTCCAAGTTGTTAAATATCCTATGTGTACAAAGACTAGGATCTAAACCCTTCATGTTAGTATAGTCCCATGTAAAGGCTTGTTGACTATTTTTCAATAGTTCAATGATACTTGTCACCTAAGATGTAGTAAGTTCATTATTGATATCTAGTTCTTTTCTTGCAGTAATCTCTACTTTCTTCACTTTATCCATCATTAAAATATTTGCTATTGATGGAGATTTAATTTCATGGGGTAATAGTGTATGAAGGTAATTAGGTGCTATAGGGGATTGAGGTGCATCACATTTAGGCAATATAGTTTGTAAGGAGCCAGTAGGATTTTTAGAAGTAGACTCCTCAGAATCATATTGATTAGTACTACCAATATATCATCTTCTTCCTAGGAAACAAAAAATGGGTTTCTTTCTAGCATCATGAGCTATTGAACAAAATTAACTTCTAGAAGATCATCACCAAGGTCTAGCCAAGAAACTTGGTCAAGATCTAGTTGAGGTTGTGTAGGAGAGTGCATAGTTAACTTCTTAGTGTTTGTACCATCTATATTGTCATTTTTTCTAATTGACATGCAATGCATGCATCTACAGTAGCCAACCAAGGTCTTCTTAATATTAATGGATATCCTCCAAGGGTGCCTCTTGGTTATAGAACAACAAAGTTTGAAGGAAAATCTAGGGAATCCAAGGTTACAATGATATCTTCTATCATACCATTAGGTTTGATAGTTGAATTGTCTACTAACTAGAGTATTATAGGGGTATCCCTTAATCCAATAATGCTAATTCTTAACAAGACTTCTTTGATCATGACACTAATTGATGCTCCTAAATCAATAAAAACATTCTAAGTTTGGATGTTAATTATATGTATGGTAACAATAGGACTTCCTAGATCAAAATATTTAGGCATCAGGGCTTTGCTCAACATTAAATCAGAAAGTTTTCCCAACACATGGATAGTAGGAGGATCCTTTTTCTTTCTAGCAAACTACTTGACACATGCTTCCTTTAAAGTTTTATTTTAAAGGGAAATCTCCTTCGGTGCATCTAATAAGGGAATCTATATAGTCATTTCCTTAATCTAGTCTAGGAGATCAGTTTCTATAGGGTTTGGTTTGGATGGAGCTATAGGAACTAACCTTTGTGGAAATGGAGGAGTAGGTGCTTGAATACATGGGGAGGAACATCATCTAGTTGACTTGCTAGACCATTTTTAGTATCACGACCTTAGTTATAATAGGTCCTTTAAGTGCAAGCAACTTGGTTCTAGACTTGAGATGAATATCATTGACCTATAGAGAATAAGCTTACTACTTATTGTTTGGATTTGGTGTTGGCTAACTAGGAAGTTGTGGTTGCTTCTGTGAGCTAGCATTAGCTATAGGAGGTGGAGGGATCATGGCTTGCTACTAAAGCAATTGGCTTGGCCCACATTGAGGTGGTTGCTATCAATTCTCTTGATATAGAGGTTGTTGATTCAAGCCCCACTGAGGATACTAGTTGTTTTATTGAGGCCATTGAGTATTTTTTTGTGGATATCAAGGTGGTTGATGGTATGCTTGATTATATTGAGGTTGCTGGTTGGGCCAATTGTTATTCCAATTCTATCCTTGAGGAATATAATTTGGGTTAATATTACCTTGCCATTGATTATTATTATAGCCAAAATTATTCAAAGGGTCTTGAGGAATACCTTGTCTCTGAGCCCATGGTCTCCTTTGAGTAACATAAATCACTTCTCCTATATCCTAATTAATTGCTTTAAACTCAATGGGCATTGGTTGTGCATTTATTGTTGCAATGGTCTTGCATGTGTAGTTCTTCTTTCTTTCTCTATAATGAGAGAAAAATTTAGTCCTCATGGCATCAACTTCATCCTTTTTCCTTTAGGCTTGCATGGTATCCAATTGAGTAGCAACATCATTAATGATATTTTTCTTGAAGCCATACAACAAATTAGATAACTCCATCTTTGACACTCCTAACCCACCATTGGTCTTATGTGGTAGGCTCCTTAGTCCTCTACCTTTCTTCATAGTAGCTGTTAAATAGTTCTAACATATCTCCTTGATGTCATTCCAAGTTTTTTATGTAACATCTCTTCTAGCAATTAGGTCCAGGGCTTCCATGCTTTCTTATTGCACACCTCTTAGAAAAAGATGCTTCTTAGATTCTTCATTTAGATTATGCTATGTATTTCATTGCACATTAAACAAGAATTTGGAAACATAGCCTTCCAAAGTTTCACTCTCCTTTTGTGATATTTTAAAAATGCCATCCCCCTTCATATCTTGACCTCTGTAATATTCTTTATATTTTTCAAGAAACAAGTTACTCATTTCAGTCTAGTTTGCTACAACATTTGCACCCAACCCCATGAACCATTGTAGAGCAACATCCTTTAGAGTAGAAGGAAAAAAATTCAACTTATGAGAATCAGTTGTGGATCCATAGCTCCTACAAAGAATGTCAAACTCAAAGAGAAAGGTTTCAAGGTCTTATGTAATAAGGCCATAAAATTTTGGAAATGTAGCAGTAGGTATGTTCTTCAAATTTTGGTTCCCTTTCTAAGGTGGGATAGGAAAAGGAAAGGTAGGCACAACCATTCTTGGAGGAAGAGGTGGTGCTTGATAGATAACAATGGCTAGTGGATTATCTTGATATTCAAGCTCATCAAAGTTCATTCAAGTGGAGTGATTCTTCTGATTCAATGTCATTGTCAGCAAATGGATTTTCAAAGGGTTCATCTAATTTAGGTTGAAAATCATTGAATGATTCTTCCTAATTATTATGAGGAAGGAATCTCCCTGAGTGATCACTTCTTCTATGCATAACATGCTTCTTTACTGCTAAACTCTATCAACTAGAAAGACTTGTTTGAATTTACACCATCCTTGGAAAAGGTGCCAAAAATGTTTGGCCAAAGAAAGGGATCAAAATCCTATAGCAATGGACTGGTTAACCCAAGATTGGACATCTTAAGTGGTTCTTACCCAACTCATTTGGACTCATTTAATTTATCAACTAGGAATGTAAACTTGAAATGGTGTTTGCAAAATATATGCTTCAAACTTATCTCAACTTAAGAACTACTCTAAGGAAATTCAAATGCTTATGCTACAAGAAATTTAAGCTAAAGCTAAGAATCAAATCTATTTTAACAAAGCATGAAAATATAGTTGAGAATTACTTCAATTTCCTATGCTGCAAGAACAATCCACTTATTTTGTTATTAGTGGTTGTAGGAACAACAAAGTCTACCTTGGTTCTATTAACTAAATGTAAATCCTATGCTAACTAATTAGTTCACTTCCTGTGTGGTCCCCCATAGAGAAGTGAAGTATAATAACTCAGAGATGAAAACCTAAAATGTTCCTTTTATTCATAACAATGATAAAATGTACATACTAATGAACAAAAGGATTGTATTCAGTATTCAACAACTTCTTCTATTGAAAATTGACTAAAACTTAACACCCCTAGAACACAAATTTCTAGTTATTCAAAAATAAAATCTAGGAGGAGAATTCCTAGATTTAAGACTCATCAACTACTGAAGCAAATGATGGTATTGATTATTATAATAGGTGCATTAATTCTAGCACCAAAAAGAATGGTAATCTAGGAGCTCACAACCCCTGAATTTCCTGCACTGAGGGTTGGTCTAATAAAGTGAGTAACTGCTTTGACTCCCACTTGGTTGATTTGAACTCACTTTTATATCTACAAAATATTAACACTTCTAAACAATAACATACATCAAGACTTATTCAAAACATTCTATCTAAATTAGTTTACCCTATGTCACATTGATGCAGGAGAACTACCCAACCTAACTAAGGAAGAAAAAGCAACATTCTCACTATTATGTAATTAAATGACATATCTTTCCACAGCATATTGATTTTGATCTTGAAAAGTAATTATGCACACATTTGTCTAAAATCATCATAAACATCAAAGTCTTTAGAAAGTTTGTGAATTAAACTAAAAATACCATGACAAAATAGACCATATTCTAGTCGCAACACTATGTTTGTATGATCTCATTCTCTATCTACTACTCAGCTACTCTTCATAGAAATTGTACTATATTTTCATCAATGAAAAATATAGTCATGAATAAAACATGTCAATCATGCTACATGCTCTTCAATGCTTAGGATACTCACCCAAAGCGATACCATCAACATTCATGCTAGCAATCTCCCACTTTGGCATTGATGGAAACATAGATGAAAAACATCTAAGTTCCAAGAATACCAAAACATTACTCTGCTACAATTGTTTGTTTTCTCATCTTTTCAAATCCTCTTCGCTAAAATTTGAAAACTTGTAGAACAATGCTATATTCTACATCTCTTTCTTTAGGATCAACAATAGTTGTTCACACACTAAAAAACTCTCAACTTTCTCCATTCAATGTGTCTCCCATTGAAATCTCATATGTAGGAGATCTCAATTTCTCCCCCAAACAATCTCTCCCCCATGCACATTTAGGAGATTTTTTTCCATACTCTCCCCATTTCATACTTAGGAGATGTTTTTTGTGCATACTTGTCTCCCCCATTGACATCAATGCCAAAGGCTTCATTATATCAATCATGTTCTCTAATTCTCCAACTAGATCAAGTGTCCAAAGACATTGTTCAAGACCAATTATGAAGAGTCCTATATGATTATGCTCATCTTAGATACTCCCCCAAACAAGAAGTATCAGCATTCAACCTAATGCTCTTGACCACTAGACTAATGTAATCTCTATGTCATCTACTTAGAAGTAGGTAGGGATATTACCCCAAGCATACCTCTCAAGTACTCAAATGTATCTTTAGGAGGACACTTTTTAGGGATATTTGCAATCTGATCTTTTGTACTGACATACTCTAATCTAATTTCTTTTTCTACAATTTTCTCTCTCAAAATAGGATACTTAATAGATATATACTTATTCTTAGAATGAAATACATGATTCTTAGACATACTCACTATACTTTTGCTATCATAATCTATAATAATAGGATCTAAAAATTCTATCCCAGTAACCTCCAGTACCTACTTCATCCACATGATCTGATTACAATTATTTTTTGTCACTATGTACTCAACTTCAGCTATACTCTGTCCATAGAAAAATGCTCCACCATTGGTGCCTTTTCTATCATATATATTGCATGCCCAATCCACATCAATATAAGCACACAAAGTGAAATCACTTGATCTATCATACTATAACCCATAATCAAGTGTTCCCTTCAAATATCTAAATATCATTTTTACATCTACATAATGATACTCCTTAGGATCAGCTTGAAATTTAGCTACAATCCCAACTACATTTGCAATATCTGGTCTAGCATGAATCAAATATTGCAAACCTCCAATCATTGATCTCTACTTCTTCTACTCAACTATAGGTGTCTCATCTTTTCTAGATAACTTGTGACTAGTTATCATTAGTGTAACAATAGGCTTATAAATTTCTAAACCAAATATTTTCAACAAGTCTTTCATATACTTAGCTTGTAAAATGAAAATATCATCATTTCTTTGGACAATCTGTAAAGCTAGGAAAAACTTCATCTCACTAATCATGCTCATCTTAAATTCATTCTTCATCTATTCAGCAAACTTATCATGTGCTTCATCATTACCTTCAAAGATTCTATCATCAAAAAATACCACAATAATCAACAAATCATTCTCAATTTCTTTTAAATATAAGTTAGCATCTATCATACCTTTAGCAAGACCATTTTTTCCAAATACTTATCCAATCTTGCATACTAGGTTCTAGGTACTTGCTTTGTCCAATACAGTACTTTTCTTTATCTACATACCATGTCTTTTTCTTCTATTAAGGGAAATCCTTTAGGTAGTTCAATGTAAAATTATTATTCAAGTTCTCCATTCAAGAAGGTTGACTTAACACTTGTCTTATACACTTTGGAATTCTTGCTGCATAAGCCAAAAAGATTCTTAGTGCTTCCATTTTGGCTACATGGGCATATATTTCCTCATAATATATTCCTTCTTGTTGTGAACAACCTTTGCATACTAGTATACCTTTGTTTCTCACAAGTTCACCTTGTTCATTCATCTTGTTTTTTAATACCCATTTAGTTCCTATAACATTCTTGTCTTTAGGTCTAGTAACTATTGTGGTTTCACAATGCACACCCATTTCACTTAGAAATGGGGACCTCCCACTTTATTTGTTAGCTTTCTAGATGCCTAGTCTAGGGTCTGAGTCTTTTCTATGATCTTTTTCCTAGTGCCCTAGTTGGATTGGGGTCTTGGTACAAAAACTCAAATCTTAAAAAATTAGAAATATGAGGGTACAATTTGCAGAAAAAAGGTGCACCAGTGCACCTTATCAGGTGTGCTAGTGTGCCAAAGAAAATTTACAAGGGCATCACCTTTGGTGATGTGCAGTAGCATAGCTACATAGCACCAAGGGGAGCCTAGGTTCAAACCCTAATCTTCTTTTTTCTTCCACAAAACACCCAAGCATAGAGCCACACCTCTGTAGCTGCACCTTCGCCACCTCTGTTGGATATAATTGTTCAATTTTGTGTTGTCTTTGATGTTACACAAATTTCATATCAGTTATCAAATAGAGTCTACTGAGCTTAGTTGGTCAACAAAGCAAAATATAGAGTCTATCAAGCTCAGATGGTAAGCAAAGTGAATTACAGAGTCTATCGAGCATTTCTAGAAGTTACACTGTGAAATCAGTTTCTACTGAGCTCACTTAGGCATCGAAGGCTTCTTTGGTAGAAGTTAGTTTCTACTAAGCTCACAAGGTCAGTGAAGGAAAGTTAGTGTTTACTGAGTTCACTCAATCTCCAAAGGATTTTGTAGAATTCTCAGTGTTTACTGAGCTTCACTTGGTTAACACTGGAAATCATTTCTAGAGCAATGTTTACCGAGAAAGGTTAGCCAATGAAGGATTTCATTATTTTGGAAAATAAAGTCTAATTGTTTAATGTAATGATTGTAGCAAACTAATGTAATGATTATTGGTAAATGTAACTTGTAAATGAGCTGACTGGACAATTTGTATGGTATAAATAAAAGGTCAAGTTGTGAATTCAATGTAAGGATGGATGAGCAAGCATGCAAGTAAGTTAATTGTGAAGAGTAAAGTGTGAGAAAATTTAGAAGAAGGATCAGATATCCTTGAGGAGTAGCAAAGGTGTATTCAATCAGTAAGGATCTAGTGAAGCAGAATAGAGATCTATAACAACAAAGTTTAGTCGCATCTCATTTAGGTCACTTCATTGTTACTTTTTCATCATTGTAGTAGTGATTACTAAATCTCTTAACAGAGTTAGTTTAATAGCCATTTTTGTAAATCCTCTAACAAGGTGGACAGTTCAATTGAATTGTTCTAAAGTCCTCTAGCAAGGCCACTCCTAGCAAGGTGTTTTAAAACCTCTAACAAGGTCACACCTAGCAGTGTGTTTTGTAACCTTTAACAGGATTGGCTCCTAACAAGGCTCACTTCAGAAGAGAGAAAATTGGTAGCTAGTTACTTGGTGGTTTTTCCCATATTGGGTTTCCACATTAAATCTAGTGTCTCTTGTGTTCATGTTATTTCTTTTATGTATGCATGTTATATCTTTGTGAATGCTTAAAGATTAGTAATAAGTTAATTCTCTGTACATCTACTAAGTTATAGCATTTTTCTGTGTGGCTACTGAGTGACAGCAATAACTAAGTTTTAAGACATCTAAGGGATCTGTGGATTTATTTTTGTGGTAACTAATTCACCCCTCCCCTCTTAGTTACTCCATCTATATTTCCAACAACCTCCTCTTAACCTACAAACCACACTCAAACATTAAAAATAAGAAAATAAGGTGTATAGTAGTGCACCTAATTAGGTGCACTACTGTGCACCTTACTTTTCTTACAAAAAGCATGAAAAATACTAAACTAATAAACAAACAAAACAAAACACTGTTTAAATATGCGTAGTAGTGCACCTGATTAGGTGTGCTACTGCACACCTTTAATGACAAAAATATTTTACACCTAAATTTGTATAGAGCATGCATCAGTGCACCCCATGAGGTGCATTGATGTGCACTCCATATAGTGAAATTTTCTTATGAAAAGGTGCACCAGGTGCACCTATCAAGTGCACAAGGTGTGCCCTTTTTTTGTAATCAAGGGTTAAAATTAGGTTTTTTTGGTGTTTTTGGACAACTAGGTTTTTTGGGATTTGTTTGTGTCATAAATATGGTTTTCTTAAGGTTTGATTTTTAGCTTTCTAGACTCATGTTTGTTTCTTTGTATAGATAAAAAAGCCATCCTTAACTTGTCAAGGTCGTAACTTTTGACCTAGAGCCCAAAATTCAAAACCATTTACATCATTGGAAAGAAGAACTAAAAATCTATTTCAATCCCTAAAATAGTGAGCCTTTAGCTACCTAGTTTTAGGGAATGATGAAAGTTTAAACTTAAAATTTTGAGTAGAAGACCTTCAAAAAGGCTAGTTAAAAAGATGTAAAAAAACTTGTAAAAAGGATATGAAAAAAGTTTCTAACATTTGATCATTTTGGATAATCTGGATCACCTAATCTCTCATTGGGAAGGATAGGACAATTGGAGAGAAGAAAGTGATCTAAGATACAGAGGTTGGACAGTATTGGGCATTCATTTTGCATGAGGTCAATGGTAGGAATCCATAGTGTAATTCCTCTCTTGAAAAGAAAATCTTTTTAAGGACTCACTCCAAGGTTCAGTGTTTGTCTTGTGACGTACCAAAATTTTCTCAATAGAAGATAAATGTGAATGTTCATGAGGAGGCCTTTGCTGGTTCCAGAAACTCTTTTACCTTGGAATCAAGTAAAATCTGTTCGCTATCCCAAAATATCACACCAAAAGAACAATATTTTTTGTATTTTCTATTTTTTTTAATGAATACAACTCTAACAATGCAGCTACTATGAGTTCCTATTCTAACAAGGGAGGTTAGCAAAGAAAATAATGAAACTGAAAGAAAATAACATGAAATCAAATAACTTGAAAGTGAAATTCCTAAATGGACATAAGCTACAGAACACAACACGCTTCAAGTTAAACCTTTGAAGAAATTGGTAGGAAGCCAATGAAAATAGGAGCAACACTTCCTAAAATCCATTGATGCAATCATCGATGAGAATTTGTATCAAATTGAATGATGTTTCACTCTTCATCAAATTGCAAGGCCACAAAAAGTGCGCTCATGTGAGACAAAAAGCTATGTAGACACAATCGGGTGATCTCTTCTCAAGCTCATTACATCAACAAAATTCATACCTGAGCTTGTCTAGAACAAATCATCTAGATAAAAAAAACTATAGATCATCAGGTGCAGGACTATCATCGCCATGCCTCCTCATAATGCAGTCTGAAGACTAACTAGTATCAAGGTGCTCACTAGGATGTGCTGACCCCTATATATAAATTCAAGAGAAAGTGATATCAATACATACATACATTTAATCAAGAGAAAGTGATATTGAAATACATGTACACATAATCAAAACATAAATAAACATTACGTATCCACTACTGACATCATCCAATGAGTCTTGATGATGTACATGATCTGGCATCAAAGTTGGAGTAAAAAGAGGCATGTCCCCCTACATTGTACATGTGCATGTACAACAAATCAAATTAAAATTTCTCTACATGATTACATTTGAATCTATGTGCATGATATACAGACATGTGCACACATACACATGTATAAATTAAATTAGTTTCAAATGATTAAAATTTTAACATGAACAAAAAAATATTTACCTATGTAGATGGTGGCATCTGATAATATGTAGACTGCCTAGAATCGATCATGTTCACTAATGCATCCAAATTTTGTTATGTCACATCAAGGTCAATCTCTACATCTACATGGGCCCCATGACTAGTGATTGGCACATGTCCTAATAATGATGAGCCAAGTGGACTATGTGAATGAGATGGCATAGAAGTAGAATCATCACGTGTCAATAAGCCCATCCATCCTGTGGTTGACAAGCTCAAATCAACATCATTAAGGCCCACATTTGAACTTTGAGCCTGCACTGTAACACTGGCTGAAGGGTCTATGGTATGTATATGTCTCTCTAGAGAAAAAGAGTGGTCAGTAGGTGGATCATCATGTGCACTACCACCATGACCACTACTTGATTGATGAGATGAATATGGTTGAGGATGTGTCCTAGTACTACCATGGACATGACCTCAAACATCTAATATGGGTATCCTAAGATGCTCTAATACAAATCTATATGTATCTAATAGATCCTCAGCCAAACCAATCATAGTATCTCATGCCAACACTCCAGTGAGACCCTCTAAGCTAGCCACTGAAGGGATTCTTGTTGCACTGTACAAGTCTCTTGAAGATGAAGCATAGGATGATGATCTGGAACATCGATGAGACATCAAATACTGACCAACCTCATCACTCAAAATAGATATGATAGCTGCTGCAATCTCTCCAACTCCCTGAATGACCCCACATAACTGAGTGCTACGCATGGCCTCATCAGCTAATGGACCTAACACAGGGGAAATAGCAGATGCCCTCTCTTTGACAATCGATCTATGTGCCAATGGGGGACGACTTGGATGCCTATCAACTAATCTACCACACCCCTGTCCTAAATGTCTTGGTAAATCTATGTAGTTCACTACCCTACATAAGCAAACCTCTACATAAAGCTGTCGAGCAAAATAGAGTGGAATTTGGTCGTTATTTGGATAATGATCATGGAAAGCAAGGAAGCGTGGGTATATCAATGCAACCATCTATGGATCTGTACACTTAAGGGGAGAATACCCCTTCACATACTTTTATGAAAGATTATGAGGGAAACATTCCCTCTTTAGGACATCTTTGGGTACCAAGCCCTGCACCTCCTAGAGTGAAAGACCAGAGGAGACCTCTCGTCTCTTACTGTCAAGGATAGTCTGTATAGTATGTGCAAAATATGGGGTAGTGCCATGAATCTCATCTCGAATAAATGTTAGGCTACGTAAGATACTCTGGTATGTACCACTATAAACACTAGAGCATGTTCTACTAGTCAGGGATTCTTGAAGTCTATGAATCTCTTGGTTAGTGTGATCATAGAACTCCTGATGTGGGATAGGTAGCTGATCACAATGGACATGATGTTGCTCAAGGGGCTGCTACTCAGGGCCCAGGATAGGCTGCTTGGGCCTAGGTATAGGCTTCTACTCAGGGCTTGAGATAGGCTGCTCGGGCTTGGGTATAAGCTGCTCGAGGGGGACAGGCTGCTTGGGGGCGATAGAAGGCTATTGATCAGCCATGTCAATGTATGTAGGTGTGTGTATAATGTGTAAACTTGAAAATTAAAATTAAAATGTATGACATTTAATAAACTTGAAATTTATATTAACATATGTATGTACAATTTGACAAAATTAAAAAACTTGTATCTAAATTATTTTAATAAAATTAAACATGTGTACATGTGTACATGTGTACATGTGCACATATATATAGAAGTCCTAAAACATAAATGAACATATACCTTAAAAAAACTAAATTTTAAAACACACATGTTGTTATATATAATGTTTGTAACTCAAGGACCTTTTGGGAACTACATGTGTGCAAGTTATATTTCTATCTAAGTTAGATTGAATGTTCAAAGGTTTTAGACATAGGTGTGCACATAAACTTGTCAAGTGTAATTTAGGTCCACGAAGTAAATATGTGCATATATATGTATATATAGATATATGCATATATGTACATGATATGTATATTTGCACATATATCTATCATGTGTGTGTATATATGTGCATATGTGTGCATATATACACACACACATGCACATGATATATGCAAATATACATATCATGACACATATGCATATATAGATCTATATATGTACACACACACACACACACACACACTCTCTAGGATAAAGTTTAGGTTTAGGGTTTTGCATTGAGGTTAAATGGTGTGGTTATTTAAATCATGGTTAGAAAATTAGAGTTAAAAGTTGGAATAAAAATATAGTTAGGTTTGGGGATGGCTAGCGTAAGTGTTACTACTAATATTAAGCTTTAGGGTCAAGGTCGGGTTTAACATCATGATTAAGGTTTGGGTTAGGTTAAATTGTATTAGTGATATAGTTAGGTTTAGAATTATTCTTAGGTTAGAGAAATACTTTTCTTAGGATTATTGTTAGCATAACTTTGGTTATGATTAAGATTGTAGTTAAGGTCATGGTTTATGGTTAAGGCTATAATAAAGGCTAGTGTTAGGATTCATATAATGCACCATGTAGGGTTAGAGTTATGGCTTTGATTAGGGATAGGGTTACGATTAGTGTTTATATTATCTCTTAGTTAGGGAGAGAATTAGAATTTGGTTGGGTTGAGGTTTAGATATAGTTTGAAAATATTATTTGAGGTTAAGGTTAGGGTTTATATCATGGTTGGTCACAAATAGGGTTTGGGTTAAAATGACATACCTAGGTTTTATGTTTGGGTTATGGCTACAATCAACATTAGGCTTTATAGTTGAGGTTTTACATCACATAGTAAGGGTTTGGATTAGTGATATATAGTTAATTTTAACATCATCTTAGGTTAGAGAAATAATTATATTGGGGTTTTAAAAAATTAGGGCTAGCATTTTAGTTATGATTAAAATTGGAGTAAAGCTTATAGTTGAAGTTAGAATTAATGTTAGAGACTTTTTTAAAGGTCATGGAACTATGGCTAGTTTTAGAATTTAGATTAGGTAAAATAGTCAGAGTGTACTTAAATAAACTTTAAATTTAAAGATAATATTATATATTTAGATCTAATATGGATGAAAAATTATCTTTAAAAAATATCTTATTTGTGCATTAAGAGATCCTAAATGACATTAGAGGCTTAAGCATAAACAGTAAAATAAAATATACAAAGAAACATATATTAAAAAATAATAAAATATACAAAAAAAACAATAAAATATACAAGGAAACATATATTTAACTACTAAAAACATATAAATTTTAACTAAAACAACATAGGAAGGGAAAAAACAAGTGTTTCATACCTTTTTCGGATGGTTGATGAGGCGGATGCCAGTCTCTCTCTAACTTTCAATCAAAAGACAACTAGCTATGCCCCTATTTATTCAAGTAGATTAGGGTTTCGATCGAAACTATTGTATTATGTGGGTTTTGATAGAAACTAACATTCGATCGAAAGTCAAGTTTTTCAATTGAAACTTTTAAAATTAGTTTCAATTGAAACTTCTTGGACGATTTTTGGCCTCCGCACTTTTTTGGAGGAATTTCTTCCTCCAAAAAAGTGTAACCCACTATTGTGGGTTCACCCTTTGATATATTTAATGGATGGCACTCACTAGTTAAATACTCACTATGAAGGTTTATATTTCTAATTCTCATCATTTATGTTATTTGTTGTAGATAGTTATTCTTGGGCTATGAAAGGATTTGGCGTCAAAGTATTTAGGATTGGTTTATCTCTTAAGTAAGAAATGTTATTTTGGAGAGCTCTGTTGAATCTATATTGCAATGGTTATTGTTCAATATCTGTTCTTGCATCTTCCTTTAATATATGGAATCTTTTAGACCCCAAGAAACATAGCATAGGATTGCTGGTGGAAGATATTACAATCTCCTAGATGGTAGTACTAGAATGTCACCTGCTAGTTTTCTTAGATTTACAATAGCCTTATGGCTTTCCTTTGTAGGTTTTTTCATGTGTCTGATTTTGGTATAGTATTGTCTAGTATGTCTTTGTATAGTCAGGCAGGTCATTTTTCTAGTTTGTTCATTGTAAATTTTAGGTTTTTCCAAGCTGATCTAGGCTTGTTGCTTTCCTCTTTTCCTTCCCTTGTCTTCTCTACTTTTTTGATCCCTTTTGTTTTCAGTTTTTTGTTGCTAGTGTTTTTGGTTGGCCTTCTCTATCCCTCTAGTTTATTTTTTTTTTCTTTGTTCTTGCTAGGTTTGGTTGCTAGGTGTGCCCTCTCCTTTTGGGGTTTTAGGTCTGGCTTGGTTCTGCCATTCTTCCAAGTTTTTCTATTTGGTTTGGCTTCTTGGCTTCCCCCCCTTTGGCTTTTTCTCATCTTGCTTTGTTTCCATCATGTTGGCTTATTTATTGTTGTGGTTCTTCTTTGGTTTTGCTCCTTAATTTTGTGCCTTGCCTTGGTTGATTGTCTTTTGGTTATTGTAGTTTTTCCTCTGTAGCTTGTTTTTATTTGGTTATTCTTTCTTTGTTTTTAGCGTCTGGTTTTATTTTTTTAGAACTCCTTGATTTCCTACATGGAGGCATATTGTGTATGACCAGTATGTTCCTAGCCTTACTTTTGTCTTGTATTATATGTAGCTTTTAATACTTTGTTGTCCTATTATGGAGTTCGGCTAGATAGTTCATCATAGGGTAGGTAGCACTCGAACACGGTGAATTAGTTATATAATGGTTTATGGAGATGAACATTTTAAACTTGGTTATGAATCGATATATTAGGAGTGTACAGATTGTATATTCCCAGATAGTGCTTACTGGTATGCCGATATACTCTATCTCTATCTAAGCTTCCTCCATATTTTATATGGGTTTGGTTTTACCCATATTGATCTCTTTGATAATATTGATTCTATTACTACTCTTTTTCTTATGGATGACATGAGGTCCAGATGAGATAATTGTTTAAACTTGGATTAGACTCAGTCGTAATGATGTAAACATGATCTATTTAAGGCTCTAGTGTATGCATATCACTTATTCATAAGTTACCTCAGGATCATGTATGAAGTTCATGCATGTCTTAAGATGTTTTTTGGTTCAGATTCATAGATAAATCACCATCTCTAGATTGCTTCTGGTCTATATCAATATGCATTAGAAAGTACTTTTTTCTACTATTAATTCTTTCATTATTGTCCCAGGGATTTCGGTATTTGGTTAGTAGCTTGATGGTAAGATTTATAAGTGAATTTTCCTTTAGTTTTATATGTTCATTAATTTATATATGTTAATGGATTATCTCTTTATATTCATCATTAAACTAGGATGCTTAGGGGGTTAAGATAGTATTGCTACTTATATTCAGTTACTATTAGGTCATCCTAGTTTTATTAAATTTTTAAATTATTTTTCATGGTTTGATTAATTGGAGACTATTCAAGGATGATACCAACTTTGAATTCTCGGTTAGAACATTCGTGTGTTGTCCATATATGATACCTAACCATTATATATTACTAGCAGGTAGGTTAGTTTTTTTGCTTGATTGATTGTCTCTCAATAGGCTAACTTGATCCCAGTCATATACCATTTGGTAGCCACTTTTGAAGATTGGATGCAGCTATTATTATTAGAAGCTTGTCCCTTTATTTATTGTAATTTAATTGTAATTTTAATTAGGACATCAGTTCACTAGGGTATGCCCCTTTTAATTATGTAATAATATAGGACATTTGTCCCCAACAAGACTGGAGGTTTTCTTCTCCGTTATTTCGTGCCAGTGCCCGTTTGAATAGAGTAAGCTATTGTAACTTATTATTTCACTAATAAAATTTATCATGGCCTTGGCCATTTACCGATAATAAAAAAAACATAATATAAACTAATTATTTTATAAATATCAATAATTTTATTAAATTAACTAAAATATTTGATAATTAAAATTAAAATTAGTATATAATTGTATACTAATTTAAAACTAATAATTAATATATAATAGAATGTATTATATATAAAATGTTATAATTATATATAATACATTAAATATCATATTATATTGTAATATTATAATATATATATATAATTGTATTACAATTTATATTATATGTATTATAAAATTATTATATATATTAGATATTAATTTAATAAGCTAACCACTCCATGGTTGGGTGGTGGGAGTGTGGCTCAAGCACTTTTACCACCCAACCATGGAGCGGTTAGCTCTTGGAAGGTCATTCCTAACACAAAGAACTCTCCGACCCTTCTTGAGAAGCTTAACAACCCAGAATGAAAGGATTGAATGGATCTAATGTAGCCATGAAATTAACTACAATAGAAACATATGCCTAGCATGTAGAACATAATCACAGATGTGGAAGGATGAAGAAGTGAAATAAACAAGCATATCTCACACATGCAAGAGTGGCTTTGGCCAAAGTAAAATTGATGGATATAATGAAAAAAAATATGTTATCCTATTCTACCCTTCCTTTCTTTCCACATTTGGCACCCATCTCATAAGAAAACATAAATACACCTTTGCAAGTAAAAAGAATCAATTTGAATAACTCATGCATTATATATGCACTAACAAGAACATGAAAGGAATATTTGATTACTAGCTTTAATATGCTTTCTTAAACAATAAAACAACAAAACTAATTAAGAAATCATTAAAAAAAATTTATTCCAATATGCCAACATTCTGTTATTTTGGCTACGGTGGTCTTGGCATAAGGAAATTAAAACACTTCAATAAGGCTCTCCTAGCCAAACAGATATGGCGCATTTTCAATAGTATGGGGGAATGGAGAGATATTTTAGTTGAGAAGAATCTTAGAAGTCCCTCTCTAAAATTCTCGCTCATTAATGTTCAAATTCTGAATGGTTCAATCACTTGGAATGGTATCCTTAAGGCAAGAGATCTGACCAAAGCTAAGACTAAGTGGAAAGTGGGAAATGGTGAAGACATTGTCTTTTGGTATGATAACTAGCTAATTTAGGGTCCTCTAATTAATAATCCTATTTATGTGGATCGGGAAAATGTTTGTATTAGACAATTTGGACCTAAAGTTAAAAGACTACAAAACAGACCAAGGATGGAGAGACCTGGCTTGTATCTCAAATAGTCTCAAGCCGGTAATGTTGATGCTAAATTTGTTGATTCTAAATAATAAGAGGGATGAACTAATATGGGAAGATAATCCTAATGGTTGTTACTCAGTTGCTTCAGGAGATAATTCTCTTTCGAGTTTGAAGGAGAAACCTCCTTAGGTCAGGGCCTGGGTGCTTAGCCTTACTCCAAAGATTAATATGGTTTTTTGACTGGCTTTAAAAGATACAATCCTTACTCTGAAAAACTTGAAGAAAAGAGGCCAGTATATCCCAAATAGATGTATTTTGTGTAAACAACAAGAGGAATTGGTTAATCATATGTTTATCCATTGTCCTTATTCCAGGGAAGTTTGGGACCTTATTACAAAGAATTTTGGCATCAGTTGGTGCAAGCCAAGTAATGTGCTAGATTTCTTTTGTCAATGGAATAACATGTATAAATGCATAAACTTGCAGTACTTAAGCACCTAGTCTTTGCCTCACTTTTGTTGGGGAGTTTGGAAAGAAAGAAATAATAGAATTTTTAGAGATAGGAGGAACCTGCTTATGTTCTAGTGGATAAAATTAATAGGAATATAAAGGAAAATTACCAAATTAGAAAGGGGGGAGACATTAAATATGGGGGTAACATAAAGGAGAAGGAAAAGGATAGGAAATCTAAAAGATAGGAGGTGAAAATGGAAGCTTTCACCTGAGGGATGGCATGAAGAAAACTTTGATGGCATGACAAAAGGGAATCTTGGTCCCTCGGGACGTGGAGGTATTATAAGAAACTATTATGGTGAATGGATTGCTACTTTATCTTACCCATTGGAACATCAGACAACCATTATGCCAAAGTTAGTGTAGCTCTCCACATGGTGAAATCAGCCTTGGGCAAGCGAGTTAAAAAACTTTGGTTGGAGGGGGAAACAAATAACATCATTAGATGTATTAAAGGGGATATTCAACCATCATGGACAATAGAAAATATCATTGAAGAAATTTGGTTAACAATTGGTAAATTTGATAGCATCCATGTTAGTCAAGAATATTGGAAGGCAAACTTGGTGGTTGATTGGTTTGCCAATGATACAATAAAGAAAGACATTGTGATGATTTGGAGGACCAATGGGAATCTTTTGGTAGGTGTGAAAAGCCCAATTGATTTGGAAAAAAATCTAGGGAGGTACAGGGGAAATCCAAAATTATGGATATAAATGTGAATATGAGTGTAAGTACAATAATGGTAAAAATGAATGGTACAGGTGGAGGATGTTATTAGTGTCAAATCGACACATTTTATGGGTCAATTTTTGTATGTACCATTTTAGGGGTATTGAAAGAAAGAATAGTGAAAATCAAAGTGGTTTTTGTCAGAGTATTCAGAGGGTTGAGAAAGGGTTTCAGAGGATGGAGTTTATGAGAATAGTTAATGCTAAGATTATAGAGATGGTGGAAAGAAGAAGAAAAGAATCTATAGGTGAGGTAGAAAAATGGAAGCAAAGAACTAAAGTATGGAAGAAGTTAGAAAAGGGAGCAATTGCTAAATATATAGCTAAGATCCATGGATACAACCCTATGATTACTAATCTTATGGTAAATTTGTGGAAAGATGAAAGAGCTAAAGTTGATAGGGTTTCATATCAAGTGACTATGGAAATCATTGCTCATATAACTGAAATTCTGGATGAAGGACTAAAGTTTTACATAGTTAAAAAGGTGTCTGCAAATTCTGTAAAAGACTTTGCAAAAAATATAGAAGAAAAGAAGGAACTGGTCAAGAGAAAAACATACTACGAGATGGATTCAATAAAGAAATTATGGAGGTATGTTTTGAGGGCTATTATTGAGTATATATCTTGAGACATAGGATTTGATAGGGTTAGGACACATCATTTTGTTCTACTCAATCATTTTTGTTATGGGATTAAGGTCTCTTTCCCTTTTTTATTTATATACTTCCATGCATAAGAATATTTTTGTGCACAAGAAAAAGCCTACTTCGAATCTGGCCCTACATGATGGTTTATTGCTTTTGATTTATGAGCATTTCAAGGCTCAATCTAGAAGAAAAACCCCCACCCAAGCAGTTGCAACATCTGAGGAGACAAGGAATTCAATCTTCTCATCTGATATGAATGATGTTTAGAGGCTAAAGATGATAACCCTTCATCTAAAAGGAAGTTTAAGGATTCTAAGAAGAAATTACCTTCGTCATCTAAATCTCCATGCAGGAAAAGTCCCAAGGGGATTGGGTTTAAAATTACTAGTCAAGGAGATGAGGAGTCTAATGAGGAAGGGGATGATATTGATATTGACAAAGAGAATAAGGAGAAGGAGGATGTTAAGAGGGAAGAGTTGGTAGCAAAAAAATAGAGGATATCTAAGGAAGAGGACGTGCCCCCAAAGGGGAAAATGGATCCTGGGCCAGAGATTATAGCCATTCCTCTTTCCCCAATTTTCCCTCCTTAGGAACATGACAAGGAGAAGATAGAGTATGTGAGTGGAGAGGCAGTTATAAAGGATAGGCACATTGCCTAGAAAAATTTCAATGTCAAGACATCAAAAATGGGAATCATGAGAGAAATCATGAATCCCCAGATTCTTGAAGGTAAAGAAGGAAAGCTCTAGATGGAGGAACTCATTGACCCAACACTTGTGGCTATTATTGATAATGCAAGGGAAATTGGCATTAATTTGATAAATAATGCTAGAAATAGTATGATTGACAATTTTAGGTCAATTAAATGGCTCTACCATGAACTAGAGGAGGCCAAAGAAAGAGCAAGTTAGTTGGAAAACCAAGGGAAGAAGCTAGAACATGTAAATTTGACACATTAGGGGGATGGCCTCAGATTGGTGGAAAAAAAATCTAGAATCTGGAAAATTATAATCATAATTTAAAAAACCAGATGATTTCAATTTTGAGTTCTCTTAATGTAAATATCTCTTCTCTTGTTGGAAAACTGAAAGCCAAGGGCTTCCTGGAGGATAGTGAGGAGAAGGATAGAGCTAGAGATAAGATAGATGAGGACATGAATATGGACATTCCCTTCAGTAACTTTGATCAGACGGGTTAGAAGAAGTAGGAGCATATGGCTAAGGAGATCCAAAAAGCCTATGAAGCGGTAGAAACAATGTAGGAGCTGGAAAGAAAGGTGGAGGAGTAACAAAGGTTTTTCATTTCTTTTTCATTTCATGTCTTTTTTACTACCTAGTTAATGTAGTTTTTGGCTTTTGGATTTTTTCCTAACTATTGATCTAGCCTTTTGCTTAGCTGTAGTACTATGGCTGGGATTTTTGTTGCTTATTATCAACATTTTGATGCTTATTATCAGCCTTTTAATATGTATTAACTTTTGGGTTTTAGGATCCCTATAAAACCTATTTTTCTTATAAAAAACATTCTATTATTTCTAGTATAGTAAGCATAACAATAATAGTTTAGCATAGGAAAAACATTGGTTTGGTAATACTTAGAATGCAGATTTTCTCTTGAAAGCTAAGTTTTTCATCCAACCTCACTATACATTCTATATAACCCTTTTTTGTTATTTTAATAATAGATTTATCTATGTTCACTAGATTATATCTACAGATAGTTATTTTACATAATTGGTTATCACAGTAATAATATGATAAGGAAATAGGCAAAAACAAAATGATTGACCTATTATAGTTGAAGGACTTTCTCTTACAACAAACCAATTAGCATAGAACTTCTTTTATGAATCACACGAGATAGGGAACACTTTATAGAATTCAAATACCGCACAAATTTTCACCACGAGTTAATGGAAAATTAAGCATATAGACAATAGGGATGAATTAAATTCTCCTATAATGGTTTTATTTAGAACACAACTGTCAAGTCTCTATAATAACCTTCCACATCCATGTCATGTGGTCAAAAAGTATTTAAGTATGAGTTCATACTCCTATACCCAGGGGGATAAGATCTATCACAAAGAAAGGGTATTGGTTCAATGCAAATTAGTTTTTGGCTATCCATTCATTTTGGTGTTGAGGCAAGGATCTAACTGACATACTCTATGTCTAGACCTAGGACTAGAAATCCACAATCTAGCATCCAAGCTGTCAGCTCACATATGATTCCCAAAAAGTAGAAGTTTGAATCAAGATGAGATCTCATACTAGCCTAGTTCATCATAGCAATAAGACTCATGTGGGCTAGTAAGGGAAGACAAAACAACTATTTAGAGAGTCGAGACCACCAGTTGAACACACAAGAATCATGATCTAATAGACTAGCAGGTCACATCCCAACTAAGAACTTGGAATTTCATACGTAATGAGAGGTTTAAGTAGGAGTCTAACAATGAAAGTAGAGTTTATATGCTTAGGGATGAAAAAAGAAAAATAATAGAGATATAAGATCATCCATTCCCATTTTCTCAGTATGATTATTTATTTTATAAATCACTTGCTTCATCATTACCTCCAAAGATTATTTCATCAAAAAATATCACAATAATCAAAAAATCATTCTAAATTTCTTTCAAATATAAGTTAGCATCTATCATACCTTAGTAAGTCCATTTTTTCCAAATACTTATCCAATATTGCATATTAGTTTCTAGGTACTTGCTTTTGACCATACAACACTTTCTTTAACCTACATACCATGTCTTTTTCTTCTATTAAGAGAAATCCTTTAGGTTGGTCAATGTAAAATTATTCTTCAAGTTCTCCATTCAAGAAGTATGACTTAACATCCATCTTATACACTTTGGAATTCTTTTTGCACAAGCCAAAAATATTCTTAGTGCTTCCATTGTGGCTACATGGGTATATGTTTCATCATAATATATTCCTTCTTGTTGTGAATAACCTTTGCATACCAGTATAGCTTTGTTTCTCACAAAATCACCTTGTTCATTCATATTTTTTTCTGAATACCCATTTAGTTCCTATAACACTCTTTTCTTTAGGTCTAGGAACCAATTCCAATTTATCATTCTTGACAATCTAATCTAGTTCTTCCTTCATTGTTGGGATTCAATCATCATCTTTTCCTACCTCATTTACACTCTTAGGTTCAACTTTAGAAATCAAATATAATTCCTCATTTACTCTATTTCATTTCATTACTCCTTTATCTTTTCTTCTAATGATCTACTCTATGGGGTTATTCTTGTCCGAGTTCATGTTAGGTGTAGGAGCTATTATTTCAACTCTTATCTCTTCTCTTGGTTTAGATATATTTTGTCCTCTTTTCTCAATAATCTCTACATCATTCTACAATTCATTGTTAGTCTCAAGGAAAACTTCATGGTTAGCCTTTGAATTAACAATAGTCACCAAAGTTATCTCCTTGTTTACTTCATCTTTCTTAACCTGATCACTGTCATTCAAGAATCTTTCCATACTTGCTTTAAATTCTTCATCATCATTAGAAAGTGAATTCTTTCTAGTTTTCCCTATTCTCTTAGGAGATCTAGATGAAAAATGACAAAACTCTTTACATGTCCAACATGTACAAAAAAATTCCATACCTTTGGCTCTCTTTTCATAAGAAGATCAATACCTTATTTAATCTTCTTATCTTCTTTGGATCTAGGTTTGTCTTTACTTGTTTTTTTCTTCTTTTGTATGAAACAAAAAGATTCTGGATATGGAAATTCAATGTTTTTTTTTGCACACAACTCTATTATCTCAACAAGAATCTCCACCTTCTGTGTGTCAAAATTTCCTCCATCTAATTTAAGACTTTATTTTGTGAAGCAACTCATCGAGGATCTCCCAAATTTCTTAATTTTTTTTTCAAGGACCTAATGCTCTGATACCAATTATTAGAATATTACTTTCACCAATATAGCTAAGAGGGGGAGTGGGGGGGGATGAGTTATCCAACTATTACAACAATTATTGATCCTATTAATACTTAACCATATAAGCAATGTAATCAGCAACCATAACAAGATAGTGATATAACAATAACACCAAATATGGTAACTAGGGAGAGTCTTGATTAGAGGGAAAATCATGGTGCAGATGGTACCCACAAAATGATATACTAATGTAAATATTCATTTTTAGAGAATGGACATTATTAGGAGTTAATAAAAAATTTTAGTACATATCAGTCCCTATTAGGAGACATTGAATTCCTATTAGGTGATTACAATATTGTTAGGAGTTGTAGAAGGAAGATGGACCCACTGTCCAAATAGCTTTTGAGGCAAGACAATGAATCCACTGTCCAAATGATCTTATTATTATTCCTTGTAGAATAATTAAAATAAACTATACTTGATCTTTATCTTCCTCTAATCTTGATACCAGATCACTAACTTTGCATCCAATAATCCCTTTGGTTGCTTACTTCCATTTACCAAATCCTCTTCTCTTGTTTGTACTCCTCAATCACATTTGGCATCCAAAACATAATCCACTTCACACTTTATTGAAAGGAAAATATCCTTCCTTTATAAATTTTCCTCAAATCAACTCCTTGAGTTGGTGTTGAGGATTTCCCAATTAAATATAATAGGACCACATTAAAATAATCAATTATTTTGCAATCACATAACACTATTAGCTTACAATCTTTAAAACTTCTTAAACTATGACTCTAGTACTTGCACACTTGTTGATGTCATCGTCAAACTATTCTTTGTTATTGTGTAACTTTGCATATCTTGATTCTATCTCTATTAGGGTATACAATCCATTCATCTAAAACTTCTTATTTGGTACTCTATCTCTATACAACTCTCTGTAAATCAAGCATATCTTCCATACTTCTTTGAATTATTGCATGTGCACTTTACCTTGCCATAAGGACACAATATAGAGCACATCCTTAACTACACTTCACCTGACTATCAAATATTTATCTGTATGACCTTGATCTCCATCTGCTAATCTATTAGTCTTCATAGAAACCATACTATTTTTTCATCAATGATAAACATTATCATGAATACAACTTGTCAATCATGTTACACACTCTCCTATGCTTAGGATACTCCCCCAAAGGGATACCATTAGTATTCATGCTAATAGTGGAACACATAACTTACAATATTCAAATTCTCCAAGTATGAAAATTGTTTCTTCAGGGATAGGTCTCCATTGTAAACAATTTCTAGGTCCTTATGAATATAATTATCACCAATGTTCTCAAACATACAATGTATATATGACCTAATATCTTCCACATTCAATAATTTTTCCAGAACTTACAAAAATACTCCTAAAGGATCATCCATTAAAGATACAAATGGGTGCTTCTTGAATTTTTATCTTGACCCCTCACTTAGATCACTTACAGTGGGATTTTTCATCTTAAACTAATTTAAAGACTTCAAAAACTTTGTAAAATACCTAGTAATTGTCTAACTGGGTCTTTCTAGATTTTGTGCTTGAAAAATATTTCACCTTGTTGTCTTTTCACTCTCAATTACCTCTTAATTCTTCAAACAATCAAATGGTACTAATAATCTTGTTCACATCCTTTAAATCTTTTCAAATTAAGCTTTGCATTGATTACGAAAAAACCCAATTTGTAAAATTTATTGTCTATATAACTAGTTTAATTATTTTCAATTATATAGCCTTATATTATCTCCAAAAGAATTTCTCTCTTAACTATAGCTTCCTTACTATCTACTAATCCCTTACCCAAATTCACAACCTCTAACTTGATCTCTAACCTTAGTTCCATATTTCAATACTCTATCTTCAATAGAAAAATACTTAGCCTGCCCTTTTCCATCAACTTAAGAAAACTATTATAATATTTCTGCCACATGCACAGTGTGTATTCTTCCAACAATAAGAGTGTTTTTGGGCTTCTCATCCATTCCAGATTTCAAAATCACATGTCATTTCCACACACACTGACACTTTTCTCACTCTATTTCTCACTTCTCATGCTTCTATATTTTGCTAGTGTCAATGCAATAATCATGAAGGTGTTCTGTCAAACCATTTAGTTGCATTTTCTTTGCTAGTAGCTTCTCAGGGAACTTCATAAAAAAAATTTTGCATTATTTTTGATTCACTATCTTACCTTAGAAAATGTTAAAGATTTGTCACAACTTTCATAATCATTTTTGGCAAAAAACTTAGAATGAACTTCTCCTCGACGGGTTTTCAACCCGTGAAGTTGGTTTTCTACAAAAGATAGTTTAAAGTGAAAAGAAATGTTAAATGGGCGCAGAAAAAAATTTTCCACCTCACTTAGATATTTCCAAACCAAGTAAAAGACAATGGTCTAAAGGTTAATTAAAAAGGAAGCATTGGCAGAGAAAAAAAAGTTGTCTTCTCCTCGATGGGTTTGCAACCCATTAGGACAATTTCCCAAAGTTTAAAAATAATCAAGCTGGTAATCAGATTGGACCTATAATTTGTGCAAAAAATGTCTCAAAGTGATAATAAAAAGAATCTAACCAATACGGGAAAGAGGTAATAAGTAGAATTTAACCCAGTGGATATTTTCCCATGAAGTACTCTATTGTTAACTTCCTGAAACCTAAAGGAACATGGGAAAGTATGGGGAGATAGAAAGTTACCATTGGCCAATGAAATAGTGAAAAGACCTCAAGATATCTATTAAAACCATGCATTTACTATTTCAATGAATCTCTTCTTTAATTCATTCGTGTGTCACAAATTTTGAAGATCAATGGATGAATTAAGGCTCCCATATTTATGGTTTTGTCTACAAAACCTTGAACAACCATAATTTCTTTTAGAAAACTCCATACCAACATTGAAATAAAGACTAACTTGTTTATTAATTAGCATCAATACTCAACATAATTTTCATATAAAATGTAATTCCATGAAACATGTATCCCTTAAGCATTACCAAGATTGGCTCTCCTTTCGTGGGATTGCCAAAGAAATGAAAATTGTCTTCTACTCGGTGGGTTTTCAACCCATGAGAACAATCTCCCAAATTTTAAAGAAAATCAAGCTAGTAATCAGATTGGACCAGCAATTTGTGCATAAAATGTGTCAGAATGATAATAGAAGGAATATTACCAATATGGGAAAGAGTTAATGAGTAGAATTCAACCTAGCAAATATTTTCCTATGGAGTACTCTATTGTTAACTTCTCAAAACCTAAAGGAAAAGGGGAAAGTAAGTATGGGGAGATAGAAAGTTACTATTGGGCCAACAGAATAGTGAAAGGACCCCAAAACCACACATTTACCATTTCAATGGATCTCTCTTTCAATTCATTTGTGTGGCACAAATTCTAAAGATCAATGGATGAATCAAGGCTCCCATATATATGGAAACATGAAAAATTGAACAAACTAGCACTCTTTCTTTGAACTATTATTCTGTTAATGTGCATAACTTTTTCAATAAAGAAGTATCTATTGCATTATCTTTTCTTCTCACTTTCTTAATTCAAAACTCATTTTTAAAATAATGGAAACTAGATTTTTAGGTTTTAATGGGTTGAATGGAATCAAGTCCGAATTGCAAAATTTCACAAATACCTCTCTTCATTTCTATGACATGCAGGATTTTCAAAAGAGAGAAGGTCTAAGTGGATTCATCCCATCACTGAGAAGCTCTAAGGATGTGGGTTGGTTAAGGTAGCTAGTTTTCCAGTTGTAGTCTAGGCCCTAGAATTAATCTATGAATATATAAATCATTACAACATAGACACAAGGCAAAATGTTGATTTCCATTGATAGAAAAACTATGGTCAATTGCCTAGGAGTTTTGAAATGATAGGAATTCTCAGATTTGACATTTAGAGGAGCCATTTCTAAGTTCTCCAAAAAGAAAATGATTTGGAGGAAGGAAATCATGCAGACATGGTTCTAGAGACTACCAAGTGCTAAGAGTAAGGTCCCTAAGACCTTTTTTGGGACTAATCTCAAACCTAAGATTATTAATATCTTGGTCCTCCTACACAGATTGAATGGTGAGGTAGAAGCTTTGAATTTTGTTGAGCAACATTTTTTTCTAGTGCAAGTCATATGCTTTGACACCCAATATATTGATTGGGCTCATGAGGTAAGTGAGATTCTATCCAATGCTCTCTATGCCATAAAGGTCTACAATACATTCTATATGTCCTCTTTCCTCATTTATATATTGGCTTCTTTACAATTATGGCTAGGCCTCCCGAGAGTGGAAAATTGTCTTGAAGATGTGAAGTCTTATGAGTTTCACCCATTCTTACAATTGGAAAATAGTTATGTAGAGTATGTGAAAGTTAATGATGCATTCACTATGAGAATTTGTAGAGAGTTTTAGGGATGTCTAGAAAGGAGACTCGGTCTTGAAGCCATGGTAAACATCAACCATTTTGGGATTATTTCATCCAATTCTCATCCTTTTCTTATTTTTTTCTTGTAGCTTTTGATTGTTTCCTCTTGAAGTTGTCGAGATATCCTAGTGATATCATCATGTTGATCAAGATTGTGCAAGAAGCTACTCAAGTGAACATGTTGAGTATGTGTCTAAGGAAGAAATGGTGTGAATTTCCCATGAAGGTGAGAGTCTTCAATTATGACACCTATTCAGATGCTAAGAACATATTGATGGTGTTTGAAATGAAATATAAATTAGAAATGTACAAATTCTTGAGGCCCATGTTCAATAAAAATGGGTATACCAAGGATGTTCTATAAATTGGAAATGTTATCAAGTACATTACCCCCATTGATGACTACTAGGCTGATCACAAGGAAAATTTTGAGAGTTTTTATTGTGCTTTCACTAGACTAATAGTTGATCAAGTGAAAATGTATAAAATCAATATTGATGTAGAAGAAGTAGAAGATGATGGTCAGAACATGTATAGTAATACTTACCTGACCAAGCTAAGAGGCATTCCAATAATCTTAGAACCTTATGAGGATTTAGGTGAAGAGCTAGATATAATGATTGCTTGGATTATCAAAAGGACTAGAAAATGAGTCGAATGGACCATAGCCAAAATGAGTCAAAGAAAAAGTACAACTACTCAAGCTTCCCCAAAAATTGTAGTGGCTTCCTCCTCCCAAGGTTGTACATCATGAGAAACCTTAGCCATTACCCAAGGGCTAGCCCAACCATTAGATGGAGGTGATCAACCTCCCAAAAAATTATTTCCATTGATAAGACTTGTCAGGTTACTCCCTCCCAGTGATAAGAACTCCCTCAAAAGATGAGAAGAAGAAGATGGAGGAATCAAAAGATGGTGTAGTCACTCTTTCCCTCTCACCTCATAGTAGCCCAGTTCTATCTATAAGTGTTGTACTTCTCCTCCTAAGTAGTCCCCAAGTGCAAGTAGTGGATCTAGGAGATGGAGGAAGTGGTGATAGTGAGTCGAATGAATCTGATGAGAAAATGAAGAAGACATGAGAGGTAGATAAAGGCCTGAATTCTTCAAAGCTCATTTGACAATCCCCAAAGAATCATTTCTCTTTGGTTTTGAAAATGATCACCCCAGTCAAGAGAAAGATGTTTAACATAGACTCTCTTGGTTTTGCCTCCAAATATTGGCTAAGAATATATGGTTTCCTCTACAAAACCTTGAGGAGGAGAATTTGAATTACCCCAATCAATTGCTAGCTGAGAATTTATGGTTTCCTCTGTAAAAAATTGAATGACCATAATTTCTTTTAGAAAACTCCATACCAACATTGAAATAAAGACTAACTCATTTATTAATCAGCATCAAAACTCAGCATGATTTTTGTAGAAAATTTAATTCTATGAAACATGTATCCCTTAAGCATTACCAAGATTGGCTCTCCTTTCATGGGATACCAAGAATTATCTGCAATCTTTTCCCACCAAAGGTGGGAGGATACATGTTTCTGGCATAATTTAATTACCTTTGTAAGGCTAAGGAGTAGGGGTTCTCTTGGGACTAACACACATATTTGAAGTTGGTTTACTCGGATCATACAATTTACTCATTGTTTCCTCATTCTGAATGTAGATAAACTATCATGTTTTCACAAGAAGACACTTCCCATGTAGGAAAATATTAATCCAGTTGGATTTTAATAAGAAAAAACTTCCCATTGGACAATATCATAAGATGTATTGCAAGAGAAAGAAACAAAATAAAAAAGATTAAGTAATAGCTCCTCAGTAATGGTAGTCCAACTAGGTCCTGTTGTTCACATATTAGTCAAGTTTGTTATTAGTGGCATACACTTAATTAGACTATAAGTATCTACCAAGCTTAATGTATAGTTAACAATGTTTACCAAGCATTTCAGATGTCGTTGAGTTCTATAGTTGCTACCGAGTCCATTGGACAAATTCTAGTATTTAATGAGCAGTTACAATTACTATGAAAATCAATAGTGTAAACTATGCATTTTAGTGTATGTTGAGTTTACAGTGCAAACTAAGTTGTTTAGTTCTTACCAAGTTCATAGTTTATGTGATGCAAGTATAGTGTTAACTAAGATACTCAGTGTTAACCAAGTGACTCAATTTATACTGAGCTCAAGGAGATAGTGTTTATCAAGTCATACAATGTAAACCAAGAGACTCAGTTTATATGATGAGTTTCATAGTTTCTACTATGTCACTAGTACAGACTAAGTTCAAGACTACTTGGAAGTGATTAGTATGGACCAAAATTCTACATCTATCTAGTGCATGATGATGCCAAGCATTAACAATAGTGGATTTTGAGTATCAGAACCTCATTGAGTGAGTCTTTAGAACATGAGTGTCTTCATTTGGGCCAAATTTGTAACATTTATGTAAACATGTATTGTGGCCAACTTTGTAATTGTATAATTGGATTGGTATATATGTAATAAATTGTATCATATCCAAGCGTTTGAATATGAATGCAATGTAATCAAATATAATTAGAGAAGAGTAGAAAAGAGTGAATTACAAAGGCTACAATAGTATAAGGAGTAGCAAAGACATCTATCACAACAAGGTGATTAGTACATAAAGGAATCTCATTTAGCAAACCAAGTTGTATATCTGAGATCAGCTATTGTTTCATCCTAATAGGTGGATCAGTCAAATCCTCTAACAAGGTAGACCTAATAGTCTTTTGTAAATCTCTTTACTGAGTGCATACTTTATTGTATGTTTGTATATCCTTTAACAAGGTGGACCTAGCAATCCTTAATTTCTCCTAATAGGGAAAATCCTCAAAAGTGATCAATTTAAGCCTTAACATGCCAACTTTGTACTAAAGTACTAAAGCTTGTGGGTATCATCCCCAACCTTGTTTTTACTTTCTATTTGGAAGGTTTCTAGGTCACCAAATCTTTGTGTCACAATGTTATGAATGATTTCATGTTTTTAGTTTCTTATGTGTATGATTTTTCATATTATATGTGAAGGATTAAATGCTAATTGGATTTTTGGATTTCAGAGTTAAAATTGTTAAAGTTTTAGAAGTTACTGATTCACCCCTCCACTTTCAATAACTTAGCCTAGTTAAGAATATTTCCAACAATTGGTCTTAGAACTTTGTGGTTCTCAGGGAAAAGTTTAATAGCTTGAAAAAAGATCAAAGCCATGGAGATATTTAGACTTGGCAAAGCTATTGAAAATGAAAAGCTAGTCTTGGAAATAGATATTGCCCAACTTGAGAAAGAAAAGGAGGAAGTCTCTCAATCTTTGAAAGAAGAAAAGAACTTCCAATTCAAATGAATGATCATCTCTACATTGAAGAATAGGTTGAAGATCTTCATTCAAGTAATCAAGATGAAGCCAATGAAGCAATAAAAGAACTCCTAGAAAAGAATGGTTCCTTGCAAGAAGTAAGAAAACTAAGAAGAGAACAAGAAATTTAGTTAGTAAGGCTATGTGAAGTCATGGATCAGAAGAACAAGATAAAAGAAGAAATAGAAGGAAAGAACAATGAAATCCAACACCAACCCCTTTAGCAAGTAGACTTCATTGATCAGCTCTCCAATGCAAATGAATAAATCATGAGCCTAAGATCTAAAAATGAAAGATTCTGAAATGATCTAAACTCTGAAAGGCAAGTCAATGAAAGAATGATGAAATTCCAAGTAGACATGAATCAATTGAATAAGAAAAATTTCTATAGACAAAAAGGAAAAAAAAGAATTGGATATATAGAAGAAGGAGAATCATCCAAGCAAGGATCTCAAAAGAATCAAAGACCTAATTGCAATCATTGTGGTAAGATAGGTCATACATCAAACAAATGTTGGAGCAATGGAAAAGAAAAATTCAATGGAAAATGTTATAAATGCAATCAGCATGGTCATAAGGCTAATGAATGCAAAGAGAAGCCAAGATTCAAAGGCAAATGTCACAAATGCAAGAAACATGGACACAAGTCATCAGAATGCAAAACCAAGATATTGAATCCACCAGAGCAAATTGTGAAAGCAATATTTGGTTGGGACTACAAAACTTGGTGTAGATGTCATTATTGTGGAGAATTTAGACACATTGGAATGAATTGTGTAAAGAATCATTTGAGGAAAAGAGATACTACTAGAATATGTTTCATTTGTATAGAACTTGGTCATCTTTCCAAGAACTATATGAATATTGGTATAATAGAAGATGAAAAGAAGGCAAAGGTTGATAACATCCAAAAATAGATGAGACAATAATGGGTTCCAAAGTCTATCGAGAATACAAGTCCAAGCAATCGTGATCAAGTCACTCATGAATTAGGTGACTCTACCATTTCCATGTAAGTTCTCAAGGGAGAACTGGACCTAGGTTATCAAAGAAGACATCCAAATTAGTTCCAATTAAAAATTCAAAAGGATCCATATATATATTCAAGATACAAAAGGGTACTAGCTACTACTCAGATAACTTCCTTACTAAGTGAGGTCAGGTCATAGACTTTACCAAGTGAGGCTAGGAGTAATGAAGATGCAAATGGTTATTGAGTCATGAAGACTTCACCAAGTGTTCAATGCAAAAAAAGTGGATGATAGACTATCAACATGATGCCAATCAATCTACCTTTCATATTGAGCATTTATGAAAAAAATTGATTAAAAAAATGGAATCAAAGTCATTTTTAACATGAAAATTTTGAGACCTATTGTGAAGTATGATCTTTAGAGCATCCAAGTGATGAGAAAATTATTAGTTAAAGATTTCAAATTATCTCAACCCCTACCAAGTGAAGATTGCATCTAGTAGCAGCAAGGCAAAGTGAGGATCAAATATGGTAGTTCATGGTGAAAGGAAGGCACCAAACTTCAAGCTCCCTCTTGCAATCACCGAAACCCTAGATCTAAGTAGAGTGTAGTCTCAAATCTCTCCAAAGGTATTGTTGATCAATGATATCCAAACTCATTTTAAATTTATGATTCAAGAAATTGGCACATTATACATGGATGATGCCCGAGACAAACCATGTGCAAATGGAGTTTTGAAACCCAATTACCAACACCTGGAAAGTAAAGGGTTAACTTACATCCCTCACATGCCCCATGAATTTCAAGAAAAATGGATTAGGTTTATCCTTAGTCAGGTGCATAATGGTCAATTGTGGTTGGAGCAACCGATATTGATCACAAAGAAGATGATTCATTGAATTACTACTCTCCCAATGTTAGCCAAAGCTAAAATAATCAACAACCTAGGTTGGCCTAAACTAAAAAAGAAAACCCTAGTAGAATGAAATGGTAGAGGAATGGAGATTAGTAGTATCATAGACATAGAATTGAAGTTTGGCATCCATATCATTGCACAAAAGATTTATAGCTCGAGTAGGTTAAACAATGTGTCATGTGAAGGAGTTAACCTTGCATACAAGGTAGTGAAGAACAATCTATCTTTTGACCTTGATGAGTTACTATTGAAATAGTTCAACAAGAACATAGAAAGCATTAAGACATCAAAGAATAACCTGTGTAAGTTTGGTTCCCTATTAACATGTTTATTCTTTTATGTTCAGAGATTTTTCCCTTCAAAAGGCTCTATTGTGTGGAGAATATATGTGCCAGTGCTATATCAGATTAATGAGTTTATTGTTGAGATGGGTGAGAACTATAATAGTATTATGGAAAATGATTTTGATGCATTTAAAGAGAAAATGAATAATATATATGGAATCCCCAAGAAACTTGTTGAAGATTATAAGGATGATGTGTGTTTCATGGTTGATAATGACAAAGTATACATTCAAGCAGTTAGGCCTAGAATTGCATGGATAAAACCTCTTGGATATGAGGTTAATATTGATGAAAAAAAGATATCATTGAGGCACTTGTTAATGAACCAGTTGATCCTAAGGATGCATATTTTGATACATATGATGAAGCAAAAGCTAGGACAAAACTAGAAATAAAGCTCCCTCAGGTGATTAACAAAGGAAAGAAAAAAATTGCTAAACTAAAAAAAAGTTCTACCCTTTTGTTGACCAAAGGAAAGGGTGAGGATGAGGAAGCAAAGGATGAGGAAGAATCTGAGGAAGAAGAACCATAAAAGAAGAAGGGAAAGGTAATTATCACCAAGTCACCAATGCCATCCACTACAATATTTATAAGAAGATCCTCTAGGAAGAAAGCTGACAAGGAAGGAGGAGAAATTATATTTATAAAACTTTCACCCACCTTCCAAGATAGATTGAAAGATCTAGAAGCTAGAGCTGGTATAATAAACTTTAAGGCTTTAAAGTATAAAATTAGAACAGTTGAAGAGCAAAAGAAAGCAGAAGGTCTAGTGATGGTCAAAATGGGTAAATGGAAATACTCACCAAACTATCTTGCTTCTTAGATTCCTAATGTTTTGATGGAGAAAATTAAGCCAAGATGGGAATTTTCCATGCAAACTATCAAAGGCATCTATGGGAAAACTCCGAGGAAGCTTATATCGAGCATATCAAATGCAGAGGTAAAAGAGTCACTAAAGAAAAATGAAGAAAAATTGACTCTAAAATTCAACACTTGTCTAATTTTGATGAAAGATAGTGAACATGTTGTAAGGAATGCAACTAACACTTCGAAAAATATTTATCCTCTTTATAAACCAAGTGATTTCCTTGTGAATGTAAATGATGATGAGGAGGAGGATAAAGAAAAGGATGAAGAAGAAAATGCTAAAGAAGCAACTCATTTTGATAAAATTGATGATGAAGAGGAACAAGAGCAAGAGGCTAATAAGGAAGCAACAAAAGATGATGAGGAAACTAATCCAGTTAAGATAGCTGCAATAGTCATTGCCTCACTTCCTCACTCTCCAATCAAACCAGTGACAACATCAAGCATAGAGATAGCCCCAACAAGATTGATTGTGGCAACCAATGATAATCCAAATATCCAATCACTCTTTTCTCTAAGTTAGCTCAGCTCATCATTGACTGAAGTGATCTCCAGTTCATCTACTAGGCTATAGACTCTTCCCTCTTCTACCAAGTTGGCTACATCAATTTTGAGCACAATAGTATTGGACACATTTATGATTGCCACATCAATTTTGGATTCTTCAGGTATTTCTATTAGTATTCTTTCAATAAGTGTAGTATCAATTTTTATAGCTAGTCCTAGCATGTCTACAATTATTTCTATTTCAAGAACACAAGCAATAAGTGCAAGGACAGTTGAGACCAAGGCTCAACTGAGCAAAAAATGTTTGGGTGAAGGAAAAGAGGAGGAAGAGACCTAGATGAGGAAATTGTAATCACTAATTGGGATATCTCCAAGCTTAATCTAGACCAAATGTATACATTTGGTGAACTCCTCTAAAAGAAAGCCAAACAACACAAATTAAGAGAGGAAAGGGGTAAAGAATTTAAAATTATTGAGGATGCAAAGAATATTTTGGTAGATACTATAGGTGTAGACATTGATTCTTCACAACCAATTTTGTATCAACTAGTAGAGGTAGTCCAGAAGCTCAATGAATATATTGATTGGAAAGATAAGTTATTATAGAAGGTAGGAAAGAAATTTGAAAATAAAGTGTTGGAGCACATTTCTCAACAAATATATATCTATCAAGTAGAAATTTCTGAAATTTTGGGCTCTCTAGAAACATCTTGTACAAATGTATCACATTTTTTGGTAAGAAATGTGATGTTTCTAATTTCACCAAGGAAATAAAGGAAAAATTGTACAAGATAGATGAAGACCTTAAGGCAAGTGCTCAGCAGTTGCAACTTGACCCTAGTTCAAGTTTTGCACACTTCAAGAAGATAAGGTTTTTGATAGATATGCAAGCATAATTGCTTAGAGAAGAAGTAAGGATTAGATCTACATTAGTAGATATATAGAATATGATTCTCCCCAACATGGATGCATTGCAAAAACACATTGCACATTCTAAAACTCTCATCCTTAGTAACAATTTCTCTATAGAAGATCATATGATAGAATTGTCTGTAGAAGTACAAATTGCACTACACAAAAGTAGGGTCTTGCAAGAGAACTAAGACAAGACCTTGGCAATTATACTCAAGGTGCATTCAATTTTTTAATCTCATTTTGGCATTATCATGTAAATAAATAGAATAAATATTTGGCATCAATGTCAAAAAGGGGGGGAAGATATATGTATAGGGGGAGTATATACTATGAATAAGAAGATATGAGAAAGATGTATAGGAGGAGACAAATGGATGAAGATGTAAAAAGTTATGGGGGAGAAAGATATGTGCAGTAAGTATATGTTGTATGTAGCAAGAAGATGTATAGTATACTATGTGAAAGAACCTTACCATGTACAAATATATATCTTACAAAATCAATTTTGAAAAATCTCAAAAATGGTATACTCTACCGAGCTAGTATCACAAGGTGATGGATAAGTATTCAGAATACTCCTTTTTGAATTTAGTTTTGGCTAATAAGTGTTTTTGTCACTAATACCAAAGGGGGACATTGTTGACATATTAGTCAAGTTTGTTATTATTGATATACACTTAATTAGACTATAAGTATCTACTGAGCTTATTGTATAGTTAATAGTGTTTACCAAGTATTTCAATTGTTGTCGAGTTCTATAGTTGCTACTGAGTCCTTTGGAAAAATTCAAGTATTTACCAAGTGGTTACAATTATTGTGAAAATACATAGTGTAAACCATGCATTTTAGTGTATGCCAATTTTACCAATGCAAACTGAGTTGTTCAATGCTTACCAAGTTCGCAATTTATGTGATGCAAGTCCAATGTCAACTAAGCTACTCAGTGTTAACCAAATGATTCATTTTATATAAAGCTCAAGGAGATAGTGTTTACAAATTCATACAATGTAAACCAAGAGACTCAGTTTACACGATGAGTTTCATAGTATCTACCAAGTCACTAGTGTAGACCAAGTTCAAGACTACTTGGAAGTGATCAGTAGGAACAGAGCTTCTATGTCTATCAAGTGCATGATGATGTTGAGCATTGACAATGGATGTCGAGTATCAAAATCTCATTGAGTCAGTCTTTAGAACCTGAGTGTCTTCATTTGGGCCAACTTTGTAATTCTATAATTGGATTGGTATATATATAATAAATTGTATCATATCCAAGTGTGTGAATGTGAATGCAATGTAATCAAATATAATCAGAGAAGAGTAAAAAAGAGAAAATTACAAAGGCTACAATAGTATAAGGAGTAGAAAAGACATATCTATCATAGCAAGGTGATTAGTACATAAAGAAATCTCATTCAACAAACCAAGTTATAGATCAGAGACTAGCTACTATTTCATCCTAATAGGTGGATCTGTCAAATCCTTTAACAAGGTATACTTAACGGTCTTTTGTAAATCTCTTTATTGAGTGCATGCTTCATTGTATTTTTGTAAATCCTTTTACAAGGTGGACCTAGCAATTCTTAGTTTATCATAATAGGGAAGATCATTAGAAGTGATCAATGTAAGCCTTAACAAGCCAACTTTATACTGCAGTACTAAAGCTTGTGGGTATCATCTCCACCCCAATTTTACTTTCTATTTGGAAGGTTTTTGTATCACCAAATCTTTGTTTCACAATGTTATGAATGTTGTCACATTTTTGGTTTCTTATGCATATAATTAGATTAGATTATATGTGAAGGATTAAATTCTAATTGGACTATTGAATTAAGAATTCAAATTGTTGAAGTTTTAGAAGTTACTGATTTACCCCTCCCCTCTTAGTAACTTAGCCTAGTTAAGAATATTTCCAACACCTACAACTTCATAACAAGAGAAAGGAGTTTAGTTGCATCATTGTCATGTTGATTGAGTGGGTGGAAACTTCGAGGAGGAGACTTTGAATTACCTTGATCAATTATTGATTGAGAATTTATGGTTTCCTCTACAAAACCTTGAGGAGGAGAATTTGAATTACCCTAATAAATTTCTGGCTAAGAATTTATGGTTTCCTCTACAAAACCTTGAATGACCATAATATTTTTTAGAAAACTTCATACCAACATTTAAATAAAGACTAACTCATTTATTAATCAGCATCAAAACTTAGCACAATTTTGATAGAAAATGTAATTCCATGAAACATGTATCCCTTAAGCATTACCAAGATTGGCTCTCCTTTCGTGGGATACCAAGATTGGTCTGCAATGTTTTCCACCAAAGCTGAGAGGATACATGTTTCTAGCATAATTGAATTACCTTTGTAAGGGTGAAGAGTAGGGGCCCTCTTGGGACTACACATATTTGAAGTTTTTTTACTAGGATCATAGAATGTACTCTTTGGCCCCTCATTCTGAATATAGAAAAACTATCAAGTTTTCACGAGAAGATACTTTTGATGTAGGAAAACATTAATCCTATTGGATTTTTATAAGAAAAAACTTCCCATGTGACCATACTGTAAGATGTATCGCCAGAGAAATAAAATAATAATAATATTATTAAGTAATACCTCCTCAGTAATAGTAGTCCTCCTAGGTCTTGCAACTTCACACCATGAGAAAGGGGTGCTAGTGTATATGAGCAATGTTAGTATGCTAATAGAAACCAAATTTAAATAAATCTTCTACAAACTAAATAAAATTCATAAACTTCAAGATAGACTAAGATGAGCTCTCAATTGAGAATATGAGCCATTAATGGACTCTCTCAATAAGAAGCTCTCTTGTTGAGTGGCTTTGTCTAAATAGATAGGATGTATGCTCAAGCTTATGCTTCAAAAAGGGCTTCAAATGGAGTTGGAATTTGGGTGTGAGTGTATGGTTTTGATGTAAAATGGCTTCTTAAAATGGCATTATGACTTTACTTCATGGATTGTGTTATTTTGCAAAGGGGAAGGATCCAATTTATAGGCAAGAGGCTTAAGGGATTGAGGGCTAAGATGCAAGGATGGGAAAAAGCTCATGGAGGGCTCAGATTGCATGAGAGGAGAGCACATGGATTGTGCTTCCTTACAGCCAATCAAGGAGTGACACATGTCACAGGGTGAGAGGATGGAGGAAAGGGGAAGGATGAGTCAACAAAGGAGGCTCAAGGGATAAAGCCTTCATAAAGACCCTCATAATGACTTGTAAGAGCAATAAAAGGGCTTGGAAGAGTCATTTATGGCCTAGTGGGCTTCATAAAGTTTTATGATTGAGATATTTTGAGGGAGATGAGAGGAATTTCGACTTGGGCTTGATTAGGAAGGTTTTAAGCTTGCTTAGCATTGTGCAAATGATTAGAGGATGGATTAGGATGGTTTAGGATTAGCTTAGGGATAGGCAAGTGGATGGCATTTAATGAGGGTGGGTGAAGGAGGAGATATTTGTTAACTTTGGCTTGGGTTAGTAAGTCTTAACCCATGTTTAGAGAATGTGACAACGTTAGGAGGGGATTAGGATTAGGTTTAAAGACATCTTCTAGAAGAGTCTAGACTTTGGATGAGGATAAAGACTTTCTAGAATAGTCTAGAATTTCCTAGGATGAGGATGAAGACTTTCTAGAAGAGTCTAGAACTTCTTAGGATGAGGATAAATTAGATTTTTAGGAAATAAATAAAGTTTTATTTATTTCAAGGGTTTGGGTTGAGGAGATATTTATTAAAACTTTTTTAATAAACACGAGGATTAATATTTAATCTTAATTAAATATTTTGAGTTGGGATTAGGGGTAGGAAATGATGGGATTAGCCTTTAATCAAAATTAAAGAAAGATTAGAAGATTTTGGAAGAGGTTAGTGGTCTTAAGGAAATTGGCCAAGTTTTGGGCAAAAAATAAATTTTTTATTTATTTTGGGTTTTTTGGTCAATTTATTAATTAAATAATTAATAAATAAGGAAATAATGTTTAAATAAGATTTAAACATTTTTTGGGAGGGATTCCTTAATTAAATATTTTTAATTAAGATAAAGGGATTTAATGGCATAAAAATAAATTAATGAATTAATAAATGATGATGTCATCAGAAATTTTTTAGAAAATAAAAATACTTTATTTTCTAAAAGTTTTTAGGTGTCTACATTTTGCCCCTCTTTGATGTGATGCCGCAAGTGGCATGGCATCAAAGATAAGAAAATAAGATGCCCAAGGCTAGAGCAGAAGAGGAGAGAATGGACTGTGAGATGCCCCGTCAAGAAGGCGGCGGGGAGAGAAAGCGAGGCTCGATGGCTTCTTGAAAAGTACAAGAATCTTGAATGAGCAAGGAAACTCAGATTGGCAAAGAGAAGGGGTTGAATTAGGTCAAACTCTCACTATGGGAGAATGATAAAGGAGAATCAGATGCACAAGAGGAAGCAAGCTTAAGACTTTAGGGAAGGTGGAGGATGAAGGAGCGGAGCGCTATAAAAAGGAATCCAGGATAAGGAGATGGATGAGGGGATTATAAAGCTGATGCAATGGGATTTCAAAGAGTCAAATTGGTGGAAGATGGGTTTCGGAGATCCCTAGGACTAGGATGGTGGATCTCAAAAGATGAGGCTTGGTGGATTGATTTGGATTGGTGGATCCCTAAGACTAGGATTGCGGATCCCTAAAGCTAAAGGTGAGGAGTGATTCAAAGAGATACTAATGCATAAGCTGGGGTAGGAGAGATGAATGTTGGATATGGATGGGGGATAATGGAGATGAAGGAAAACCATTGAAGCTTTTTGAGTAGGGGGATACTTCAAAGAGAAGTACCACGATGTAGTTGAGCACTAGATTTGCTATAGGACTGTTGTTTAATTGCCAAGGTTACCAAGAACATCAAGGCCTTTTCACCAACTGTCTAGAGGACTGACAGACTGACTCAAAAAAAACACGCAAGGATTGCCCCAGTATCACACATGAATCCCAGAGGAAGTAGTGTGGAAATGACACTGGGTAACCCACAAGTAGAAAAGAAAACAAGAAAAAGACATGATCAAGACCATACGCTTTGATTGCCCCATTCGCAGTATACCATGATATGGAAGATCGTGGCAACCTTGAGGAGGGAACAAGGAGATTGTTTGGAAAAGATGTTTCAAGACCCAATAGGGAAGAGTCCAAATCAAAAGAAAGCAAAAATCCAAAAGAGAACCGTTTGCCAATGAGATGGGTAGGACAAGGTACTAACAGACCAAGATCAGACATGAGGAAAGCTATATCCTGCAAGGACCTATCGGAGAGCACCTAAGCTGGTGGATTTGGATGAGTGATGTGTCTGGCAAGATGAACTAAGAAAGATAACACTTTGGTGATAGGAAATATAGCTAAAGGATGCATTGGAATAGCTAACCAAGATGTGCAATGGGTGCAAGATGCTGATCAAGGACGAATTGACACGAATGCTGGATAGATACAATGGTACTAAGCTAAAAAGGATGTACAAGCTTATGGACCAAGATATGTTACAAATGTACAAGTTTGTTCATATTTTGGTTTTTGTGAGATGGAAATGTTTGTGAAGGATGGGATGTCTATAATAGGTGATAGGTGGATAGGTAGATGATTTGCGAAAAGCTTAAGTGAAAATGAGGTTTTGTGTGTGCACGTGATAGTATACAAGCTAGGATACAAGATTATTTATAGGCTGGAATATAGTACAAACTTTGGAAAAGATTTAGATATACAAGGTATGGTACAAGATTTACAAGGTATAATACAAGCTTTGGTACAAGATTTTACAAGCTGTACAGGAGGTATTTACAAGCTCCATTAGATTTTGGATATTTGGTTGGAACACCAAGGGAACAAGCAGGTGTTTTATGGGATGGTGGGTGAATGGATGAGGGATAGGATAGTGATAGATAATGGATTAGTCTTAGTACACAAGGTGCCTGAATTACTAGATTTTCACCAAGGTACCTATCCAAGGTGCTTGAATTGCCAAGTTTTCACCATTGGACGCTTATTTCTCTTTACTATTTTTTTTTCTATTTTTCAAAAGCTGGGTATACCAAGGATCTTTAAGCATAGAACTTCTTGAGATGAATGATGTTAGTAGGATCATTCAAGAGTTCTCCTTCCATTGTAGATAGCTAATAGGCTCTGGAGCCAAAGGAAGCAGTGACAACATAAGGATCAAGCCATGTAGGCTCAAACTTGCCTTTCTTTTCTCGATCTACTTGGACTTTCATGTTTTGTTTGAGGACCATGTCACCTGGCTGAAAGTGTCATGGAAGCACCTTCTTGTTGAAATTCCTTTTGAGACGAGTTTGATAGATTGTGAGATGATCATAGGCTTGTTGTTGCTTCTCGTCTAAGAGATCTAGCTAGGTGAGCCGAGCTACTCTGTATTCTTCATCTGATATTTGCCCTTGCAAAGATATGTGCAAGGAGGGAAGTTCAACCTCTATAGGTAGTACCGCTTTAGTACCATAGACTAGGGAGTATGGAGTTGTGCCTATGGATGTACGAAAGGAAGTTCGATAGGCCCATAGGGCTTGATTTATTTGTAGGTGCCAATCACGGCCGAAATCATTGACAACTTTCTTTAGGATTTTGAGGAGGGTTTTGTTAGTTGCCTCTGCTTGGCCGTTACCTTGTGGGAAATATGGGCTAGAAAAGTAGTGATGGATGCGGAGGGAAGTGCATAATTCTTCCATGTTGAGATTTTCAAAGTTACCTCCATGGTCGGTGAAGATGGTGGATGGGATGCCGAAGCAGCAAACAATGTGGTACAAGATGAACTTGGAGACCTGAACTCCTGTAGCTGAGACTAGGGGGATTGCTTCCACCCATTTAGTGAAATAGTCTGTAGCTATTATTATCCATTTTTGTCCATCAGATGAGAGGGGTGTGATAGTTCCAACTAGATCAAGGCCCCAACAAGCGAAAGGCCAAGGTGGTGCAATAGGCTATAGATCCTATGCTGGAGCGTGCACAAGATTTGCATGCTGCTGACATGGGAGACACTTTTTGACAAAGTCACAGGAGTCTTCTTCAATGGTAGGCCAATAGTAGCTTGCTCTAAGGATTTTTCATGCAAGGACAATACCACTCGTGTGGGCACCGCAAAGTCTAGAGTGTACTTCTTTTAACACCATCGCGGCCTCATTTTGGTCTAAACATCGAGAGAGAGTATCATGATAACCCCAACGATATAGGGTATTGGCTATGATAACATAGCGGGAGGATTTTTGGATGAGGTTCTAGCATTGGGTACGTGTGAGGTGAGGGGATATGATACCATCGTTAAGGTAAGAGTGAATCTAATGATACCAAGGGGATTGGGGACCAACCAAGATACAAACACGGTTTGAATCCTCATTCGCATAGGCGGGTGTGAGGAGCTGCTCCACTAAAAACTCATACTGTGTAGCTGCTTGGGGAGTTTCCAAGAGCGAGCCTATAGTAGCCATAGCATCTGCTACTTTGTTCTGTATTTGAGGCACTTGTGTAAACTGAAGCCTTGTAAAATGCTAGGTTAGCTGATCAACTAGCTCTTTGTAGGGTAATAGCTTTTCATCTTTGGTTTGATATTCATTTAGGGCTTGCTTGATGATGAGATAAGAATCACCAAAGATTTGTAGCTTAGTAATGTTCCATTCTGCAGCTATCTTTAATCCTGCTATGAGGGCCTCATATTCAGCTATATTTTTGGTGCTAGGGAATTGTAGCTTGAAGGCTTTTGGAATGTAATCTCCTTGAGGTGTGACCAACAATATTCCTACCCCTGATCCATGAGATGTGTATGAGCCATCAAAATAAAGTTTCCATGGGGGTTGTTCTTCAATTAGATAGATATGCTCATCTGGAAATTCTGTGATCAACGGATAAGCATCTATTAGAGGTGCATCAGCTAGGTGATCTGCTATAGCTTGCCCTTTGATTGCCTTTCTGTCCACATACTGGATGTCAAATTCGCTAAGGAGCATAACCCATTTGGCTAAACGGCCTATAAGTGTTGTTTTGGAGAGCATATACTTGAGAGGGTCGATCTTGGAGACTAGTTGGATGGTATGACTTAGCATGTAATGGCGAAGCTTTTGAGTTGAGAAAACAACTGCCAAACAAGCTTTTTCCATAGGAGTGTAATTGAGTTCATAACCAACTAGGGTTCTACTGATGTAGTAGATGGCTCTTTCTCTGCCGTAGTCATTGAGCTATGCTAGAAGTGCCCCTAGAGTAGTAGGTGTTGCTGATATGTACAAAATCAGGGGATGACCAGGAACTGGTGGAACCAAGATAGGGGGATTGATGAGATACTACTTGAGATGGTCAAAGCTGTGCTGACATAAAGGATCCCACTTGAAGTTCTCATCCTTCTTCAGTAAATGTGAAAATGGTGTACACTTATCTGCAAGCTGGGAGATGAAGCGCTGAATAGATTGAAGCTTTCCCTAAAGAGAATGAATTTGTCGTAGTGTTTGGGGAGGAGGCATGTCTAAGATCACCTTGACCTTCTTGGGGTCGATCTCTATACCTCGTTTAGATACTATAAAGCCTAGAAGCTTGCCAGATGTGACCCCAAAGACACAGTTCTTGGGATTCAGCATGAGATGATATTTGGCTAACCTATCAAAGACTTTCTCTAGGTTAGCAAGATGATCCATGAAGGTATAAGACTTGACCAAGATATCATCCACATAATCCTCCAAAATGCTATGGATGAGATCATGAAAAATGGCTGTCATAGCTCTTTGATAGGTAGCCCCAGCATTCTTTAGGCCAAAAGGCATCATGTTGTAACAAAAGGTTCCCCAAGGGGTAGTGAATGTTGTCTTATGTTGATCCTCTTCTGCAATCTTGATCTGATTATACCTAGAAAATCCATCCATGAGGGACAAAATTTCATGTCCAGCTATAAGATCTATGATCATATATATGTTGGGCAAGGGAAAATAATCCTTTGGAAAAGCTTTGTTAAGATCTCTGAAATCAATGCAGATTCTGATGTCACCAGAAGGTTTAGTGACGAGGACCATGTTGGAGATCCACTCTGAGTAGTCGATAGGTCAGATAACCTTAGCAGCTAACATTCTTTCTAATTCAACTTTGACCAATAATGCCACCTTGGGGTGCATTTTTCTAAGCTTTTGTCTGATGAGCTTGATCTTTGGATCAACTGCAAGATGATGAACTACAAGCTTTGGATCAAGTCCTGGCATGTCCTGATATGACCATGCAAATTGACCAATGTTCTCTCTTAAGACCTCAAAGAGGAGATTAGCTTGGTCTTGTGATAGGGATGCAGCAATGTGAACAAGCCTAGGGATCTCTGAAGAACCGATGTTGACTTCCCTAGTATCCTCAATTAGAATAGAAGATATCTCTAGTCGATTATCTTGAGGAGGTAATACTAAATCCTCATGTTCTACTTGTGGCTTTGGATGCTCTTGCTGAGGGGTTCTCTTCATTGCCTTAGCTAGTCTTAGATTCACCTTAGTTCCAATTTTGGATGTATCCGAACTAGGTTGGGGATTTTCTCCAAAATACCCCTTGGGATCTAGCTTGTAGATATAGGCAAAATTTGGCTTTATTTTCTTGTGAGGTTTTTCAGCTCCCATGAATCTTAGAAGTGCTTCCTCTAATGTGAACTCATCAATGTGTATGATGCTTGGTTGGTCCCAATCTATGAGTTGTGGATGGGTGAGTGGTAGGTCAATGAGGTGGATGGATAGTTCTTGGAGAACAGAGTCTCCAAGGGAGATTTGGTCTAGGATATCGTCGTAGGCTCTCTTTTCAACTTCCTCAAGAATGTCTTTGATTTCGACAAGGCCGCGGTGAATGTTCAAAAAAGTGTGACCATTTGTATTGGTGCCCTAAGTTATGGGTATGCCAAAGCCAAGACCTGACTTCGATTCTCACTTGTGTGTGTCGATGGGGCACTGCATGCCTCTTTCTTCTGGTCCTAGACCACCACCTTGATAGTTCCATTTGTCAGTGATGAGCTTATGTTCTTGGGGATACTTCTGGCTAAAGTGATCAAGGTGTGCCTGATTCCTTTGAGGTGCATCCTTATGTAACCAACTGTTGATATCTGGAGTGAGCTCCTCATGAAGAGGGATTTTCGAGGATACAAAGGTTGTTGGGCCAAACTGTTTGTATCGAGGAGGTGGAATCTCCTTAGCTTTGTGATATGTTAGTTGTCCATGGGAATGTGGATCAAGTGGGAGTGCCCCGACAAAAAATGCATCCGACAGACTATACTCTCCATAGCCCTTGTTATTGATCTTCACAGTAGATAGGGTAGAGGTGAGGATGGTTTCTGGGTTATTACAAGTGTGGGATGAGCTGGCGATGGATGTGCCGATATCAATTCCAGGGCAATGGTTTGTATATGAAGCTTCAATCGCATTACAGTAAGCAGAGGGTTCTAGATCGGCATGGATGGTTACCTCAGTGCCTTGATGTGGAAATTTGATGCATTGATGTTAAGCGGATGGAATGGCTTTCATGGCATGAATCCATGGGCGACCGAGGAGGATGTTGAATGGTAGGTTTAGATCAATAACATGGTAGAGTGTTTCTTGGATGACTGGCCCAACCTTGATTGGCAGAAAAATAGTTCCTTCTGTGGTTCTTTCCAAGTTGTCATAAGCTTTGATGGTGATAAGCTCACTGATGATATCTGCCTCAGTATACCCAGCTTGTTTTATGAATTTTAGGGTGAAAATATTCAAGGCTGATCCATTATCTATCATTACTCTTTTCACGGCAAAATTGGATACCATGATGGCTATGCGAAGCGGAAGGGTATGATCTGGCTCGACCACGGGTATGTCGATGGGTTTGAATGATAGGGCACATGAGGATGAAAGGTGTCCAACAAGATTACAAAAATTAGTAGCATTGATATCAGAAGGGACATGAGATTCTATGAGAGCACTTTCAAGGATGTTCTTGTACACAAGACTAGTGCGAAGAAGGTCTAGAATGGAGATTTGGGCTGGCATGTTCCCAAGGTGTTCTAAGATATTGTATTGGCTTTTTGATGGAGCTGATGGTGCTGGTGAAATGGGTGGGCCTACGATGTTAAATCGGGCTCTTCGAGTGGTGAATGCACACTCATTGTTTGGTCCTTGGATATTGATAACATTGATAGAAGGCTCTTTCTCGGATATACAACCTATAAGGCTACCATAGTCTATATAGGATGAAGTGTGGTCATTGTTCTTCCCATGCTGTTGGTTTGGCTGATGGTTGTTGGTGTTGTTGTTGTTGGTTTGGATAGGTGCTTTTCCAAGATTTTGGTTATTGTGTGGAGGAAAAGCATTTTGATAGATCTGTAAGCTTGCATTGGGAGAGGTTTGGGCACCAACAGTGATTTCCTTCCGATCAATGAGGTCCTACACATAGTCTTTCAGTTTTATGCATCTGAGGGTAGTGTGACCTTTTACCCTATGAAATTTGTAGTACTCACTGTCTTTGTACCATGCAGCTTTGGATTGGCTTGGGTCAATTTGCTAGGTAGGTGGAAATTTGATGAGGTTTTCCTTGACTAATTTCTCAAAAATGGCATCCAATGGCTCACCAAGGGGTGTATAGTTTCTAGGTGTAGGTTGGAATCTAGGCTTTTGTCCTATAGCTACATTGATGGCATTAGCTTGATTGCTAGACCCTTGAAAGTTTGGTCTTGGATTGTGGTTTTGATAGCTATGGTTATTCTGTTGTTGGTAGTTGATAGCTTACTGATTGTTTGGTTGATAGGGTGGGTTGGACTGGTTGTGAGAAGGACCAACAATATTCACATGTCTGGTGTCAGTGATGCCATCTATTGCAACATGCTTGTTTTTGTTCCAATACCTAGACTTTTCATTGGAATGTGATTGATTTTGGTTGGCCTCTTTGTAAATCTTGACCACACCATCTTTAATGAGTCCTTGTTCAAGGATCATTCCTTTCTCTTTGATATCTTTATAGGTTTGCAAACAGTTCATGGCCATGTAGTGAGCCAAGCTGGGATGGGCATTATCAGTAAACATTTTCACCACATGGTGCTCTGGCAAGGTGTAGGATATGTGGGTGGTAAGGGTTTGCCATCTTTGTAGGTATGTCGATGGGTTTGAAAGATAGGGCACATGAGGATGAAAGGTGTCTAACAAGATTACGAAAATTAGTAGCATTGATATCAGAAGGGACATGGGATTCTATGAGAGCACTGTCAAGGATGTCTTTGTACATAGGACTAGTGCAGAGAAGGTCTAAAATGGAGATTTGGGCTGGCATGTTCCCAAGGTGTTCCAAGATATTTTACCAGCTTTTTGATGGAGCTAATGGTGTTGATGAAACTGGTGGGCCTGCGATGTTAAATTGCGCTCTTCATGTGGTGACTGCACGCTCATTTTCTGGTCCTTAGATATTGATAACATTGATAGAAGGATCTTTCTTAGATATACAACCTATAAGGCTACCATAGTCTATATAGGATGAAGTGTGGTCATTGTTCTTCCCATGTTGTTGGTTTGGCTGGCGGTTGTTGGTGTTGTTGTTGTTTTGGATAGGTGTTTTTCCAGGATTTTGGTTATTGTGAGGAGGAAATGCATTTTGATAGATCTGCAAGCCTGCATTGGGAGAGGTTTGTGCTCCAACTGTGATTTCTTTTCGATCAATGAGGTCCTGCACATAATCTTTCAGTTTCATGCATCTAAGGGTGGTGTGACCTTTTACCCTATGAAATTTGTAGTACTTATTGTCTTTGTACCATGTAGCTTTGGATTGGCTTGGGTCAATTTGCTGGGTAGGAGGAAATTAGATGAGGTTTTCCTTCACTAATTTCTCAAAAATGACATCCAATGGCTCACCAAGGGGTGTATAGTTTCTAGGTGTAGGTTGGAATCTGGGCTTTTGCCCTGTAGCTACATTGATGGCATTAGCTTGATTGCTAGATCCTTGGAAGTTGGGTCTTGGATTGTGGTTTTGATAGCTTTGGTTACTCTGCTATTGGTAGTTGATAGCTTGTTGATTGTTTTTTTGATATGGTGGGTTAGACTAATTTTGGGAAGGACCAACAATATTCACATGTCTGGTGTCAGTGACGCCATCTGTTGCAACGTGCTTACTTTTGTTCCAATACCTACACTTTTCATTGGAATGTGATTGATTTGGGTTGGTTTTCTTGTAAATCTTGACCACACCATCTTTGGTGAGTCCTTGCTCAAGGATCATTCCTTTCTCTTTGATATCTTTGTAGGTCTACAAACAATTCATGGTCATGTGGTAAGCCAAGCTAGGATGGGCATGATCAATAAACATTTTCACCACATGGCGCTCTGGCAAGGTGCAAGATATGTGGGTGTTAAGGGTTTTCCATATTTGTAGGTATTTGGCAAGGCTTTCTCCACCTTTTTGCTTGGTGTGGACAAGATCAACTATTGATAGCTCTGTTTCAACAAGATGGACATATTGGGCTACGAATGCCTCAGATAATTCAGCAAAGTTTTTAATTGTGCCATAGGGGATTCTGTAAAACCATTCAAGAGTTGGTCTAGCCAAGCTTTTGGGAAAAAGGCGCAAGAGGAAGACATCATTGTATGCCACGTCTTGGCAGTGCATGTAAAATTCTTTGATATGTGTGACAGGGTCTCCTTTTCCTTTGAATTTGTCAAATTTGGGTACCTCAAAGTGTTTGGGAAATGGTGTCATGGTAATGGCTCTGTCAAATGGGTAAGGACACACATTCCCAAACTTGAATTTCTTCGGATCATTCCCTTCTTGGATGGCTTTCAAAGCTGTCTTCATTTGCTCCCATTCTGAATTGATAGGTGATGGTTGGGTGCCCCCAATGTAGGAGTGCCTTGAGGTAGGTATGCGCTAGATGGGGCCACTGAATATGGATGGTTGTGAGGGATTTTCTGATAGGGATTGTACATTGTTTGGGCAGCTGCATGGTGGATGACGGGTTGTTGAGGGGGAGGTGGCGCATATTGCTACATGTGCTATGAGGCTTGCTGTTGATATGGGATTTGAGGTTGGGATTGAGGAACATAAGCTAGCTGTGGGATAAATGAATGGCTTTGTGGAGGTAAGGTATAAGATGGTTGTGAAGCTTGGGGAAAGGATCAGGGGGCTTGTGGGGTTTGACCAAGGTATGTGGGTTGCGCCCCCATTTGGGATGGTACCTACAAATAATTGGTGGTTGGCTGGATTGGTGGGTTACCTCCTAAAAGTGGCATTGAAAAGTAGTTGGTAATAGGAGGTAATGAATTAGTTGGTGGTGGAGGTGGTGGGAATTGAAAGCTAGGAAATGGAATTGATGGGGTTTGATAGCTTGGTGGCTAGATTTGGAAGCTTGGTAGAGTGGTAGCGGGAGCTTGGGTCACTTGAGAGCTGGGCAGAACATTGGTAGTAGCTTGTGGGGTTTGATAGCTTTGTGGAGTGAGGGTAGTAGCTTGTGGATTTGTGGCTGATGACACTGAGCTCCCAAGACCTAATGGAAATGATGGGATTGTTCTTTGAGTTGTGGTGAACAAGCTGGGGGTGATGAAAGGTTGATTACTTGGCCCCATGGGTGGCATCCCTATTGTATATTGCTGAGGTTTTCCAAAGATGCTAGCACTAATTTGGGAGATGGATGGATTTGGAAGGCTAGGTTGGGGAGCAGCAACAACAATAGTGAAGGGCATGAACAGTGAGGTGTTTTGGGTAAAGGGGGTTTGGAGTGGAGAGGTATGAACCAAGGATAGAGTGGTGGTGGCTGGGTTGGCTTGCGGCATGGAGATTTCAACTTGGGTGGATGATGGTATGTTTGGGTCTGTTGGATCATATGGATTGGTTGGAGGCTCTTCTTTTGGCATATATTGAGGATAATTTGGATCATAAGAGCCTATGGGTGGTGGCAGCTACCCAAAAAATGGATGAGATGGATCTGATAATGGAGGGGGTCTTCCAAAGTTAAAGGTTCCTACATTGTCCCTTCAAAAATTAGCCATGATTGTCTCTTTGTTCTTGTCTATAATGGCATTTACCAATACTGCATTTCTTGGTTCGTTCATGAAAGCTTCAATGTCAGTAGATGATGGCATAGCTTTCTCTGGGCTGAAGGATGGCTGAGTGCTCAAGGGGGGTGAGGCTATTCGATCCAAATGATAGGGCTCCATTGTTTCTTTCTTCTTGGCTAAGTGAGTGACGGGTGGCATGAAAAATGCTCCTAGGGATGAGATGCAACAAATGCTGGTGGATGCAAAAGGGAGGAAGGCTATTCTATGCAAATGATTTCCTAGGTTGAGGCAAAGCTATATGACAAAACCAAAGGAGGATTGGGTTGGGGATTCTAACTTCAAAGATATGTTGCCAAATCATAAAAGGTTTTCTTTCCTATGTGCAAGCTTGGTGGTGATTGTGTCAACTTAAGGATAGACTGATGATCCTTTAGGAAGAACACGAGATTGACCACTTGTGGATCCCAACCTTTAGCTCAAGGTGATGAGGGATAACAAGTGGCAAAGCTAGATTACCCTAGACAAAGCTTTGTCAAAGGGATAACCTTGGTGAGATTGGTGGTTTTGAAAGTTTTTAGGAATGGAAAAATTTTAGCAAGGTGACAACAATTTTGAAAGCTTAGATGTGCAGTTTTTGGATTGCTGGCTAGATGGTTTGATTCTAAATGAGATGGATGAGCTAATAATGCTTAAGGGGATAACCTAAGATGGTTGGCTTTTCTACAAAGATGACTCTAAAGTGAAGCTTATCCAAGAAGATGTGGAGAAACAAGGGTGTTTAATCATAGAAATCATTCCTAGTTGGTAAGGCATAAGCAAGATTAACTCTTGGATGTTGGCTAAATTTGATGGTGCACTCTAACCAAGCCTCTTGAAGTGCTTCGTCAACAGCTTTTTCCTCTACTTTGTGGAGTTTGGCAATTTTTGGGCTTGGTGTTATTTCTTTTCTCTTGGCTAAAAGTTCTTGGTATGCCTGAGATGGCTTGAGTTTAACTTTGTGAAACTTTTGTTTGGGTTTGGGTTGCTCTGACATGAATTCTTGAATCTTCTTGGCTTTAAGAGACCTTGGTTATTTTGCTTCAACTTGTTCAACTTCTGGAATAGGCAGTGACTATGATAAGTTTACCCTAAGCTAGGATTGACCAAGTTTGGCAAACATTCATTCAATAAGTAAAAGACCAAGCAATAGATAGAAACAACTAGATAGAAGTTTTGATTCCCAGAATGTGATACTTACGCCAAGGAGTGTGTGTGTTCTACAAATGTTTCGATCAGTCACTTCAAGCACATTAACATCCTAGATGGTTGTCTACAAGGATGACAGTTGGTTTAGTTAGGGAGTCCTCGATATACCCAAGGTACGTGAGGCCCAAATTCGTAGATGAAACCAAAAAGATGTCACATAGCCGAGAGGAGCGGTAACCCACTTCTCCTCTTTCACTTCTCAAGGGTATAAAGTTCCTTGAGGCTTAGCCTGAGTGACAAAATCTTGATTCCAACAGAGGTGTCTTTCGATTCACCTCCCAGTTCTTATACTCCACCAGAACACTGGAGTTGAGGTCGTCTAAGGGGTGATGAAATCCCCAAGCAGGCCTCCTAAAAAGAGAAACAAGGTTTTTGATCCTAATCTTATGCACCCAAGATGGCCTCGAAAGACGACAAGGGGAGCGAAGACTTGGATGACCTTGGGCTAAAAAACACACTTGTTCTTTTACCAACTGACTCTTATGTGTGCTAATCTAGACTTTGCAAGAACTCATGTTTAAGAGACAATGTTCAATTCCAACTTGAAGCGCCAACAAAAGTAAATCGATCGAAGAATGCAAACAAGAAGAAGAGTTAGGGTCAACAAAAGCAAACTCACACACCCGGAGGCCCTCCACGTCAAGTATCGATTAATTTCCTTTAAAGAATTCAAGAGTTGGTGTGATTTTGTTTTAAGCCCAAAGCAAAGATGTGTGAGACTCGATTTGTCAAGTGTGTGCCTGGAGGCCCTCCACATCAATAGTTGTTCAATTTTAGTGCCCAAACTTGAAGTGTGATCAATTTAATCTAGAGTTTTGGTCATTTAAATTTTTTGATAAAGTTAAAGAAAATGTTCAAAGACCAAGTGAGTGAGTTAGATTGTGGAACATTCAACACCTTTTTCAAGTAGACCCATCCCCATAAATGGCGCTGAGATTGCAACCAATGGTCGAATTGATGGGTGATTAGAAAAGAGGCGAGTCCAAGGAACTACTCAAATTGATTTTTGCAAATTTGTATTTAACTTAACAAAGTTTCTTAAATGTCCAAAAATCAAACTTTACCTAAATTGCATGTGGAAAAGAGATTTGTTTTGTTCAATTTTAGAAGCTCCAAATGAAGTGTTTGATATTGCAATGGTTAATTGATCCTTGGCATTCAAGATTGGATTTGTTGTTTTAATCATGCATTCAAGAAAAATTTGATTTTAATCCATGGCATTCAAGAGTGTGTTTAGCAACATGCATTTAAAGACAAGTGATTAAACATTCAAGTTTTTTCCTTTGAGCATTCAAGATTGAGATTTTGTGTGTTGTTTTAAGAACTTTGAAGTGCTTTGTTTTCACCTTAGATCATTCAAGATTGGTTTGGACTCAAAAGTGAAAATGACTCTTTGGACTTTGGTTTTCATTCAAGATTTTGTGTTCTAGTTTTCATATTTTAAGCCCAAAAATGATATTCCAAGATTGTTTTGATGCATGAAAAACCTAAGAAACATTCAAGATTTTGCAACAAGACATTTGTTTGGAACAAATAGCAAAGCTTTTAGGACAATTTTTGGCAACCATTTAGGACTCTTAGTTTTCATGAGATTTTTAAAAGAACTTTAAAATATTTGCAAATGAGGTTCATTTTATCCTTGATTGATGCTTTGAGTTTGATTTAGATTTTAGTGTGCACTTAGTGTTGATTTTGAACCTTTTGAAATGGAAACTTGAAGTTCTTTTTAAATTTCTAGAAATGAAGTGTTCCTAACTTTGCATGAATGCATCTAAAACCTTGATGTTGCAAGGATGCAAATGATTGAATTGGTTTAGTTTCACTTGTTAAAAGGCTTTTTTTTTTTGTTTTGCAAATTTTTAGTTTTTAATGGATTTAAGTATGATTTAGGGGTTCATTTTAAGCACTAAAAAGAAGTGTGTATGATTTTGCTTCCTTCAAAAAAAATGGCCAAGATCTCCCACAAGAAGAAGAAGAAGAAGTAGATGGAATAAGAAGAATATAGACAAGAAGAGGAAGAAGAATTCCAAGTGCTTTGTCCACCTATAAGCTTGAAAAATCTGCAAACACTATGAGATAGATTATGAGTTCCTTTGTCTTTTTCATGTTATACAATCCTACCAATCACAAAAACAAACAAAATTAGCCAAAATTAGCAAATGACATACAAAACTTGACTAAAAAAGCTAATGAAGATAACCCATGCGCGGTCCCACTGAGCGTGCCAAAATGTATATGAGCAATGTTAGTATGCTAATAGAAACCAAATTTAAATAAAGCTTCTACAAACTAAAAAAAATTCATAAACTTCAAGATAGACTAAGATGAGCTCTCAATTGAGAATATGAGCCATTAATGGACTCTCTCAATAAGAAGCTCTCTTGTTGAGTGGCTTTGTCTAAATAGATAGGATGGATGCTCAAGCTTATGCTTCAAAAAGGGCTTCAAATGGAGTTAGAATTTGGGTGTGAGTGTATGGTTTTGATGTAAAATGTCTTCTTAAAATGACATTATGACTTTACTTCATGGATTGTGTTATTTTGCAAAGGGGAAGGATCCAATTTATAGGCAAGAGGCTTGAGGGATTGAGGGCTAAGATGCAAGGATGGGAAAAAGCTCATGGAGGGCTCAGATTGCATGAGAGGAGAGCACATGGATTATGCTTCCTTATAGCCAATCAGGGAGTGACACATGTCACAGGGTGAGAGGATGGAGGAAAGGGGAAGGATGAGTCAACAAAGGAGGCTCAAGGGATAAAACCTTCATAAAGACTCTCATAATGACTTGTAAGAGCAATAAAAGGGCTTGGAAGAGTCATTTATGGCCTAGTGGGCTTCATAAAGTTTTATGGTTGAGATATTTTGAGGGAGATGAGAGGAATTTCGACTTGGGATTGATTAGGAATGTTTTAAGCTTGCTTAGGATTGTGTAAATGATTAGAGGATGGATTAGGATGGTTTAGGATTAGCTTAGGGCTAGGCAAGTGGATGGCATTTAATGAGGGTGGGTGAAGGAGGAGATATTTGTTAACTTTGGCTTGGGTTAGTAAGTCTTAACCCATGTTTAGAGAATGTGACAACGTTAGGAGGGGATTAGGATTAGGTTTAAAGACATCTTCTAGAAGAGTCTAGACTTTGGATGAGGATAAAGACTTTCTAGAATAGTCTAGAATTTCCTAAGATGAGGATGAAGACTTTCTAGAAGAGTCTAGAACTTCTTAGGATGAGGATAAATTAGATTTTTAGGAAATAAATAAAGTTTTATTTATTTCAAGGGTTTGGGTTGAGGAGATATTTATTAAAACTTTTTTAATAAACATGAGGATTAGTATTTAATCTTAATTAAATATTTTGAGTTGGGATTAGGGGTAGGAAATGATGGGATTAGCCTTTAATCAAAATTAAAGAAAGATTAGAAGATTTTGGAAGAGGTTAGTGGTCTTAAGGAAATTGGCCAAGTTTTGGGCAAAAAATAAATTTTTTATTTATTTTGGGTTTTTTGGTCAATTTATTAATTAAATAATTAATAAATAAGGAAATAATGTTTAAATAAGATTTAAACATTTTTTTGGAGGGATTCCTTAATTAAATATTTTTAATTAAGATAAAGGGATTTAATGGCATAAAAATAAATAAATTAATTAATTAATAAATGATGATGTCATCAGGAATTTTTTAGAAAATAAAAATACTTTATTTTCTAAAGGTTTTTAGGTGTCTACAGCTAGTAGCTGAATCATTGTCATGTTGATTTAGTGGGTGGTAGCTTGGAGGAGGAGAGTTTGGGTGCTTTGTCATCTCCAATATGACTACCATTGGTTTTCTATAAAACTGAGAAAGCTATCTACAACTGTACTTTGTTCAAGAAAATGGCAAACTCATTTGAACAATTATTTTATTTGAGACCTGATTTGCTTTTCTATGTAATTGCAAATAAAACTGTTGGTAAGTTGTTTTGCTTTTTCTATTGGTAAGAAACCTTGAGTTCTTGCTTTGTTTGTTGCACCTTCTAAAGGCTAATTTAACTCTAGTATTGATATATGAAATTCATAATATAGACATTTTTAAAACAATAGTAACCAAATATTCCATTTACAATTTTTCCTTCTTGCCCTTTAGATTTTGTTGTTTCAATTTGTGAAAAATAAGGTTAAAATATATTTTGAAATATTGATATTTTTAAAAGAAAGTTTTTGAAAATACTCTCTCATTTAGGGAAAACTTTTTATTCATTTTCCATTAACTAATTTACTTTTTAATTTATATAATTATATTTTTTATTAAAATGAATAAAGAATGAAGTATAAAAAATTATGGAGATTGAAGAATTTATTTTTAACGTTCATGCATTTTTTTATTTTATCAATTTTATTTTCTATTTAAAAATTACATATATGATCCATCTACTTAATATTCTATGATAAACTAATTCTTTAAATAAAAGAGATATAAAAGTGAGCAAAAAAGAGGAGAAAGTTTTTAAATAAATATGATTTTTTTTTAGGGAAATGTTAAATACTAGAAACAAATTTAAAAGTTTACAATAATTTTATTTTCTAATTTCCATACCATATCCAATTTCATTCCATGCATTGTTGTTGATGTTTGGCAAATATCAAAATAAAAAAGTAACATGTGTTCATTTTTTTATCATTTAAAATTTTAATAATATACATATATAATTTCCATCATGTAAAATCTCATATCCTACTAATTACACCACATCATCAAAGAGAATGAGTCCAAGTACTCATATAAACCAAAAATGAGATCCATAATCCACTATTCAACCATAAATTAATTTCTTGGAAAAGACATAATTCAAAATTATATTAAATTTAATTTCAGAAGCCCTTATTATAACATTATATAAATGATTCTCACATACACATCAAGAATCACTCATGATTCATGATACGTATAAAGTAAATTATAATATGATAGATAATAATAATGTCTTAGATGCGTGTCCATCCACAAATCCTAGACTCAAGCTTTGAATATCAGTCCATCTGCTCTATGAGATGGGAGTGTGGACCAAGCACTTTTACCACCCAACCATGGAGTGGTTAACTCTTGGAGGGTCATTCCTAACACAAAGAACTCTCCAACCCTTCTTGAGAAGCTTAGAAACCTAGAATGAAAGGATTGGATGGATCTGATGTAGCCATGAAACTAACAACAATAAAAATATATGTGTAACATGTAGAACATAATCATGGATGTGGAATAATGGAGAAGTAAAATAAACAAGTATATCTAACACATGTAAGAGTGGCTTTGGCCAAAGTAAAACTGATGGATATAATGAAAACAAATATGTTATTCTATTTTACCCTTCCTTTATTTTCACATTCAGCACCCATCCCATAAGGAAACATAATCACACCTTTGCAAGGAAGAAGAATCAATTTGAATAACTCATGTATTATATATGCACCACAAGACCATGAAAGGAATATTTGATTACTAGTTTTAATATACTTTCTTAAACAATAAAACAACAAAACTAATTAAACAATCATTTTAAAAAAATCATTCCAATATGCTAACATTCTACTATTTCTAGTACAATAAGCATAACAATAATAGTTTATCATACGAAAAATATTTGGTTTGGTAATACTTAGAATGCAAATTTTCTCTTGAAAGTTAATTCTATATAACCCTTTTTTGTTATTTAAACAATAGATTTATCTCTATTCACTAGAATATATCTACAGATAGCTTTTTTACATATTTGGTTTGCACACTAGTAATATGATAAGGAAATAGGTAGAAACAAAATGATTAACCTGTTATAGTTGAAGGACTTTCTCTTACGAAAACCAATCAGCATAGAACTTCTTTTATGAATCACATGAGATAGGAAACACTTTATAGAATTCAAAGAACCACATAAATTTTCACTACAAGTTAATGAAAAATTAAGCATAAAGACAATAGGGAGATGTTAAGTTCACTTGTAATGGTTTTATTTGGAACACAACTATCAAGTCTCTATAATAACCTTCGACATCCATGTCATGTGGTCAAGAAGGATTTAAGTGTGAGTTCATACTCCTATACCCAAGGGGGTAAGATCTATCATAGAGAAAGGATATTGGTTCAATGCAAAAAAAAATTGGTTATCCTTTCATTTTGGTGTTGAGGTAAGGATCTGACTGACATACTCTATCTATGGACCTAGGATTGGAAATCCATAATCTAGCATCCAAGTCGTCAGCATACATAGGATTCCCAAAAAGAAGAATGTTGAATCAAGATGAGATCACATACCAACCTTGTTCATTGTGGAAATAAGACTACTTTGGGATGGTTAGGGAAGAATACACAACTATTTAGGGAGTTAAGACCACCAATTGAACACACAAGAATCATGATCTAATAGACTGCCAGATCACATCCCAACTAAGAACTTGAAATTCCATACATAATGAGAGGTTTAGGTAGGAGTCTTACAATGAAAGTAAATTTTATATCCTTAGGGATGAAAATAAATAAATAATGGAGATGTAAGATCATCCATTTCCATTTTCTCACCAATTTACTTAAACTTATATATCCCCTTTCACTATGACTTATTATTTTATAAATCACTTGCTTCATCATTACCTCCAAAGATTATGTCATCAAAAAATATCACAATAATCAAAAAATCATTCTCAATTTCCTTCAAATATAAATTAGCATCTATCATACCTTTAGCAAGTCCATTTTTTCCAAATACTTATCTAATATTGCATACTAGGTACTAGGTACTTGCTTTTGACAATATAGTACTTTCTATAACCTACATACCATGCCTTTTTCTTGTATTAAGGGAAATCCTTTAGGCTACTCAATTTAAAATTATTCTTCAAGTTCTCCATTCAAGAAGGCTGACTTAACATCCATCTTATACACTTTAGTATTCTTACTTGCTACATAAGCCAAAAAGATTCTTAGTGCTTCCATTTTTGCTACAAGGGCATATGTTTCCTCATAATATATTCCTTCTTGTTGTGAATAACCTTTTCATACCAATATAGCTTTGTTTCTCACAACTTCACCTTGTTCATTCATCTTGTTTTTGAATACCCATTTAGTTCCTATAACATTCTTGTCTTTAGGTCTAGGAATTGGTTCCCATGTTTCATTCTTGACAATCTGATCTAGTTCTTCCTTCATTACTAGGATCTAATGATCATTTTTTCCTGCCTCATCTGTACTTTTAAGTTTAACTCAAGAAATCAAATATAATTCATGATTTACTCTATTTCATGCCATTACTCCTTTATCTTTGCTTTAAATGATCTGCTTTATGGGGTGATTCTTTTCCAAGTTCATGTTAGGTGTAGGAGTTGCTATTTCAACTCTTATCTCTTCTCTTCATTCAAATATATTTTCTCCTCTTTTCTCAATAATTGTTACATCATTCTACAAGTCATTGTTAGTCTTAAAGAAAAATTCATGGTTAGCCTTTGAATCAACAATAGTCACCAATGTTATCTCCTCATTTACTTCATCTTTCTTAACCTCATCACTTTCATTCAAGAATCCTTCCATACTTGATTTAAATTATTCATTATCATTAGAAAGTAAATCCTTTCTAGTTTTTCTTATTCTCTTAGGAGATAGGAATGAAAAAATGACCAAACTCTTTACATGTCCAACAAACAAAAAAACTTCATACCGTTTGGCTCTCTTTTCATAAGAAGATCAATAGCTTCTTTGATATTCTTATCTTCTTTGGATCTAGATTTGTCTTTACTTGTATTTTTTTTTCTTTTGTACAAAACAAAAATATTCTAGATATGGAAACTCAATGTTTTGTTTTGTGCACAATTCTACTATCTCAACAAGAAGCTCCATCTTCTAAGTGTTAAAATTTCCTCCATCTAATTTAAGATTTTCTTTGATGAAGTGACTCATCATAGATCTCCCAAAGTTGTTAAGATTTTTGTTCAAGGACCTGATGCTCTGATACCAATTAATAGAATATAAATTCCACCAATATAACTAGGGGGGTGGGTGAGTGATTTATCCAGCTATTACAACAATTATCAAGCATATTAATACTTAACCATATAAGCAATATAATCAGAAACTATAATAAGATAATCATATAACAATAATACCTAATATGTTAACTAGGGAAAGCCTTGATCAGAGGGAAAATCTTTGTGGGGATGGTACCCACAAAATGATGTGCTAATATAAATATCATTGTTAGAGAATGGACATTTTTAGGAATCAATAAAAACATTTAATACATATCAGTCCCTGTTAGGTCATTACTATCTTGTTACAAGAAGTGTCAAACTTGTTAGGAGTTGTAGAAGGTAGATGGACCCACTATCCAATAGCTTCAACAAAAAGACAAATGAATCCATTGTCCAAATGATCTTTGCATTATTCCTTGTAGAATAATAAAAATAAACTATACTTGAACTTCCTCTTCCTCTATCCTATTAACCAAATTTCTCTTCTTCCTCTAATCTTGATACTATATCACTAACTTTTCTTCCAATAATCCCTTGGATTTCTTAGTTGCATTTACCAAATCCTCTTCTCTTTTTTGTACTCCTCAATCACATTTCACATCCAAAACATAATCCACTTCACACTTTACCAAAAGGAAAATATTTTTCCTTTATACCTTGTCCTCAAATCAATTCCTTGAGTTGATGTTAAGGATTTCCCAATTAATTATAATAGGACCACATTAAAATAATTAATTATTTTGCAATCATACAACATTATTAGCTTACAATCATTACAACTTCTCAAACTATGACTCTAGTACTTGCACACTCATTGATGTCATTATTAGACTATCCTCTATTATTTTATAACTTCACATATCCTCATTCTATCTCTATTAGGGCATACAACCAATCATCTAAAACTTCTTATTAAGTACTCTATCTCTATACAACTCTTTGTAAATCAAGCATGTCTTCTGTACTTCTTTGACTTACTACATGTGCACTTAACCTTGCCATAAGGACATAATATAGAACACATCCTTAACTACACTTCACCTAACCATAAAATATTTATCTATATGACCCTAATCTTTGTCTACTAATCTTCCAGTCTTAATAGAAACCATACTATGTTGTCATCAATGAAAAAAATGGTCATGAATACAACATGTCAATCATGTCACATACTCTTCAATGCTTAGGATACTCCCCCAAAGCGATAACATTAGCATTCATGCTAATATTGGAACATATAATTTACAATATTCAAATATTTCAATCATGCAAACTATTTCTTTAGGGATAGGTCTCCATTGTAAACAATTTCTAGGACCTTATGAATATAATTATTGCCAATGTTCTCAAACTTACATTGTATATATGACCTAATATCTTCCAAATTCAATAATTTTTCTAGAACTTACAAAAATACTGCTAAAGGATCATCCATTAAAGATACAAATGGGCATTTCTTGAATTTTTACCTTTTCCCTTCACTTAGATCACATACAATGGGATATTTCATCTTAAACTAATTCAAGGTCTTCAAAAACTTTGTAAAATACCTAGTAATTGTGTAACTAGGTCTTTCTAGATTTTGTGCTTGAAAAATATTTCAACTTGTTGTCTTTTCACTCTTAATTGTCTCTTAATTCTTCACACAATAAAATGGTACTAAAAATTCTTGTTCATGTCCTTTGAATCTTTTCAAATTAAGCTTCGTATTGATTGTGGAAATACCCAATTTGTAAATTTTTTTTTTTATAACTAGTTTAATTATTTTCATTTATATAGCTTTATATTATCTCCAAATGAATTCCTCTCTTAACTATAGATTCCTTACTATCTACTAATCCCATAGACAACTTCACAACCTCTAACTTGATATCTAACCTTAGTTCCATATTTTAGATACTCTATCTTCAATATAAAGATACTTAATTTGAATAGGATGAATCACATACAATGGCTGATTTCAATCTCTCATTAGGTGCATCAAAATATTGTTCTTTAAAAACCACATGTGAACTTGATGGATCATTTTCTTTAACAAATATTTCCTTGAATTCTTCAACATGCTCTTTGAGTGCTTCTTTCTGACTATTATTTCTACTTTCATTTCTTCTATCATTTATGTTGTTGTTCCTTCTATAGCTTGGGTTCTTGTTAATGTTCCTCATATCCATTCTGAAAAATCTCTGTGTGTCCAATGTTATTGCACAATTGACATGTAGGTGTACTTCTTCTCTAATTAGGTTCATTATGACTGATTGGTGCTCTGTAATTCTTAGAAATGTTTCCAATGTACTTTTTAATTCATTAGATCTTCTTGATGATATCCTTCTTTCATTAAATGTAGGGTTAGTATCCCTAAAATTCTACTATTTTCATTATTACTATCAAACTTTGGTTTACTACAATCTAATACTTTATGTCCAAAACCATGACTATAGTACTAAAACTTAGTAATAGGTTTAAAATAGTTACTTTTGAAATATCTATTCATATGACCAACTTCATAACATATAAAAGATCTACCTCTTAATTCATGTCTTACTACTTTAGGCAGTTCAAATTGCTCTATTTGTTTGGGTTCATCACATTTCTAAGGTTGACTTACTTGCTCAAATTCTTTATGTATTTATATAGAATTTCTTGGTTCAATCCTATTCTAATTTTTCTCATTAGGTTTAGGGGTTTTAATAAATGGATCTAGCTCTTTTTTAGCTTCAACTTTATTCTCTTATTTTTCTCCAATAAGATATCCAAGACCTATCTTATGATAAGAAGATCTTTGGTAAAATAGTTGTTCATTAATTTTCTCATTATTGGAATATAAATTCTCCAAGTGTTGCTTATCTTGAGTCAATTCTCTTTTCATGATAGTGTTTTATTTCTCTAATTTGGGATGCTTTGTTTTAATAGAATCTAATTCATATGTTACTTGAGTCAAATGGGATCTTAGATCTACATTCTCTTATTCAATCTTGCTATCATCTTTCTTCAAGCTCAACTTTAGTTCAACAATCTTTAACTCTTGTTTCAAAATATAATTTTCTTTCTTTAGGGTTGCCACCTCATATTTATCATTAGCTTTCTCTCTAGGTTCTTTTATAGATTTGAAATGATCAATCTTGTCTTTCATATTACCAATGTAATCTTTTGCATCTTTGTACCTTTCTTTTAGGTTATCTCTTTCTTCAGTAAGAAGATCAATCTATTCAAGGGCTTCTTCAAGATTCCTCTTTAACTATTCCATATCCATAGGGATCTTACTCAAGTTGTTAAGCCTCTTCTCAATAACTAAGTTCTGATACCAATTATTGTAAATAGATTATACTAAGAGGTGGGGTGAATTAGTATTCTACAAAATTTTGTTCACAACTGAATATTGCTAATTACTTTATAACATTCATATGAAAGTAAACCAACAATCCTGAAAGATAAATAAATCCATACACAAAGAGAACTCATAACACCATATTTTGTTAACTAGGGAAACCATGGCCAATGGAAAACCAAAATGGAGATGGCACCCTCATAATGATCCATTAAACAAAATAATCATGTTAAGGATATTGACCATGTTAGGAGTCTATGAAATACATATAGTGTCTTGGTCCTTGTTAGAGGACTAGGCCCTATTAAAATCCTCAACCCTATTAGGTGTTGCTTCAACCCTATTAGGAGTTGGTAATACAATTGCAAATGTATGCAAGAAGAGCCTGTTGAGTTTTTGTTATGCATGATGCTAAATAACATGAATTCTTGTGAACTCCTCTCTTAAAAAGCTATTTTTGTGAATCAACTCCAAGGTTTTGGGTTAATCTGGTGACCTACTAGAATCTGTTCAGTTGAACATAAATGTGATTGTTCACAAGGATGCCTTTGCTAGTTCATTTTTATTTTAGACGAGATGAAGAATCCACACGTTGCTTAAAAATAACACACACAAAAATTATGTTTTTGTATTTTTTATGTTTTTATGAATGCAATCTAACAATGCAACTAGTATGAATTCCTACTCTAACAAGGGGGTTAGCAAAGCAAATAACAAAACTTTAAAGAAAATAACATGAAATTGAAAATTCCTAATGGACATAAGTTATGGAGAATGACACATCTACAAATTAAGCTTTTAAAGAGATTGGTAAATAACCTATGAAAGGAGCAATGTTTCCCTAATTCCACTGATGCAATTATTAGTGAGAAACTTAGTGAGCATATGATGTTTCACCCTTCATCAAATTGCAAGGCCATGGAAAGTGCGATCATGTGAGATGAAAAGTTATGTAGGCACAATTCAATGATTTCTTCTCAAGCTAGTTACAAAGTGAAATTCATCAAAACCATAATAAACACTTGAACTAATGAAATGCACAACCAAAAACAAAGCAATAAACCTTTTTCTTAATCACAATTCCATGAATGTAAATTCACAAAAATATGACACATTTAGGCAAGAATTACTACACTCCAAATGCGAGCACCAAAAGAATAATTTTATTATAGAATAATGGCAGCCCTAATTGCATATTAAAATGGAGTAGTTATAAGAAATCTTCTCCTCAATTTGTATTGAGAGTGAGAGATATCTTCATGCAATAAAATGCTTTTAGTTTAATAAAACAAACTAATCATATACAAACTACAATCTAACTGGTGCTAAGAAATAATCCATCCATTTTTTATTCATTAATTGGATGCATGAGCCTTTACATGTTAAAAACAAAGAATTATGAGAGAAGAAAGAATGAGAAAGCTTCGAGTCCAAGTGGAAGTGTCTGGAAGCGCTAAAATTGGAAGCTGATCCTTAATTGGGCATTTGTTGGAGTTAAATTACTGTTAGAATGTGTTTTTGATGCATGGAAAGCTCTATTTTTGGAATTGGAAATTAGCTGTCAGTGGAGCCTCTAAAATGCACACTTGCAGAGTTGTAGACCTGTGGAGCTATGCACCTCAAAATGGTCCGAAATTTCAAAATTTTACTATGTCAAAATTGAAATTCTGGCATCTAGGTTTTGTTCCCCTTCATCCCAAAGCTATGTTTGAATGTTTTCCCTTGAATTTCTCTATAATCTCAGTGATTTCTTCCACATCCAATAAATCTAAAGCCTCATATTTTTCCTTGACCTTCTGCCTATAATTGTCTACCTCAATTTGGGTGTCAGCCAAATCCCCGAGTTTGGTATCCAATTCTACCAAATCTTCTTCTATTTTGAAGGCTTTCCAAATATCTTTTTCACTAGCAGCTTCCTCAAAAATCTTCTTAAAACTTTCTACTATTGCCTCTATAGTTAATAACTTCTCCCATTTTTCATCTTCATAAATCTTTAAGCAAGCATTGTTGTAATGCTTCTCTACTTCCAAAATTTTCTCTCAAGCTTGATCCTTGAACCTATGAATTTTTGTATGTAATGTTTCCATTACTTTATTACTATCAATGATCTTTTCTATCCAATCATCAGTTAAATCTAACTCTTATGCAGTCTATACATCTACCAAAACTCTGTACCTTTGCCCCTTTATTGCCTGCAAAATTTGTAAGTCCTTGCTCCAGGCCCTTACCTCATCCATAAGACTAAAGTCCTACTTCAAAATTTCCACCATTTTATTCATGTTCTCCTGTGTAGTGTGTAGTAACTTCAGGTTCCCCTAAATTATCAAAATTCCCTTATCCTCAAAACTTTCCTACCATTGTTGGAAAGATTTCAAAAATGGATCCGCATGTATAGCTCCCCCTTCTCTAACAATGGTGTGGAATGTATCCTCAAGGTGATCAGGATCAAGAGGACCAACCACTTCGGCTAAATATCCATCCCCTTAGGATCTCATTCTGCCATCGAAGTGTTCAAAGTTTGAGCTGCTCTTGCTCCATGCTCTTGAATACCTTTGTAATTCCCATAGTCACCATTAATTAGGCTATCCCAAAAATGACCTCTTTGATTTGATAGTCATGGGGATGGAGGCTTTCTACATCTATGTCTTTAGGAGGAACAACCACTTGTGCAAACAACTCCTGGTCTCATGTATTGTTGACAAATGCCAATGATCTTGCCTCATGTAATAGGGACTCAATTTTATTCAAAATCTTAGCAATCTCAAAAATTTCCTCCTCATCAACATGGAATTGAGGTTTGTTACTCCTCATTATTTCTTTCTAGAACCATCTTGGGATGTGCTCAGTTGAAGACCTACCTCTTGAGGACAAAGGAGTATGATCTACAACCTCCTTCCCCTTATCGCTCCTCCTCAGAGTTGTTTCCTTTTGTGAGGGTTCTCCTTTTTTGGTCTCTATCTCCTTTTTGTATTGTTGAAAAATGCCAATGACCTTGCCTCATGTAATAGGGACTCAAGTTTATTCAAAATCGTAGCAATCTCAAAAATGTCCTCCTCATTAGCATGGAATTGAGGTTTGGTGCTCCTCATTATTTCTTTCTAAAGCCATCTTGGGATGTGCTGAGCTAAAGACCTACCTCTTCAGGACAAATGAGTATGCTCTACAACCTCCTTCCCCTTATTGCTCCTCCTTGGAGTTGTTTCCTTTTTTGAGGGCTCTCCTTTTGTGGTCTCTATCTCAGTAGACCCTACAACATACACCTCAATGTCTTGGGAAGGTGGTCAAGACTATTCTATCATTTTTCCCTCCTTTGACAATGCATCAGTTTCCATTTGTTCTAGTTCCTCCTCTTGTAATGGTTCCTTCTAAACCTATTCTTCTTCTAGATTCTAGGATGGAGGAGTAACTAAGACTCTATCTACCACTGTGATTTGTGGTGGAGATGGGGGAGTAAGATTGGGACCCTATGAGTTTGGTAGTATCTACATCCAGTCTTCTTGTTTGGGTTCACTTGTAGGGGTATCCCTGATCTTATCCCCAACTAGCTCTATTCCCATGAGCATAAAACCAAAATCTAAAATTTTGAAAATGTCATCACCCTCTTCACTCTACTCATCCACCCACTATTGTATTTCATCTTTTGAAGAAGAGACTTCCAAGGGTTCTTTGGGGGTAGATGGCAATGTTATTGTGAAACTTCTTCTCCTAGACTATTCTGTGAATTTCGCTAGTTGGGTTCTTCCTTGTAGGGGCACTTGTTCCTCTTCACCTTCTTCCTCTTCTTCTTCCTCTTCTCTCTCTGGAATGGTTTTAGGAATAGATCTGAAAGGCACCATTCTCTTAGTCACCCTTTGCCTCTTCTTCATTCGGATCTTAATCCTCTTTTATTTCATAGAGGTAGAAGGGGATGCTAGCTCTCCTTATGGAGGAGGAATATAAACTTTTTGACTCTCTCCCTCTTCTCATTGGCTGGGCACAAAGAGAGGCAATTGAGGGTCATCTTGGACTTGAATAGATCCAATATCCTCGCACCCTTGTACATCTTCTTTCTATTTTTGGGGAAGTGCTTGTGCTCTACCTCATTCTATTTCAATCCTTTGAGGGGAGGTCCTCTTCCTTTTGTTCTTTCCTTTCCTCTCTAGAGGATGATATTATCCAACAGGGCGATCAAGTTGGTATACTTTCTCTAGCCTAATGGGAAAATGGGCCGCAAAGGTAGGAATTGTAACTTTCTTCCCTCTACCTTTCTCTGGGTGGGCTTGAGCATGAAAGATCATAGTGTCAGGTATTGGATCAAGTTGAAAAGGATTCTTGACCAAACCCTTTGTCATTCTGATGAAATGCCTTGCCTGACGATTAATATCATTTCCCTCCTTGTTGTCAACCTTGACATACATGATGGGTCTCTCTTTGATTTTGTCTGAGTTGAACAGGGGGTCCAACAGCTCCCTGAAATCTTGTTGCCTTATTTTCTCCAGAATGTTTAGTTTGAGAGCCTTCTCTACTAAATACAAAGTCTTCCTACAATAGTCCCTTATGTGGACATCATAGTCATTTGTTGCATTCATCTAATGGTCTTCAATGGCCTCTTCATGGTGGAATTCTTTACCAGCTAGACTCTCCACTTTGCCAATGTTATCAAAATAGGGCCAAGGAGAGTTGTATTCATTTAAGGGATAATGTACACACTGCCACTCAAAGGATGGAGTATCTTGTTTCTATTTCACCTAGTATGGTCCTATGACTAGGGGCCATGTCCAACATGGTCTCCGCTACCTCCTAACCCTATAATAGGAAAACTCAATGTGTTGTGTAATCTCCAACAAAACTAGTTTATCACTTGGATATTTGGGGAGCTTCTTAGGGTTAACAAAAGCACCAACTACCCACAGATACATGAATGTCTTAAACTAGATGTAATAGGCCTCAAGAATAGTTATCTCTGCTATTGACTCATCAGATAACCTCTTTGCATAAACACCCTCTATGAATTATATGATTGTCAAGATGAATACGTCATTCATGATTCTATATTCCTAGCTTTGTGCTGAGAGCTTCTTCTTGACCAACTAAGGGTAGACAATGTAGGGCCAGGAATTAGGGTCCTACATATTGCCTCTTTTATACAAATTCAGGTGGTTTTTTGCCCTTGCTACTAGCAAATATACAATATAAGAAGTCATATAGAACTTCTTCTTGTCTTTGACTGCCCCCAATTGCTCACACAAGTTTTCACTTAATGTGGTGGCCTAGTCCAGTGGTATCTTTGATGTCTTGATTGTTTGAATGAAATTGACCATGAAAGTACTAAGGTGGCCAGCTACCGGTAGACCCATGACTCTTCTCAGAAGAATGATAGAATAGCCAATGTCCACCTTTCCTGTTATCCTCACTAGAGGGGTCTTCTCAATGAGATAAGATAATTGGATTATATCTGTTGCCTCTTTTAGGTGTTCCCTATACCACCTTTCTATTGCTTCATAAGAGAGACTAATAAATTGATCCACCCTCAGGAGATGGAAGACCCTTTCAATGTTGTCAGGTTGAAGGTCGAGAACCACTTCTCCTATCACACTCTTCACCACTCTTTCTTTAGGAAAAAAGTGTTGAGCCAGTGTCATGATCAACTCTACTAATTGCACTAATATTGGATGCAAAGTTGTGCTCAACAACTCGAATCAGATCAAAGAAGATACCAGAGCTGATCTCTTTTTGGGTTTGTTGTAGATTCTGAGGAACTCTCCCAAGTTAGTATGTCCCAAATTAGTATCTTTAATTTTTTCATAGTCATCTTGGAACCTCGATTTTGATGGCACACCTTAGAACTTGAACACAACAAGCTTAGGTGTCATTTTCTCTCTAGATGTGGATGCCATGATATTCCATCTATATAAGATAAGAAAGGCATTTATTAGTTCAAAATAACAAAAACCTTAAAGAAATGCAAAAGCATTTAAATCCTTTTCAATTAATTATTAACAAAAAATAAAAAATAAAACTAAGGTGTGTCTTTTTTATTTATTAATTATTTTAAATATATATTTTTAATTTCTTTTTCTTTTTTTAATATTTTTATTTATTAATTTTTTTTTTTTTGTGTTTTCTAACTTTTTTATAGTTTTTAGGGTGGAGGTACGCATTTTAGTGTGAGCGGCATAGTTTTGAATAGGGTGCACAATGCATTAAAGGTGGAGCACACAACAAAAAGTGGTGCACACGACGCTTTGTGGCAGTGCGTATGACATATGTTGGTGCATGCGACATGTTTTAGTGTGCATGAAGTAGAAAATGCATGGTGCATGGCATGATGAAGAGTGAGGTGTGCAACACGATAGATGCATGGTGTGCGTGCAAGTGAGCATTGTGGTACGAAATGCATGCAGGGCGTAGTGCAAAATGCACATAGTGGGTGCATAGCAAGTGGGGTGTGGTGTGAAAGTGAGGTACTGCATGGTGGTGAAGTAGTGTGGTTGATTCATTTGATGCACAACTTGATGAAGTGTACTCATTAGACGTGTGCACAGTGGGTGAGAAGTAAGCGCAAGGATGCGTGGAGACCAGGAGGTGCAGACCGCAGGGTGCGTGACTGCAATAGTCATGCATGGTGCAGGATGCAATTAGTTCCAAGAGATTTTTTGGAGGTTGTCACATGTGTGATAGTGGATGCAAGGTGCACAGACTGTAGGTGCACTATGTGAAAGCACATGTAGTGCAAAAATGTGCATGGCGTAGAATTTTGTTTATGCATTGTGCGCACCTTAATGCAGGTGGAAAGTATGGTCAGAGATGTCACAGGAGCTTCGAAAAGTGCAAAGGGTACCACTTGAAAATGATTTGAAGACACAAAAAATAAGAGACTTCGGTGGCAAAGGAGGGGGGTTGAAGCTTTATATAGTGCTTCCCGTCCTTCATGGTGCGGTAGTGTGCACTTGCATGGATACACAGGTGCGCAACATGCACCATGAAGGGTGGTGCACCCCCGCACACCATGTCGGGTGTCTAAGTGCACAAAAACTTGATTAATTTTTTTTTTTAAATTAAATTTTTTCAAATATATATTGTGAATTTTTCTAATTTTCAATTTTTTTGGTTTTTTCAATTTTTAAAATTTTCTTTTTTTGACTCTTTGAATTTCTCGGATCTTAACTTGTGAGTCTTGGATTCAAAAATAGAATAAGGGGGTCCCCATTCCTAGTAGGAATGGGGCATGCATTGTGGAACCACAACAAATAGCCCTAGAAAAGGAAGAAATTACAAAGGCATTTCTTCATCAACAAACATCCCTTCAATGTGTGTCACACACCAATGAAATTCTAAACGCCTCAAGCGTAGTTTGAATGACATCATAGTCAAGCTCCAGGATCCAAAACCTTCAAGCTTAGTGTGTGATTCGTGTATTCATTACATTCAACATATTAGGATGCAACCTTATCTAAGTTTCCCAACAACACAAAAACAATCTTTCACCCTTCTTGGTTCATCCATTTGGAATCTTCATGAAGGTCGTTTATCAATTGCTTACTTGACTAGATGAGAGAATCAGTTCGAGGACTCTTAGCAGGCTATCATGTTCCTTTAATTTTTGGGAAAATTTTGAAGAATCACTCCATGTAGCTTGCAATGTCACTATTTGATGAAGCACTATTTTAGTGCAAATATAATTCACTTTGAAATTATCTCTTCCTACCATTTCAGATCTTTAGAATCCTTCATCCTTAACACCATCCTATTCCTTTTCTTTCCTTTTTTTCCTCTTTTTTTCCTTTTCTTTTTATTTATTCTATATCCTAACTATGCTTAGACTATGTAGCTAGGACATAAATGTCATTTCTTGGATTCAATCTTTGGTGAACATCCATTGTGTTCCTCTTTTAGAACTTTTTAGAAACTCTCATGCCAAACAATGATCTTAGCAACCCTTCGAGTAAACCCCTTGATGGGGACACAACCCATGACTAGAATGAACACAACAACAAAAGGGAAATATTATTATCAGTGAAACTCTACTACTACGTTCAATACAAGGAAAATGGACCTAATGACATGCCCTATGGGCTTATAATAGACTAAATCTAGAGAGAAAATTCTCCTTATAGTGCCTTCTCCCGAACTCCACTAAGAACTACCTTTACAATACCAAAAATGTTCTTAAATATACCCCAATTCATTTAGGGTTAGGAATAAATTCTAGAATATGCTAGTTGGCATCCACCACCAAAAAAGAAGGTTCCAAAAATCTCGTTAGAAGTCGGTGTAAAACTAGAAGAATCTAGAAATGGTAGCCCAACTTCTAGGAGGCATAACTTTTGAACTGAGACTCTAATTGATGAACTTTTTACATTTCTAGAAAGCTTTCAAAGTGATCTATAGCCCTATGAATCAGCTTCATTTTTCCCCCAATTTTTTGGCCTGTGCGAGGCCATTTAGTGCCTCAAACCTAACTTTGAAGTGCTCTTAGGAGGTCTCTAGAAAAATTAAAACTACAATAACTTTCTAACCATAAAGCCTTTTGACTTGATTCTTTTTCTAGAGAACTTTAAATTTCAATTATAATCATCTTTCCAAATTACACCCTCTAACTCATCATCATTTTGGCTTAACTACAAAATAACCTATTTTCTACATTTACACGTATCCCAAGGTGCTTAAAAACTCTAACCCAAAAAGCTAATAGTGGAATAATGAGAGTTGGAACCTTTATTTGACACAAATGGGTATCTAGAAATGAAAATACATTAAACATAAACAATCTCTAAGCATATTTTTGGGTGATACAGGATTGCCCTTACACCATTGGATGCTCCTACATTAGACACCTAGGGTAGATTGAAAAGTGACCCTATAACTTAATGGCTGGTAGAGGGAAAACCCAAATGGGAAACCTCTGTTGCTGATATCCAAGTTGTGTCTTTTGTTGGTTGTCCTTTCCACTTCACCAAGTACTCTTCGTACTGCCCATTTCTAGTACTCCTACCCATATGACTATCTAGAATCTTTTCTATATCCTCCATCTTAGAAGTTGGAATTGGACATGGCTCCAGCATCAATCCCTCATTTGCACCATCATCATGAAATTCTATTAAGTCTGAAATGTTGAACATAGGAGAATTGTGAATCCCATCTGGCAACTCCACCTCATACGCATTTCATGAGTCATGTTTCTTCAAAATTTTGCAAGAGCCAAATTTCTTCATCTTCAACTTGTGTAAGCACCCATTGGAAACCATTGCTTTTGTAAGTGTACCATATCTAGATCCCCTACTTGGAACACCTTATATCTCCTCCTTTAATCTATCCTAGCTTTATACTATTGATTCATCTTGGTGATGTGTGCATGGTCCTCCTCATGTAGGCCTTTTGTAGGGTCTACCCCTAGTTCGCATTTTTGCTATCATTTCCAAAATCTTTTAGGCCAATTTTATGTTTCATGATTGGTACTATTATTTTGGAGATTATCAGATTTTTTTTTACACTCAGTTTATTATATGATGAGATTACTTGATACTCTATATTTCATGTATGTATGATGATTATTTAGTGTTTTCAGTTATTGATGATGATTAGTTAGATGGTTTATTATCACATGTGTTTTCTTATGGATACTTACCCCATACTGCATGTGTATGGTGTGCATTTTTTTTTCTTTATGTATGATGTTTGATGTGGTTAAGGAAGGGAGTTGTAGTCACTTGCTAGTCGAAATCTACACGATGCACCACTTCCTTCCATTGAATGTTTAGCTTAGAATATTGTGTCTATGCATGCGTGGATTTTATGCAGGTTTCAGGTACCAGGTATTGACTTCCCTGAATTGCTAGGATGAGCGTACCCTATCACATTATCTCAATAGTAAGAGAGGGGAGATAAATATTAAGTCCAAATCCTAAACCTTCAAGCCATTATCCTAATTAAAAAATTAGGACAAGTATCTAAGTCAAGTACCCTCTGAATGCATCAAATGACATTAATTCATGATCATAACCTTTTTTTTTTATTTGGTATGTGTTTTGCTATGATGGGTTTTCGTATGTTGTTTTATGAGTCCTTGGAGTATTTTTCTATTAATTAAGTTTAATTAAAAAGATTTAATTAATGATTTAATTTAATGGAAAATTAATATGATATCTTTAATATTTAATTATATGTAATTAATTGAGAAATTAATTAAATAAAAAGAATTAAATTTGGAGATAAAGTTTAAGGATAAATTTAGAATGTGATAATATTTATTTAATTTAATAATAATTTATTTAGAGTTCATTTTTAAATAAATGCTAAATATTATTGTTGTTTAAGTTAATAAATATTTTATCAATTAAGTTTCTAAAATAAAATAATTTTTTTAAAAAAATTAATTAATTAAAAAGATAAAATAAGTGAAAATAATAATGTTATTTTAATTTCATAAAGTGCGCATGGGATTAAAAGTAATAAATTAATTAAGAATAGAAGTCAAGTGAAATTAAATAAAGATAATTAATAATGCAATTAACATGCATGGAAAAGATAAAGAAAGATAAATAAAAGTTAATTTTGAGTTAAGAGTTGTGAGAAAGGAGTTCTCCTGGGTGAATGCATAATCAATGCCTCGATCTAAGGAGAGGGCTCTTTATCATAATTAGAGGGTTCATTTTTGAGGGATGCAAATTTTTGAGACAAATTTTTGGATGCAAATTTTGGGAAGCAAAATTTGAATTGAATTTTGGAAGGGAATTTCGAGGAAAGTTTCAGAGAGAGATTTTTGGATAGAAGCAAATTCTCTCACAATCTTTTGGTGGTTACATATTAGCATCAGGTTCAGGTAGGGTTTTGTGTTTTGATCACTAAATGAATTATGTAATTCAATTTTTTCTATCTACTTCGTGCTTGTAGGAATTTGTTTTCTCAAAATTTGTTGCATGAGTCTTGCCACCCTTCGTTCTGAATCTTTTCCTATTCAATTTCATCTATAAATCCAAATTGAGAAATTATTTAGAAAACCTCATTCAACAATTGAAAGAAATTAGAATTAAATCAGGATTTGGGTTTGAATTAAAATGGAATTGAGAAATTAAATTTGAGAGGGTTTGATTTTGAAAATGAAAATTTTAGATTGAAAATTCAAATAGTTGATAGTGTTTCCTCTATTAGACTATGATTGCAAATTATATTTAAAAATAAAAATAAAAATAAATAAATAAATAAAAATATATAAGATTATTTGTAAAAAAGAGATTGTTGTGAGAATGAATTTTATTAAAAAAAAAAATTAAAACAATAAATAAAATGGTATATGTATCTTTTTACACATTTGCAGGGGTCAAAATTGTTTTAATGTTTTTAATTAAAAATTATTTAAAAAAAAAATAATATGTATTAAATCGTACCCCACTTACCTGTGCAGCACTATACACTACTGACGTAGGCTATGATAGTAGTGGTACAATGTACCGTTGCTGGCGCAGACCGTGCGTCAATAGGGTATGCCGCTCAACAACCCCTTTATGGGGAGGCTAACGGCTTTTAAATATGACTTTTTTTTTAAATCATTTTTTTAATACATTTTTTTTAATTATAATAAATTTAAATCACATTCATTTTATTAAATTTTAAATAACATTAAATTTATAATATTAATTATTAATAAATTTATATTATTATTTAATCAAATTTTATTATTAAGTTATATCAATATATAATAATTAAATAAATTATTAATTAATGAAATATAGTTAAATAAATTATTAGTTAGCTTAATTAAATTTGATTTAATTAAGAATTACTAATAATGAAAGTATTTAATGAAGTTGTAAATTTAGTTATTGTTGTTAATCATCAATAATATTGGTTTTACTAAAATTGTAATTATTCTATTAAAATCAATAATTGTTAATTTTATAACTTAAATAATTAAAGGATTATTCCTAGACTATTTTTAGGATGTTAAATTTAATAATGAGGGTAACTTACATATATTTGAGTCAATTAAATGAGTGGGTTACTAGGTGGAATAAACTAAGAATCTTATACACCTGAAACAAATATTGAAACACAAATTGAAATTTAAACTTTATTGTTTTACTCAACTGTGTATTTTCAAATCAAACCAACTAAGAGACTTTGATGTTTTCTATGTACTGTTTATGTTTTGAGGTGTTGGGATTGTTTTAGCTTGACTAGTTTAGGTTGTTACCACAGGCTTGGGGGTTATGTGATTGTGATGTTATGATGATTTTTTCTCGAGCTTTCTAAACCCAACCATGGTGATGTGTTGATATGCTCCATGATGTGTATGAATTATTGATTGTTATTATTTCTAGTTTCTTTGTGTGAAGCTAAGGTGTATGTTTATGAGATACCTGACTTAACCCTTTTTGAGTCATCGATTAGTTATATTTGATTTTCTTTCTAGTTGCTTTGAGAGGACTGAGGTATTTTAAGTGATTTGTTCTTGATGATGTCATGTTGTGACATGTTTTGACTTGACCATTTTGGAGTCTTTGATTAGTATTGTGATTTATTTTGGGATTTATTTTGGTTTTTTGTTATGCACCGATGGATATTGTTATGTATCATTGATGCCTTTAGTTGCTAATAGAGAACTGTTGTGATCATTATGATTATCATTTGATGCTTTTTAGTCGCTCGTAGAGAACTGATGTGATTATTGTGGCTTATCTTTTCATGCTTTCTAGTCACTTGTATAAGATTGAGGTGACTTTTTGATTTGTGATTTCATGAGCCTAGGGTAGGTTATCTATGTGTAGTATCGAGAAGTGGCTTGCAATGGGGGACAGGATATCCTAAGTGGCTCTTAGGATGACTCATTGTAAGTTGTTTTTAATAAGTGATAACATTACGCTAAATACTGACTTAAATGAACCTAATAAGATTAATTTTATGTTCTCACCCATGCCTTGAGTGCTAGTACAGACTAGGATGGGAGTTGAGGGAATGCTTGGTTAGGACCTTGCATTCCATAGTATGCCTTATTAGTACGAGAGGATACTAGTGGCCGCAGGATCACTGGGGACCTGAGATTCTTAAGGGATTACTTGGCTTACTTCCAATGTGATTTGTGCGATGGCACTTTCCTGCATGCATAGTAGGTTTCCTACGTGTCTTTGTGTGCCTCTGGGTCTAGATGTCAATCTATGTGTTAGAACCTTTGAGTTAGTATACTTTTAGGATTTCCTAGACTTAGAGAGTTATTGTGTTATGTGATTTGATATCCTGTTTGGGACTTGAGACTATCTCCTTAGCACGGTGGGAGTGGGCCATTTAGGTTCCACGTGGTCGGGTAGTAGTATTTTTTCACTCTTACCATTGAAATCCATCCGTAGTCACCATGGCTAGAACATTCTTTGTTGGCATTTACATTCATTTTATTCATGGATCATTATGATGGATGTTATATCTTTTTGATGTATGGATGTATCATGTATGGTGGATGATTTCATTTATTTTATTGTATTGCATTTGCATCATGGATCTGAAGAGGATGATATATTTTTTATTTTTACATATGTATATTCTTTTAAGCCTTTCATACCTTGTGACATTTACAGTGGATGAATGAGCATTTTGAATTAATTTGCCAAGAGGCATTTGGAACAAATGTATATTAAATGGACTTTGGACTTTCTAATTATTCTTTCATGTGGATATGGTAGTTGATAGACTTAGAATTAATTAAATTTAAATGTGATTCAACATCTTGGGATCCTCAAGGAATGTAACCTATTATGTATGTTTGTTGATGATTACATGTTATTGCTTCTGCTACTATGTGTTTGATGTGTATGTTTATCTTTCTTGTGTTAAAAAAAAAATGTTTAGGAAACTTACTAAAACTTTAGGTTAATTCTTTTCATCCCTTGGCAGGGTGTTACATCTAGTATTAGAGCCTGAGTTTCTACATTGGGAGCTCTAGGTATATTGGAATGCCATTAGTGTTGAACTAGTTGAATTGAAATTGAACTTAAACTGTTAGTTGTATATTTTTCATACTTCAACACTTAGACTTCAAAACTGAAAATGACACTTTTACTGTTTGCAAAACATGTGTCTTTTATATATGTTTTACAATATTATGCATTATGGTTGTTATAGTATTTTGTATCTTGGATATTGTTGTAGGATGGTATCTAGGATGAGTTCTTCCATTAGAGGTTGTGGTAGAGGTTGTGGATGAGGTAGAGCTATCAGTGTCCATGAGTCTATCCACAAAGACCTTAATCAAGAAGAGAATAGGAAAGAGCATGTTAGTGAGCACTAGGAAGAGAACCATAGAGAGGAGGTTGATATGAGGCAAATGATGTGAACCATCATTGATTGCCTACCTCCTATTCATGATCAGGATAGAGCACATCCGGCAGGACATAAGCATAGACCTAGGTCTAGGAGCCCTCTAAGGGGTTGACAAAGATCCATAGTATCCACTCAGATGAACTATCTTTAGAGGTCCAAGTTCAAGCCATTTAATGAGAAGGGTTCTAGTTATTTAGCTAAGCAGTGGCTTATTGCCCTTGATAGGATTTTTGCTATGTAGGACTTTGACAGTAATGTTAAAGCAAGGTTTTCTATTACCAACCTAGAGTTCTTTGGGGCCACTTGGTGGAAAATTGAGGAAAAGAAGTTGGGCTTAACCACGAACAGTGTCACATGGGAGTTATTCTTAGAGAGCTTTCATGAGTGATTCCTACTAGAGGAATGGAAGCAACATAGTGCAGATGAGTTTCATAACCTAAGACAGTATGCTATGGCCGTTATAGAGTATGAGCACAAGTTCTTTGAGCTCATGCTCTTTTTGAGATTTAGTAACAACCCAACATAGTTGGCACAATATTTCATTAGAAGTTTGAACCTAAAACCCTCAAAGATGCGGTACATCGAGTTGTCCTTGTAGAGTAGAGTGTGAACCTAGGACATAGGGTTTTTGTAGGAGCACCTTCAACATTAGGGTCTAAGGGTGGTCAAGGAGTGGGTGGCAATAGGAAACCTCCTTCTGGGGGTAATCAAGAGCAGGAAGGAACTTATCCTCCAACACAGATTGGTGGCAGTGGTTCCAATGCTAGGAACTATCACAAGGCTCATCGCAACAAGCCCAACTAGTATGATTGGCCATCTCAAAGTGTTCAGTCTTATCCTAGTGGGGGTAGTTTTCAGAAGTCTAGTGCACCTAGAGTTCAAAGGAGCTTTGATGGAGGGTGTTTCACATGTGGAGAATGTGGACACAAATCGTCTCATTGTGCTCAAAGGAAACCATTGTTCTCATGCCAGGGACCTGCAACTTCTGAACCTATAGTTGGTGACATGGGTAGAGCCCAGAGAGTGTACTTAGTGGAGTCATATCCTCCTACAGGGGGAAAGGGTCCATTGGGACCCACACAGTGAGTCCTTAGCTTCACTTTTCTTCTAGACTTCTAGGAGTAAGCCTAAGTCTAGGGGGGTTGGGTGTAGTGCCTGCCCCTAGTTCACATTTTTGTTATCATTGCCAAAATCTTTTAGACCAGTTTTATGTTTGATGATTAGTACTATTATTTTGGAGATTATCATATATTGTTTTACACTTAGTTTATTATATGATGAGATTACTTGGTACTCTATATTTCATGTATGTATGATGATTAATCAGTGTTTTCAGTTATTGATGATGATTAGTTAGATGGTTTATTATCACATGTGTTTTCTTATGGATACTTACCCCATACTACATGTGTATGGTGTGCATGTTTTTTATCTTTATGTATGATGTTTTTGATGTGGTTAAGGAAGGGAGTTGTAGTCATCTGCTAGTCAAGATCTACACGATGCATCACTTCCTACCATTGCATGTTTAGCTTAGAATATTGTGTTTGTACATGCGTAGATTTTATGTAGGTTGCAAGTATTGGGTATTTACTTCCTTGAATTGCCAGGATGAGCATACCCTATTGCATTATTTCAATGGTAAGAGAGGGGAGATAAATCTTAAGTCCAAATTCTAAACATTCAAGTCATTGTCCTAATTAAAAAATTAGGACAAGTATCTGAGTCAAGTACCTCTAAATGTGTCAAATGATGTTAATTTGTGATCATAATCATTTTGTTTGATTTGGTATGTGTTTTGCTATGATGGGTTTTCGTATGTTGTTTTATGAGTCCTTGGAGTATTTTTCTATTAATTAAGTTTAATTAAAAAGATTTAATTAATGATTTAATTTAATGGAAAATTAATATGGTATCTTTAATATTTAATTATATTTAATTAATTAAGAAATTAATTAAATAAAAAGAATTAAATTTGGAGATAAAGTTTAAGGATAAATTTAGAACGTGATAATATTTATTTAGAGTTCATTTTTAAATAAATGTTAAATATTATTTCTATTTAAGTTAATACATATTTTATCAATTAAGTTTCTAAAATAAATTAAAAGTTAAAAAAATAAAAAAAAATTAATTAAAAAGATAAAATAAGTGAAAATAATAATGTTATTTTAATTTCATAAAGTGTGCATGGGATTAAAAGTAATAAATTAATTAAGAATAGAAGTCAAGTGAAATTAAATAAAGATAATTAATAATGCAATTAACGTGCATGGAAAAAATAAAGAAAGATAAATAAAAGTTAATTTTGAGTTAAGGGTTGTGAGGAAGGAGTTCTCCTGAGTGAATGCACAATCAATGCCTCGATCTAAGGAGAGGGTTTTTTATCATAATTAGAGGGTTCATTTTTGAGGGATACAAATTTTGGAGACGAATTTTCGGATGCAAATTTTGGAAGGGAATTTCAAGGAAAGTTTCAAAGAGAGATTTCTGGATAGAAGTGAATTCTCTCACAATCTTCTGGTGGTTGCGTATTAGCATCAGGTTCAGGTAGGGTTTTGTGTTTTGATCACTAAATGAATTATGTAATTCAATTTGTTTTATCTACTTCATGCTTGTAAGAAATTGTTTTCTCAAATTTTGTTGCATGAGTCTCACCACCCTTTATTCTGAATCTTTTGCTATTTGATTTCATCTGTAAATTCAGATTGAGAAATTATCTAGAAAACCTCGTTCAACAATTGAAAGAAATTAGAAATAAATCGGAATTTGGGTTTGATTTTGAAAATGAAAATCTTAGATTGAAAACTCAAATAGTTGATAGTGTTTCCTCCATCAGACTATAATTGCAAATTATATATATATATATATATATATATATATATATATATATATATATGTATATATATATACATATATATATATATGTATATATATATACATATATATATATATGTATATATATATACATATATATATATATACATGTATATATATATACATATACATATATATATGTATATATATATACATATACATATATATGTATATATACATGTATATATATATACATATATATATATATATGTATATATATATACATGTATATATACATATATATGTATATGTATATATATATGTATATATATACATATACATATGTATATATATATACATATATATATATATATATATATATATATATATATATATATATATATATATATAAGATTATTTGTAAAAAGGAGATTATTTTTTATTAGATAAACAAGTTTTACAGGGATCCTGAAACCCAAGTTTGAAACAAAACAAAAGGCTCAAAATAAGCAATTAAAGCCCAGCCAAAGGACAACGGCCAAACAAAAGGTCGAAACAATAGATCACCAAACAAAAGGTGACCAAAGTGGCAACAAAATATCTGCCAACAGAAGTTTTGACTAGGCTCCTAAAACCCAAAGAAGATAAGGGAAAAAAGTCCCCATCCATGATACACAATAAAATACAACAGGCCAAAAGCTAGGGGACAAAAAAAGTATGACAGGCCAAAAAGACCAGTCATGCTTTGCCTTTAGATCCCTTCTTTTGAGAACGTAATGCCATATCAAAAGAGGCAGTGGATAGCTTGATATTTTTTCCTTTTACTATAGTCCATCCATCCTCCACCAAACCAGTAGCCTTATGCCACCATAAATCAGCAACATCAGAGCCAAGCCTAGAAATCCCTGAGACTAGGGAAGAGGCCGCAATAGGAAAATCTGCAACCAAAGAAGAAGGCATAGGAAGGTCTGACCCTGATAAAGAAGAAGTGGAGGGAACGACCATATTTCTTTTTAATGAGGTCCTACCAATCCCCACCAAACTAGCATCTATCAAGCTCTAAGAAGCAACAATGCCATAGCTAAACCCTGAAACCCTTGAAGCCAGGGAAAAATCTATAGCAGAGGAAGATACAACAGAAACAAGAGAGGGAAAAATAACCCTAGAAGGAGCTAGAGAGGTAGTTGCCCCTAGGACACCAGAAGATAGAATAGTTGCATCCACAAAAGGAGCCAAAGGAGGATCCTCGATCAAATCACTAGAAGACAGGAGTGTAGAAACCAAAGATTGATTTGTTGTAGCCAAAGGTGCCACAGGATGATCCTTTGTCGAAGAGCTAGGAACAGTAGAAGAATCCTCCACCAAACTATCTTGAAGAGAGTCAACATCACCTATAGAGAGGACCTTGTGGACCATGTAGTGACCCTCTAAGGCCCCTTTCCACCAAGAAGGGGGCATCTTTGGTCTAGATTTACCAGTGGAGCAGCCAAAAGCTAGGTGACTAGTCTTGCAACACTTCCTACAGTGGAAGGGGATACCCTCATAGTCAAGAAGGATATTCCATCATCCTAATGTAGAAGCCAATGAAATCATTTTTGGAAGTCCCTTGGAGACATCAATTTTAACCAGTATGCAAGCATATGTTGTTCGAAAAATATTGGATGAAGCCTTATCAATCAAGTAGAATGCACCGAGGGAGCTTCCCACCTCCTCCAAAATAGAATCTACCCAAAGGTGAAGGGGGAGATTCAACAAACTAACCCAGATAGGGAACATATTAAAAGATTCTATCAATGGGTTGAAATCTTTATGCCAAGGTTTAGCCATCAAGAGAAACTTCGCTTCCCAATAGAAAACATGGTGAAAGATGGCATCTCTATCAACAACAGATTTAAATTTAACAATGAACAACCCCCTAGGAAAAGGGTAAATATGGGCTATCTCTAAAATTATGGGGTCCCAAAAATGGGAAATCTAGGCATGCAAGTCCCAAAAAGAAGGCCAAAAACCCTTAAAATAAAAGATAGTAGCATTGGCTGAGAAGTCAACCATACAACTTGAGATCTCATCAATAATATCAGATTTAAAATCAATCTTTAAAGGGTTACATACCACAATCGAAGCCCCTAAACACACGGTATCATGAAGCCCTGGCTTATCATCAAGTCCACCAAGACCAGCCTCAAAGGCAACCACATCAGCATAGGAAATGGCCAAACCACCTGCACCAGGCAAACAAACCCTAGAAGCCGAAGGGACCTCCATAAAGCTGATCACAGGAATAAACTCAAGCCAAAGCCAGTCATTGGAGAAAGAGTAGGACCCACGTTGGAGTCGAAGCTGAATCCAAGAATAGAAGCTGAGCCGAAGTCAACCCTAAGCATAGAGGTAGGATCGAAGCCAAGGGCTAAAGCCTAAGCCTAAGCCAGGCCTAGGGAACCAGGTGGGATAAAATCAAAAAGTTGTAGAGCCAAACAATGACTCCATAGCTAAGAGTCCATGAAGGTCCAAATGCAGAGGCAAAAAATGCCAAGGGCCGAAGTAGAAGCCAAAGTCGAAGCTAGGTGCAAGGAGCCAGGTGGGAAAAGAATTCAAAAATTGCAGAAGCTGTATAAAAAAGAGATTGTCGTGAGAATGAATTTTATTAAAAATAAAATTTAAACCAATAAATAAAATGGTATATGTATCTTTTTACTCATTTGGGGGGGGGGGGAGGGGTGGAAATTGTTTTAATGTTTTTAATTAAAAAAAAATTAAAAATTAAAAAAAGTATTAAATCGTACCCCACTTACCTATGCAGCACTGTACATTGCTGACGTAGGCTGTGACAGTAGGGGTACAGTTTACCGCTGCTGGCATAGACCTTGCCTCAGTAGGGTATCCTGCTCGGTAGCCCCTTTATGAGGAGGTCGACGATCTTTAAATATGCATTTTTTTTATTTAAATCATTTCTTTTAATACATTTTTTAAAATTATAATAAATTTAAATTGCATTCATTTTATTAAATTTTAAATAATATTAAATTTATAATATTAATTATTATTAATTTTATTAATAAATTTATACTATTATTTAATCAAATTTTATTATTAAGTTATATTAATATTTAATAATTAAATAAATTATTAATTAATGAAATATAGTTAAATAAATTATTAGTTAGCTTAATTAAATTAAATTTAATTAAGAATTACTAATAAAGAAAGTATTTAACGAAGTTGTAAATTTAGTTATTATTGTTAATCATCAATAATATTGGTTTTACTAAAATTGTAATTATTTTATTAAAATCAATAATTATTAATTTTATAACTTAAATAATTAAAGGATTATTCCTCGACTATTTTTAGGATGTTAAATTTAATAATGAGGGTAACTTACATATATTTGATTCGATTAAAAAAGTGGGTTATTGGGTGGAATAACACTTGAAAAAAAATTGAAACTTTATTGTTTTAGTCAACTCTGTATTTTCAAATCAAACCAACTGAGAGACTTTGATGTTTTCTATGTACTATTTATGTTTTGAGGTGTTGGGATTGTTTTAGCTTGACCAGTTTAGGTTTTTACTAGAGGCTTGGGGGTTATGTGATTGTGATGTTATGATGATTTGTTCTCAATCTTTCTAAACCCAACCATGGTGATGTGTTGATATGCTCCATGATGTGTATGAATTATTGATTGTTATTGTTTCTAGTTTCCTTATGTGAAGCTAAGGTGTATGTTTATGATATACTTGACTTAACCCTTTTTGAGTCATCAATCAGTTATATTTGATTTACTTTCTAGTTGCTTTGAGAGGACTAAGGTGTTTTAAGTGATTTGTGGGTATGTGCAGGATCATGGTGTGCCAAAAAGTGGCGATCTGAAAAATATGTAGTTCTGAAATGCCTCAAAGAATTTCAAAATCTATTGCCACTTTTTTTCCAGCCATCCTGATACTAAATGAAAACAATTAATACCTTTATAATTCCTACTATATCTTTCAATACCAACCTTATATGGTCATCTTTAAAACATCCCACAAATGTGTTTTTGGCATGGTCTTATGTGTTTTTTACTTCAAGAATGTAGCTGACGACTTTTTTTTAACCAAAATTTGATGTAATGAAAAGGGTTTCTTAAGAATGTTCTTAGCTTTTCATAAATGTAAGATTTTTCAAATTACAAGTTCAGTAAGTAATTATTACTTATTTTCTAATGGAGTTAGCTACAAAGTGTTGATTGACATACTAGTTCAAAAATAGCTATAACTTTCAAACCGTATAAGATTTGTGAAATTCAAAAGATGTGTCACATTCTATGCTTTGACTAGTATAAGAAATTAAAAAAAAAACTTAATTTTAATTCTTTTTGAACTAGTTAAGGTGGTCAGACATAGGAGTTTTTTAATTCTGAAAATAGTATAGTAGAAAATTCATAATTAATTATTTATTTGGAATAAAAATTTCCAAAAATATGTGCCACATCTAGGCATGAGTTTACTTTTTATATCTAAAATTATATTCAAAAATATTATCATTTGATTATGATTAAGGTGGTCAGACATACACCTACTTTTTATTTTTGCCCTGAAATTTTTGTAGTACTGCATTAAAATCCAAAATTTTGACCAATCAAATAATTTTTTCTCCAGATAAGGCCTTATAGTTTAGAAACTAGATTCAATTTCCTACAGATTATTTTTTTACAACTTTTTGATATAAAGTCCAGAACCACTTAAAAATTATGTGTCAAGTTGACATAACCCTGATTTGCTGGTTTTTCACTGCCACTTAAGGCCATAGTTTGGTACACCATGATCCTGCACATACCCTTGTTCTTGATGATGTCATGTTTTGACATGTTTTGACTTGACCATTTGGAGTCTTCAGTCAATATTGTGATTTATTTTGGGATATTTTTCTGATTGCTTGTTAAGGATTGATGGATATTGTGATGTATCATTGATGCCTTCAATTGTTGATAGAGAACTATTTTGATCATTATGATTATCATTTGATGCTTTTCAGTTGCTTATGGAGAACTAATGTGCTTATTGTGGCTTATCTTTTGATGCTTTCTAGTTTCTTGTATAGGACTGAGGTGACTTTTTGATTTGTGATTTCATGAGCCTAGGGTAGGTTATCTATGTGTAGTGTCAAGAAGTAGCTTGCAATGGGGGATGGGAGACCCTAAGTGGCTCTCAGAATGACTCATTGTAAGTTATTTTTAATAAGTGATAACATTACACTAAATACTTACTTAAATGAACCTAATAAGATTAATTGTATGTTCTCACCCATGCCTCGAGTGCTAGGATAGACTAGGATGGAGTTGAAAGAATGATTGGTTATGACCTTGCATTCCATTGTATTCCTCGTCAGTACAAGAGGATACTAGTGGCTGTAGGATCACTAGGGACCCAAGATTCCTAAGGGATTGCTTGGGTAACTTCCAACGTGATTTGTGTGATGACACTTTCCTACTTGCATAGTAGGTTTCCTACATGTATTTGTGTGCCTCTGGGTCTAGATGTTGATCTATGTGTTGGAACCTTTGAGTTAGTATACTTTTAGGATTTCCTAGACTTAGAGAGTACTTGTGTTATGTGATTTGATATCCTATTTAGGACTTGAGACTATCTCCTCAGTGAGGTGGGAGTGGGCCATTTAGGTTCCACATGGTCAGGTGGTAGTGCTTTTTCACTCTTACCTTTGAGATCTGTCCATAGTCACCATGGCTGGAGCATTCTTTGTTGGCATTTACTTTCATTCTGTTCATGTATCATTATGATGGATGGTTATATTTTATGATTAATGTTATATCTTTTTGATGTATGGATGTATCATGTATGGTGGATGATTTCATTTATTTTACTGTATTGCATCTTCATCATGGATGTGAAGAGGATTTCTATTTTTACATATGTATATTCTTTTAAGCCTTTCATACCCTGTGACATGTACAGTGGATGAATGAACATTCCAAATTAATTTTTCAAGAGGCATTCAGAACAAATGTATATTAACTGGACCTTGGACTTTCTAATTATTCTTTCATGTGGATATGGTAGTTGATAGACTTAGAATTAATTAAATTTAAATGTGACTCAACATATTGGGATCCTTAAGGAATGTAACCTGTTATGTATGTTTGTTGATGATTACATGTTATTGCTTCTGCTACTATGTGTTTTAGGTGTATGATTATCTTTCTTGTTTAAAAAAAAAATGTTTAGCAAACTTACTAAAACTTTAGGTTAATTCTATTGGATCCCTTGGCAGGGCGTCACACTCTTGATATGTTCAACAAATTCTTCTACCTTGGTACTTGTCCTCTCCCCTTGCTACATCTTCCTTAATTCTGGTGTAGTCCTTGGGCTACTTCCATAAACAATTTGGAATGGTGATCTACTAGTACTCCTATTTACAGAATTATTGTAATAAAATTCTTTTTGTGGCAGAATAAAATCCCATCCCTTGGGCTTATCTCCCACTAAACACCTCAACAAATTGCCCAGACTTCTATTTACCAAGACTTCTATTTACCACTTCAGTCTATTCATCAGTCTATGGATGATGTGTAGAACTGAACTTTAATTGAGTGCACTTGAATAACATACCATACTAAATCAAATAATCTAGCCACCTAGTTCTGTCTATAGTAATAGGTTCTTTACAAGCCTTCCATGCTTCAGCAAAATTAGGATCCTAGGGATACAGATTCTTGAGTTTATCAAACCCAACCACTTCAACGTACATTCTACCAGCAATAATTGTATCCTACTTAATGCATCTACAACCCTATTAGACCTTCCACTTCTATGTTTCAACACAAATGTATAGCTCTGCATGAACTCTACCCACTTCATATGTCTCTGGTTCAATTTAACTTGGCTATTTAGGTACTACAATGCCTTGTGATCAGTATACAAGACAAATTTTGTTGGAAATCAATAATGCCTCCATTTATTTAAGGCCTGAACAATTGCATAGAACTCCTAATCATAAATAGAATACTTCTTCTTTGCATCATTCAAATTTTCACTAAAATATGCAATAGGCTTACCATCTTGGCTCAATATAGCCCCAATTACAATAACACTGCCACTAGCATCACAATCTACCTGGAACACTTTATTGAAATCAAGAAGTGCCAACATAGGTTGTTTTTTTACCTTCTTCTTCAACAATTCAAAACTCATTGCAACTGTTGTAGTCCATTTGAACTCTTTTCTATCCCCTCTTATTGTTTCACTCAGGGGTGCACATATGCCACTGAAGTTCTTAATGAATTTCTTATAAAAACTAACCAGACCATGAAATGATCTCGCCTCAGTAGTAGGCCTTACAGTAGGCCATTCCATGATGGCTTTACCTTCTTTGGATTCATTATGAGACCTTCAGATGATACAACAAACCCCAAGTAGACTAACTCTTTTTTTACAAAGCTACACTTCTTTAGATTAATCAACAATTTCTCTTCCCCCAACCTTTCAAGGAAACTACAAATGTGCAAGAAATGTTCATCCAAAGTCTTGCTAAAAGTTAAAATATCATCCAAATAGACTAACAAATTTTACCAAGAATTTCTTTAGTACCTCATTCATAAGCCGCATGAAGGTCCTTGGCATGTTGGTAAGTCCAAAGGGCATGAATAACCACTCATATAGACCCTCCTTGGTCTTGAATGTAGTCTTCCACTCAACTCCCTCTCATATACATATCTAGTGATAGCCACTCTTGAGATCTATCTTTGTGAAGTACTGAGCTCCAATCAACTTGTCCATAAGATCATCTAATCTTGGCAAAGGGAAATGATACTTGATGGCTACTCTCTTTATAGCTCAAGAGTCTATGCACATTATCCACTCTCCATCCTTCTTTTGTGTTAGTACTATAGGTACTAGACATGGACTCATGCAATCTCAAATCAAACCCTTCCTCAATAGCTCCTAAACTTGTCTGTTTAGCTCCTCAGTTTTAGTAGGAGTCATCCTATGAGAAGCCTTGTTAGGAAGACTGCCTCTAGGGATTAAATCTATCTGATGACTAATCTACCTCACTTGTGGCAACTCTTCTAGAACATTATCAGAGACAAAATCTCCATACTCACTTAATAGGCCTAAAACTTCAGGTAGAATTTCACTACTACCTTCCTTATCTCTTCTAGGAATCGAAGCATAACACATACACTAATGTTTCATACCATCCAAAATTTTCTTCCATCAACAAGAAATATCCTAGCACTATTGCATACTATTTCACCTTCCTTTGTCAAGGGCTTTCAGTTTGTGGTGAACTTCATCCTCTGTTAGAAAGTATGTATTTGCATGACCATCATGTACAACATGCCTATCAAGTTGCCATGGTCTTCCCAACAATAAATGGCAGACATCTATTGGAATAATGTCACAGAGAACTTCATCATGGTAATTCCCAATCTTGAACTTCACCAAACACTGTTCACTAACTAGGACCTTGTGATCATCCTTCACTCAAGAAATCTGATAGGGTTGGGGGTATTTCTCCCTCTTGAGCTTTAGGTTAGAGACTATTTCCTTAGACACCAAGTTGTTAGTGCTACCACCGTCAACAATTGCATCACAACACTTATCTCTGCACTTGCACCTGGTACAAAACAAACTCTGCATTTGTCCAGGTTTAGTCTCACCACTTAGTAAGACTCTTTCATTTACGAGAACCTCTCCTCTTTTTGCATCCTCAAAATGCAATGATTGTGCATCCTCATCCACATGAGCAACCCTTGCTTGACCATGAGCTCTCCTATTTGTCCTTCCTTGTCACTGAGGGCATTCAAATGCACAATGACCTTCTTGATTGCAATGAAAATAGGTACCACAAAAGCCTCCTCTTCCTAAACCTTGTCCACATCCTCTGCCTCTTCCTCTCTGATCTCCAAAGTTTTGATCACAAGAGCAGTTGAAACCCTCGTTCCTCTAGTTCTTGCTAGTACCCACATCTTTATTTTTCTTCTGGATCTCATTTTGGCCTCCAAATGACCTACCACCACCCCTTCCTCCTTGACCACACCCTCTTTTCTTTCTGTCAAACCTTTTTTTTAGCTTCTCTTCAACTCATAGGGCAAATTGATATGCCTCTTCAATGCTAGTCATTCTAACCAAACTTAACTCATTCTGAATGCTAGGTCATAACCCACTAAGGTAATGGGAAACCTTCTCCTTATTAGCTTCTACATGCCTTGCCCTAATAAAAAGTCTATAAAGTCCCTTTTTATTTTCCTAGATATATTTTCCTACTTTCTTTAACCCTTGCATTTTCTTGAACAAATCAAGCTCATAATCAACAGGAATGAATTGCTTCTTTAGTTTTTCTACCATGTGATCCCACTTGTGATTTTCTTCTTTCCTCTTTTATTCCTTTCTAGTGGAATCTCTTGCCACCAGATTTTGGCATGGCCTTTCATTTTGACCTTTTCAAACTTAACCCTCTCTAGGTCTCTGATATCCTCATACTCAAAATACTCCTCTAGTTCATTGATCCAATCGATCAACTCATCAGGGTTTAGAGTTCCCAAAAACATAGCCACATAAATTTTAGGTCTTTTTCCAAGCTTAGAAATGGCCCTAAAAATCCTCTCCTCTATCTGATTTAGGACTTCCCCTTTGCCTTCCTCTTCCTATCCAATATTTTCTTCTTCTTCATTTTATTCCTCACTTTCGTTGCCTACGGCAACATTTAGTCCTCTGCTGATCTCCTCCTACAATGCTTGAAATTGTCTCTAGAGAGCTCTAACCTCAAGAGTAAAAACTCCAGCCCTTCCACCAGGTTCCCATCATGGAGGCATCTTCTTGTCTCAAACCCACAACCGCATAGTTCTAGTGCAAATTGCCTCATAGTCGGCTTAGGAAAACCTGCTCTGATACGACTTGATGGGGACACAACCCAAGACTAGAATGAACACAATAGGAGAAGGGAAATATTATTATCAGTGAAAATCTACTACTACATTAATTACAAGGGGAAAAGACCCAATGACATGCCCTATGGGCTTACAATAGACTAAATCCAGAGAGAAAATTCTCCTCACAACGCCTTCTCCCAAACTCCACTAGAACTACCTTTACAATGCTAGAAATATTCTTAAATAGACCCCAATTTGTTTAGGGTTAGGAATAAATTCTATAATATGCTAGTTGGCATCCACTACCAAAATAGAAGGTTCCAAAAATCTTGTTAGAAGTCGGCATAAAATTAGAAGAATCCAGAAATGGTAGCCCAACTTCTGGGAGGCATAACTTTTGAATCGGAACTCTGATTGATGAACCATTTACATTTCTAGAAAGCTTTTGAAGTGCTCTATAGCCCTGTGGACCAGCTTCACTCATTCCCCAATTTTTGGGCCCATACAAGGCCATTTAGTGCCTCAAACCTAACTTTGAAGTGCTCTTAGGAGGTCTCTAAGAAAATTAAAACTATAATAACTTTCTAACCATAAAGCCTTTTGACCAGATTCTTTTTCTGGAGAAAATTAAATTTCAAGTATAATAATACCTCCAAATTACACCCTCTAACTCATCATAATTTTGGCTTAACTACAAAATAACCCATTTTCTACATTTACATGTATCCCAAGGTGCTTAAAAAATCTAACCCAAAAAGCTAATAGTGGAATTGTGAGAGTTGGAACCTTTATTTGACCCAAATGGGTATCCAAAAATTTAAAAAAATTAAACAAAAACTATCTCTAAGCATATTTTTGGGTGATATAAGATTGCCCTTACACTATTGGATGCTCCTACTCACCCCTCCTATTTGAACCAATTGGGGTTTGAATCATCCCTTGCCATCTTCAACCTTAATTCAACAACACCTAAGATGATAAATTCTTAAGTTTGCAAAGTGTTGAGAGCTTGTCAGTTTAGAACCCTAAATTTGAGACTGAAAGTCACCGTATTTCCACAAGCAACATCCATTGCCCAGTTGGTATAAGACAAACAATTGTCCAAATATTTTGACAAAGAAATACCTCTTCCTAAAATTATAACCAAAGAGAGGTTAGTGAAATATCTCAAGATAAAATCTCAAGTACACCCTACCCCCTTGGGATTGACACACTTGTAGAAAATAAAACCTAACTAACTACAGAAGTAAAATTTAACTAAGTGCAAAAATAAAGCCTAACTAAATTTATTTTTTTGCGTGTCTTTTAGGCTTCAAAATGATGTTTCAAAAATTGTCCATTTACCTATAAGGGAAGAAATTCCCTCTGTAAGGAACTAAGCCTAAAAGTGTCTTCTCTAAGGATTTTTCGTGATCTGATAGCGACCCATCCACAAACACTAAAACTTGGTATGCTTGCTCGACTTTTCTTTCACCTTATCCCAAAGTAGAACCATGTTAGAAATCCTAAAGGATTTTATCACGAATCTCTTGTCAAACCATCTCTTCATGATAGCTTGATTTTTAGCCATGTGCTCCAATGTAGTTGTGTGTTTTTCATCCATCTCCAGAAGATTTATCAATCTGATTTGTACTTTGGCAGCATCTTCAACATACCCACTCATGAACTTCAAAAAAAGAACTCTAAGCTTGAGTGAAAATACTAGCTCCTGTCCATAGACAAGTAAATATGGAGAAGTCCTTAAAGCATTCTTGACCCTCACTCAATTTGTCCATAAGGCATATTTCAACTGTGTATGCTAGTCTCTAGGGTTTTCTTTCAACAATTACTTTATTACCATAATCAAATTCTTGTTCATAGATTCTAGTACCCCATTTCCTTGCAGGTAGTAATTGGAAGAGAATTTGATAATAACTTTATTATTAAATGCCCATTGAGTGAAAACTATTGATGTAAAAGTAGATCTGTTATCGCACACAAGGACGAATGGCATTCTAAATTTGGTAACAATGTGTTCCTTCGAGAAATCTATTGCCACTTTAGCAATGAAATTTCTATAAATTTCAGCATTGGTCCATCTTGTACAATAATTAGTGGTCGTAAGAATGTAGGTGTGTTCGATTGATGATGGTGGGTTAATTGGACCAACAAAATCTAGCCCTCACTTTGTGAAAGGATGTATCTCATACACAGGCTATAGCCGCATTGTCGGGTGTCTTTCTTTGTTAGCACTTGTTTGATAGACATGTCAAGAGTGCACATGCTCAAAAGTGTCCTTAAACAATGTGGCCAAAAATATCTCGACCTTAAAATCATATGAGATGTTACTTCTGCCAAACCATGCCCTGTACCATACTTGTCGTGAAATTGCTCTAGGACTTTCTTCACTTCTTCATGTCCTAGGCATTTCACGTAGATCCCTTCATATTTATTTTTGTACAACTTTTTGTCTTGCAACATATAAGAATCATAGTTCATTTTAATCCCTCTACATTGTGAGCTACTCATCCAACTTGGGCATTGATTCTGTAGGAGGTAGTACACAACATCCTTGTACCATACATCTATTACTACATATTGGCCAATGTCAACTTGAGATACCATCATCTTCTTCTAATCTTCATCATCTATTTCCTTCTCAAACTCAAATTTCTTTTCATCACCAATATGGTTATCAACTATCATCCTTGAAAATCCTTGACCTCTGACTAATTTCATAGGTTGGATTTCAAGGTCAAACTCTTGGAGTATCACCATCCATTTACCTTGCCTTTCACCAAGTTCATTCTGCATCAATAATGTCTTTACTACTAGGTCAAGTACAATAGCATACACCTTACTTCTCAGTATGTAATGGAAAATTTTCTTCACTGCTTTAACCAAGGAAAAATATTGTTTGTCGAGGTTAGAATAATTCAACTTAGCATTTCTCAGTGGACAACTCATAAAAGAAATAGGTATTTCATCCTCCTTCTCCTTCTTTTGAGTCAAGACCCTTGTGCAAGAATTCTCTGAAGCAAAGGAATATATCTTGAAGGGAAGGTTGTAATCAGGATTTACCAATACTGGGGCTATAGAAATGGCTACCTTAATATCCTTGAATGATTTCTTTACCTTGGGAACCCATTTAGTTTTAGCTCCCTTCTTGAGAAAATTATTTAGAGGATGCACAATCTCTGCAAATCCACCTATGAATTTCCAAACAAAAAGTATCTTCCCAAAGAAAGACTTGAGTTCCTTCCAACTATTTGGGGGTGATAAATTCAAGATGGCTTTAACTCTATCAAGATTTATGGAGATGCCACCTTTAGAAATGATATGACCTAAGAGCTTTCCCTTAGTTACCCCAAATGAATACTTCTTGGGATTGAGAGATATGTTGTATTTATGACACCTGTTGAACACTTGTCTCAGGTCAGCAATATGAGTAGTTTGATCTTTTGAAAATATGGTCAAGTCATCCATATAGATAACTATACATCTATTAATGAATCCCTTAAACATTTCATCCATGTCTCACTGAAATGTAGCTCTCCTGTTGATCAATCTAAATGGAATTCTCCTATAGGCCAAGGTTCCCCATTCAGTTGTAAAGGTGGTCTTTAATTTGTCTTCCTCTTCTACCATTACTTGATTGTAACTAGAATATCCATCTAGAAAAGACATCATTTTCAAACCATTCACAATTTGTAAGACTTCATCGAGAGAGCGCAATGGGTAATTGTCCTTCTAAGATGCCAAGTTCAAATTGTGAAAATAAAAAAAAAGTTGAATCTCTCCAGTATTCTTTCACATAGGAACTAAATTAGCCACCCATGTAGAGTGACACAGAGGGAAGATAATCTTCACATCTAATAATTTCTTGACTTCTTTCATTATCAAAGGCTCGAGGATGGGATTGACGGGTCTTTGCCTTTATCAAAAAGGTTTGGCATCTAGTTTGAGGGGAATATCATGCATGATGATTTGAGGATCATATGTCTTCAGATATTTATAGCTCTAGGAGATGACATCCTTATATTCTGTGAGTAATTTGAGCATGTCTTCCCTTTCCTATGAACTACATCCTTTCCTAGTTCCTACCATCTTCGAATCATCTTTCATTCCTAAATTGTATGAATCATATTCATTGGTCCCCTTTTCTTTAGGAATTCTTTTTTTGAGTTCTGATTCATCATGATGAAAGATACATTCTAATTCAACCATCCCTTTTGGAATAGTATTGGTTTTTAGGATCAAAATTCCATCTTCATCTTGGATTGTAGTATCTTCAGGTTTGTTGTATGGGGTGTCATCTATTTCTTTCCCCTTAAAGTGACCACTACACATAATAAACTCTAGTATATGTTGATCATCCTAAAAAACTTGGAAGTTCATGATATTGTCAGGAATAGATGGAGAAGTAACCAATTCAATAGAAAACTGTTTCAACATTTTTCCTTCAACTGGCTGCAATGCACTTACTGAAATAGCAAGGGCATCTGCTACCATGTTTTTCATTCTTGGAATAGACTATGTTCAAGGCTTGGAAGTCATCTAAAAGATCCCATACCTTTTTCCTATAGGCAATCAATCTCTTATTGTTGGAAGAATACAATAATTTTACTTGTCAGATAACCAATTGAGAATCTCCTTCGACAACAAGGGTTGTAACCCCTTTGTCAAGTGCAAAGAGGAGTCCTCAAATCAATGCTTCATATTAAACAATATTATTAGTGCATCTAAATTTCAATCAATACACTATGTAAAAAGATTTACCTTTTGGACCAACTAACTCAATACCTGCACCGGCTCCTAATTTTCATTTGGAACTGTCGAAGTGAAGTGTCCAAATTGGGCTTTCTTTGGGTTTTCTAAATTTGTGCTTATTTTTTCTCAATTTCTCTTTTATTTGAGCTTCAAAGAATTGTTTCTTAGGAACCCATTGTAATTTCTCAGGAGGTGGACTTGATGATTCTCCATTGTGAATACCTACTAGAGGAGGTGTTTATTTTTCTTATTTGTCTTGAATTTCCCCTATCAGTTCTCTAATTTCTTTGACTTTAGGTAGAGGAAAAATGACCACAAAAGTCCATCCTTGTCCTTTTATATACAGTCTCCTTTGTACTTTGATCATTCTAGGTCGAGGAGAAGACAAACCTTCACTGTCTGAAGAGGTATTACTGTATGATGCATTCAAGTCTTTAGTTTCCCCTTCAATTCCTTCAACAAAATTAGAAGTTTTTGTACCACTTTGATTTTCTATAGGTCTATTATTTGGGTCATCAACTTTATTTACTTTGACCTTTTGTGTTAATACCTTAGCAACTGCTTCTTGACATGATGAACATTCAAACTTTGAATGGCTAACTTTATGTAATTGACAAAAATCTTGGAAGGAGGAGAATATTAGGATCAGATTCCTCTCCTAAACATTGTAGATTAGCCATCATATGGTCTATGAATTGTGCTATGACCTCATCTTTTAGGGCTGAGATCACAGAGTCCATATGTTGATCGTCTAGTATTTTGGTTGACATAGTATCAAAAACCATGACCTTGTAGCCTAAATCTATTTGTAAGAAGGCTACCTCATTAGGGGCATTGTAATTTGTAATCATCTTTTTTAACTTTGGTTCTGCATCTATTTTGATTTGATTGGTTGGACCTTTCCATCATAACCAAAGCTGAGTGAAATCTATGGAAAATCATCCCCTTAGAAACTTTTTCCATTCTCTACTGAGAAGCAATCTGTACATTTTTGGAATATCAATCACATGTATATCAATGATGTCTTGAATTTGAGGGTAGACTGTTAACTATATCCACACATCTTTCAATACACCTATGACTTTCACCTTTGTTTTGTCCAACTGTATCACTATCTGGTTGGTAGGTTGAGGGGTAACCCCCAAATTTTGTGCTATGGATAATGGCATGAAATTGCACAAAGCTCCTAAATTGATAAACCAATTATGAAGATTCTTTCTATATATTCTAATATTGAGAAAAAATGGGGGCACCTCCACCTTGTCTTTAAACATAGTGGGCAATGCCTTTGCAGCATTAACTTGTTTTGACACCATCTCCTGAGGGGTAGAATTTGCATTATGGGAAGTCTTCATATGGTTTAGGGTCTTCAAAAGTGCCTCCCATTATTGTGGAAAACTTTGCAACATGTCAAAAATAGACATATTGGTCTTTGTTTGTTTCAAATCCTCGACTATACCATATCTTTTGGTAGACCAAGCAGGATTTTTCAATATTGTTGGTACATTTACTTGGTTTTGATTTTGTTGTCCTCTAGATGGTGGTTTAACTGATACTAGATTGTTGCTCTCCCTTGGATCTAGAGGTGTTGGTTGTAGCATTGGAAGAATTCCATCTATCAAAGGTTATTTTCTACTCCTCAAATTGTACATATTTTGACTATCACTGTGAAAGGAAAAGATCTCTTCTTGCTAAAGGTTAGGTTCTTAACTCAATGAAAATGAGAATTCTTCATCAATTGACTATTCTACCTATGGATTTTGTGTGAGGTCATATGATTCTAATAGCATAGCATTGAATTTCCTAGGAGGAGTATTATCATTTACTTGTGAGCCTAGATTCATTTCTTGATTCCCATTATAGTATAAATGATCGCTATTAGGTAAATTGTGACTGTTGTCATACTAATTGATATCTGCATATTGAATGTTGTTGTTGTTGTTGTCAACAGGAATTCTTCCATTATTTATTCATGTATTCCGCTATTAGTTATGTCTCTGGAAGCCATTATTTTTATTAAGAGGATTGAAGTTATTCCCTCCATTATTATTTCCTACATTCTTGTTGTTTCCATTAAAGTTTTTGTTGTAATTTTGGCCATAATTGTTGTTGTAAGGACCAACATTGTTTCTTTGGAAGTTTTTGTTTTTTCCTTGTGACAACCTAAGATGAATAAATTCATTGTTAATTTGTGATATAGTCTTTTTCATCTAATCAAATTTTGAAATGAAGTTATTACCTATTTCTACAAGAATCATTGCCTTCTTCTCAAAGAAAGTGATCTTAGGAGGCTCGTACCCTAGATAGGTTAGTGTAGGGTTTTGTGGAATGGGGCCCTACTATAGTGGAATCAGGTTCATAGATATGAATTGACTAGGTGCCGAGGGCACTCGAACTGGGTATGTTGTTATTCCTATAATAGCTTGATCTAGGAGCATAAATCCTCCTCAATTGGGATTTTCTTGCTTAGTGAAAGTTATTGCTTTTGTGAAGACCTTTTCCAATGTGTTAATATCTACAGAAAGAAGCCTTCTCATAAAGATAGCAATAAGAGGATCCATAGCATTTAGGTAAATTTGAAAAGCCACTTCAATTGGCATCGTGTATGGCACTTCCAATCTGTGATAGGCCATATAAAAGCAATGATTAAAGTATGAAACTATTTCAGCTGGATCCCTTTTAACCAATATGAATTGTCGATGTATCACTGCTATGTTGACAAAGGTTTTAAACTATTCTAGAAACAATTTTTTGAAGGTGTCCCAATATTTGATACATCTAGGTGGAAAATGCACATACCTATTGTAGGAAACTTCCCCCAAAGAGTAGGAAAATAAATGAAGGACCACATCCTCATTGGAAATCTACTTTTGGTTACAAATTTCTTTGAATACTTTAATGTGGTCTTCAGCAGTTCATGTTTCTCCATAAATGAACCTTGGGAAAAAAATTTCAAGATTCTTAGGGAGGTCATGAAGTGCACCTCTCAAGTTTATTAGTGAGTCTACAACATTTGTGAAAAATGCCATTGGAGGATTTGGTAGACCTAGGGGTGGTTGTTCTGGAGGTGGAACTATTGTAGTATGTGGTGCTCTACTAGGTGGTTAAAGTGGAGGTGGAGTTGAAGAAGATGATGATGAAATTTCAAATGAAAGTGGTTGAATTGGGGAATCCCTTTATCACTGCGTTGTTTGCAAAACTGGGTAAGCTCAAGAAACCCGTGTGCCCTTGTTGAAGATCTTAATGCTTATTGAAATGGGGATTCTAGATTGGAACCCTCCAATTTGCACCAATTCTAGAAAAAGTGAACCTCTTTAGAAGTATAATTTCTCATGTATCAGGTGCACCATAGAGTTTTTGCGCACCTGTGCACTTGCATAACTGTAGATCTATAGATCTATGGACCTACCGAGCTGCGCACCTGCGCATCTGAATTTCCCAAAAACTCAAAAAAAAATTTGAACTTTTGGGAAGAACATATTTTTGAAAGAAGTGTAGAATTTTGAAACTTTGCCAAATTTTTCACTTTTTTTTGAGAATCAAAAGTGTGGACCTCCTTCTTCTGTTTAGCTGTCATTATGCATGATGCTAAAAGACAAGAATTCTTGCGAACTCCTCTCTTGAAAAGTTGATTTTGAGAATCAACTCCAATGTTCCAAGTTGATCTTGCCACCTACTAGAATCTATTTAGTTGAAGATAAATGTGATTGTTCACAAGGAGGCCTTTGCTGGTTCGTTTTGATTTTAGATCAGATGAAGAATTCACACAATGCTTCAAAACAACACACAAAAGAACTATATTTTTGTATTTTTAATGTTTTTATGAATGCAATCTAAAAATGTAACTAGTATGAATTCCTACTCTAACAAGGGGGTTAGCAAAGCAAATAACATGAAATGACAATTCCTAACAGACATAAATTATGGAGAACAACAAGTCTATGAATTAAGTTTTCAAAGAGATTGGTAAATAACCAATGAAAGAAGGAGCAACACTTCCCTAATTCCACTGATGCAATCATCGATGAGAAACTCAGTGAGCATATGATGTTTCACCCTTCATTAAATCACAAGGCCAAGAAAAGTGTGCTCATGTGAGATGAAAAATTATGCAAACACAATTTGATGATTTCTTCTCAAGCTAGTTACAAAGAGGAATTCACCAAAACCATAAAAAACACTAGAACTAATGAAATGAAAAACTAGAAACAAAGCAATAAACCTTAGGCTCAATCACAATTCCATGAATGTAAATTCACAAAAATATGACACATTTAGGCAAGAATTACTACACTCAAAATGTGAGCCCCCAAAGCATAATTTTATTGCAAAATAACAACAGCCCTAATTACATATTACAATGGATTATTTATAATAAATCATCTCCTCAATTTGTGTTGAGAGTGAGAGATATCTTCATGCAATAAAATGATTTTAATTTAATAAAAGAACTAATCATATACAAACTAAGATCTAACAGGTGCTATGCAGGACTCCATCCATTTTTATTCATTAATTGGATGCATGAGCCTTTACATGTTTAAAAAAAAAGAATTACGAGAGAAGAAAGAATTAGAAAGCTTTGAGTCAAAGTGGAAGTGTCTGGAAGTGCTAAAAATGAAAGTTGATCCTTCACTGGGCATTTGTTGGAGTTAAACTATCATTAGAATTCATTTTTTATGCATGGAAAGCTCTATTTTTGTAATTGGTAGTTAACTATCAATGGAGCCTCTAAAATGTACACCTATAGAGCTATGGACCTATGGAGTTGTGCACCTCAAAAGGGTCCAAAATATCAAAATTTTACTGAGTGTCAAAATGAAAATTCTAGCATCTGGGTTTTCTTCCCCTTCATCCTAGAGCTATGTTTGGATGTTTTGTTAGGAATAAGGTGTCTCAACCTTGTATAATTCCTATTCTTATTATTTTTTTTGTAAAATTTATTTCTTGCAAATAATGTTGATGTGTCAACATCTTGAATTATGTGTAAGGAGATCATGACTAAAACAGTTATGACGGATTCCTATGACACATAAGAGCTATGTTAGGAAGATTCAATGATAGGTGAAGAAATGTGGCAACTAAGATATTTGAGTACTATACACTCTACCCCCAAAAAATTATTTGGGGTTCCTATTTTTTTGAAGAATGGTAAAACCCTAATACGATTTACCTTTGGAAGTAGCCCTAAAGTGAAGCGCATGTTATAAGAATTTTTAGGGTTGCGAATTGAAGTGATGCGAAAAGAGTGTATTGTTGGTACTGCAAGTAGCTACTGGAGTCTTCTATTATCAATGTTGAGCTTTCAATACAAGTGTATTGTAACCTTTTTTTGAAGATAATACATTTTGCAAGTTTTGGAGGGGTGGGGTTGTTTTACCTAAAGGTTTTTCCCCACCGAAAAATACTTGTGTTATGTATTCCTTTCTCTATCTATTTTCTGTATGCATGGTTGGCTGCAATATTGTTGTTTACATGATATTGAATCTGTAAGTGTAGAATATTTTAATAGGATTTGCATCATACTTTCCTTATGAGATTAGTGTAGGAAGCTATTTTCGCACCTGAGTTTCCTTACAAGTGGTATCAGAGCTTGATCAACTTTTGATCCTAGTTGTTGGGTAGGGTTTTTTGAGCTAATCTCAACTTGAGTGGGAGTCTTGTGTAGAGCATCCTAAATCTTATTTGTAGATTGAGATGGTGATTTCATCATATGAAAGAATGGAGGTGGAGATATTTAATGGCACTAATTTCAAGTTGTGGAAACTCAAGATGGAAGACATGTTGGAAGATCGTGACCTGTGGGAAGTGACTACAAGTGCTACAAGACCAGTAACTATAGCTCAAGCAGATTGGGATATCAAAGACCATAAAGCTAAGGGTCTCATAAGACTCTGTTTAACTGATGTAGTCCTTCTAAATGTTCTAGATGAGAAAACTGCATATAGTTTGTGGGAGAGACTTGGGTCGTGTATCAGGCCAAATCTTTGGTGAACAAGTTATTCCTGAGGAAGAAGTTGTATTCTCTATGAATGGAGGAAGGTGGATCCTTAATGGATCATTTAAATGCATTTAATCTGTTGGCTGCATAGTTGACATCAGCTGGTGTCAAGTTAGAGGAGGAGGATCGTTGCTACACACTTTTTTTTTCTTTACCAGATTCATGGGACCATCTTGTGATGACTCTCGGAAGCACATTAGTCACCTTCAAAATGGATGATGTGGTGTCTTCACTGCTATCAGAGGAGATGTAGAGAAAGGCTTCCGTTTTGAAAAAAGAAGCCCTTGCTGTTCGTGGGAGATCCACGAAAAGAGGGAAGAAAAATGACAATAAGTCTGACAATAAGGATAGATCCAAATCTCGTGGGAAGTCAAAGACTTCCAAATAAGTCCAAGGAAAAATGTTGGAGCTATGATAAGACTAGGCACTTCCATAAAGACTATAAAGAGCCTAAGAAGAAGAAGAAAGCCTCAGATTCTAGTTCTGAAAAATCTCAAGAAGATGGTGATGCATTCATCATAGCTTTGGCAGCCCATACATCTGATGATGTGTAATTGGTTGACTCAGGTGCATCTTTTCACATGACCTCTCATTGAAATTGGTTCTCAAGATATGAAGAGTTCAATGGTGGAAAGGTGTACTTGGGTGATGATTCTCACCTAAAGATAGTTGGACGCGGATTTCCTGATGGATGAGTAAAGGGAACCAATGGAGTTATGCACATTCCAAGTTTGGCACGAAACCTATTATCTGTAAGTATGCTGAATGATGTAGGTGTGCAAGTTATTTTTTCTAAAGATGGATGTAAGATGATGAGAGGAGCTATGGTGCTTGCTAAGGGTACTAGGAGAGGTACTTTGTTTCAGCTTGATGCACACATTTCTCAGTGTAATAGTTCTTCTATTTCAAAGAAGAGAGCAGCTATCACTTCATCCCCACCATCTGAATGAGCAGTAAAGAAGACTGTGGTTAGTGGTTTTGATGGTAGTGCAACAAATGTACCTAAGGGTGCAAACACTTTAAAATGAAAGCTTCCTGCAGAAAAGAAAATGTTGTGGCATTTGAGATTTGGTCACATTGGTGAGAAGGGTATTAGAACCTTGAAAAATAAAAATCTCGTTGAGGGGTTAAATGATTGCAATCTCGAGTTTGACTTCTGTGAACACTATGTATATGGTAAACAAAATCATGTTCAATTTTACTCTAGTTCTCACAAATCTTTTGATGTTTTGGATCTTATTCATTCTGATGTATTTGGTCCTGTAAAAGTTCCTTCAATCTCCAAGTCTGTATTTTTTGTATCTTTCATAGATGATTATAGTAGAAGGACATGGATTTATTTCCTTAAAAGTAAGACACAAGTCTTTACTCGATTTAAGTAATTTAAAGCCCTTGTAGAGAAATAGACTAGTAAGAAGATTAAGTGTATGAGAACTGACAATGGTGGTGAGTTTTACTCAGTAGAGTTTGAATAGTTCTATAAAGAACAAGGTATCGAGAGGCATAAGACAACTCCTTATACCCCAGAGAAAAATGGAGTTGTAGAGAGAATGAATAGGACACTGACAGAGAAGGCTAGGAGTATGCTTAGTGGAGCTGGTTTAGAACAAAGGTTTTGGGCCGAAGCCATGGCCACTACTTGCTATCTAGTTAATAGATCTCCTACACCAGCTCTTGTTGGTAAGATACCCATGGAGGTGTGGTCTGGTAAGAAGCCTTCAATTAGACATCTCTGTGTTTTTGGTTGTGAAGATTATGCACATGTTCCAAAGGAGAAAAGATCTAAGTTGGAAAATAAAGCTATTAAATGTATTTTCATCAGGTACAGTGCTGGTGTGAAAGGGTACAAGCTTTGGGATCCTATGACTAGTAAGGTGTTGTATAGTACAAATGTTATTTTTACAGAGCTAACATCTTCTCCTATTGTGCTACAACCAGATGAAAAAGGAAAGGAAAAATATGTTGTTCAGTTGCCTCCTACCCCTGAGAAGACTGAACAGAGAGACCATGTTGGGTCTAATGATGAGGAGAGCTCTAGCAGCTCTTATAGTTCAGAAGAAGAGGAAGAACAACCTCAACCTCAGCCTTTGAGGAGATCCATGAGAGAAAGAAAGTAACTAGAAAGGTTTGGTTATTCTATGTTAGATTCTAGTTGTGCTTTTTCTTTGATTACTAACACTGATGAGCCTAGATCTGTGAAAGAGGCTTTGGGCATGGAAGATGCAGGTTCCTGGATTGAGGCTATGGATGATGAGATGGCTTCATTAGAGAAAAAAAAAACATGGGACCTTGTACCTTTTCCTAAAGGGAGAAAATCTGTTGGTTGTAAATGGGTGTTCAAGAAGAAATTCTGTGCAGATGGAAGTGTTGAAAGGTACAAAGCTAGATTGGTTGCAAAGGGGTATTCACAAGTAGAGGGAATAGATTATGGTGAAATATTCTCTCCTGTTGCAAAGTTGACATCCATTAGATCTATGTTATCTCTTGCTACATCATATGATTTAGAGATAGAACAGATGGATTTGAAGACAGCTTTCCTTCATGGTGATTTGGAGGAAGAGATTTATATGTCACAGCCTGAGCACTACATTGTTAAAGGTAAAGAATCCTTAGTTTGCAGATTAAAGAAATCTCTATATGGTTTGAAGCAATCTCCTAGGATGTGGTACCTTAAGTTTGATGCCTTTATGTTGTCAATTGGATTCGTAAGATCAAAATCAGATCATTACATTTATTTCAGAATTGAAAATGATCACCTTCTTATTGTTGCATTATATGTTGATGATATGTTGTTGTTTGGGAAGGGTAAGGGTATGATTTCTGATTTTAATCTCAATCGTCAGCATAGTTTGAGATGAAAAATCTTGGGGCAACTAGGTACATCTTTGGTATGGAAATCAGTAGAGACAGGTCTAACAAAAAACTTTGGTTGAGTCAGAGTAAGTACGTGAAGTCTGTGTTGGACAGGTTCAGCATGGCAAATTGTAGAACACTATGTGTTCCTATTCCTGTGCGAACAAAGTTATCTGTAGATGATTTTCCAAATCTCCTAGTGAGGTGGAGGACATGAGTAGAGTACCTTATGCTAGTGTAGTTGGTAGTCTTATGTATGCTATAGTCTATACTAGACCAGACATTGCCCAAGCAGTGGGAGTCCTAAGTGGATTTATGGCTAATCCTGGATGGATACATTGGGATGCAGTTAAGTGAGTATTCAGATATTTGAGGGGTACATCAAATTACTCCATATGTTATCATGGTAACTCTTCTAGATCTCTACATTCAGTTTGTATTCATGGGTTTGTGGATTCAGATTGGGCAGGTGATATTGACCACAGGAGATCCACCAGTGCTTATGTGTTCACTATGTTTGGTGGTGCCATTAGTTGGATGAGCAAGCGACAACCTGTGGTTGCTTTGTCCACTATAGAAGCTGAGTACATGGCTGCTACTCATGCTTGTAAGGAAGCCATTTGGCTTAAGAGATTGTGTTCTGATGTTGGTGTTGATGCAGAACAGATTACTATTTGGTGTGACAGTCAGAGTGCTATTTTCCTTGCAAAGAATCCAACTTTCCACACCAGAACGAAGCACATTGATGTGCAGTATCACTTTGTGAGAGATATGGTGGAAGATGGAAAGGTAAATTTGGAAAAGGTAGATACTGTGAAGAATGTTGCAGATGCATTAACGAAACCAATGGGCACTGAGAAGTTCAGATGGTGTGCAGAGTCTATGGGCCTTTCGGCCTATAGCAGTTAGTTCCTGTTGCTCTTACAAGGTGTTCGACAAGTGGGAGAATGTTAGGAATAAGGTGTCTCAACCTTGTATAATTCCTATTCTTATTATTTTCTTTGTAAAATGTATTTCTTGCAAATAATGTTGATGTGTCGACATCTTGAATTGTGTGTAAGGAGATCATGACTAAAATGGTTATGAAAAATTTCTATGACACGTAAGAGCTATGTTAGGAAGATTCAATGATAGGTGAAGACATGTGGTAACTAAGATATTTGATTACTATACACTCTACCCCAAAAAAAAATTTTGGGGTGCCTATTTTCTCAAAGAATGGTAAAACCCTAATACGGTTTACCTTTGGGAGTAGCCCTAAAGTGAAGTGCATGTTATAAGCATTTTTAGGGTTATGAAGAGAAGCGATGTGAAAAGAGTGTATTGTTGGTACTACAAGTAGCTACTGGAGTCTTCTGTTATCAATGTTGAGCTTGCACTAGAAGTGCATTGTAACCTTTTGTTGAAGATAATACATTGTGCAGGTTCTGGAGGGGTGGGGTTGTTTTACCGAAAGGTTTTTCCCCACCGAAAAATCCTTGTGTTATGTGTTCCTTTCTCTATCTATTTTCTTTATGCATGGTTGGATGCAATATTTTTGTTTACATGATATTGAATGTATAAGTGTAGAATATTTTAATAAGATTTGCATCACACTTTCCTTATGAGATTAGTGTAGGAAGTTGTTTCTGCACCTGAGTTTCCTTACATGTTTGCCCTCAAATTTCTCTATAATCTTAGAGATTTTAATCATATATCCAATAAATCTAGAGCCATATATTTATCCTTGATGTTTTACCTATAATTTTCTACCTCAATTTGGGTTCAGCAAAATCCTCGAGTTTGGTATCCAATTCTAGCAAAGCTTCTTCTGTTCTGAAGGCTTGCCAGATATCTTTGTCACTAGCATCTTCCTCAAAAATCTTTTGAAAACTTTCTACTACTACCTCTATAGGTAATAACTTCTCCCATTCTTCATCTTCAAAAATTCTTAAGCAAGCATCACTATAATGCTTCTCTACTTCCAAAATTTGCTCTCGAGCTTGATCCTTGAGCCTATGGATTTCTACATGTAATGTTTCCATTACTTTATTACTATCAGGATCTTTTCTATCCAATCATCAATTAAATCTAACTCTTTCATAGTGTATACATCTACCAAAACTCTATACCTTTGCCCCTTTATTACTTGTAAAATTTGTAAGTCCTTGCTCTAGGTCCTTACCTCATCCATAATACTAAAGTCCTACTTCAAAATTGCCATCATTTTTTTCATGTTCTCCTGTGTAGCATGTAGTAACTTCAGGTTCCCCTAGATTATCAAAATTCCCTTATCTTCAAAACTTTCTTGCCACTATTGTTAGGCTTTCAAAAATGGATCCACATGTATAGCTCCCCCTTCTCTAACAATGGTGTTCAATATATCATCTAGGTGATCGGGATCAAGAGGACCAACCACTTCGGCTAAATATTGCATTAAGATCTCATTCTATTGTCAAAGTGTTTGAAGTTTGACCTCCTCCTATTCCATGCTTCTAAATACCTCCTTAATTCCCATAGTCACCATTAATCAGGTTGTATCCCATGTAGGCATCCCAAGCATGACCTCTTTGATTTGATAGTCATGGGGACCAAGGCTTTCTACATTTGTGTGAACAAATCATGGTCCCATGTATTATTGACAAGTGCCAATGGACTTGCCTCATGTAATGAGGACTTAGGTTTATTCAAGATCTTAGCACTCTGAAAAATGTCCTCCTCATAAGCATGGAATTGAGGTTTGGTACTCCTGATTATTTCATTTTGGAGCCATCTTGGGATGTTTGTAGCTAAAGACCTACCTGTCAAGGATGAAGGAGTACACTCTACCACCTCCTTCCCCTTATCGATCCTCCTTCGATTTTTTTCCTTTTGTGAAGGCTCTCCTTTTGTAGTCTCTATCTCAGTAGACCCTACAACTTGCACTTTAGTGTCTTGGCAAGGTGGTCAAGAATATTCTAACACTTGTCCCTCCTTCAAAACTTCATCAATTACCATTTGTTCTAGTTTGTCCTCTTGTTATGGTTCCTTCTGAACTTTTTCTTCTTCTAAACTCTAGGGTAGAGGAGTAATTGGGTCTTTATCTACCACCGTTATTTGTGGTGGAGATGGGGGAGTAAGATCGAGACCCTGTGAGTCTAGTGGCATATGTGTCCAGTCTTCTTGTTGGGGTTCACATATAGGGGTATCCATAATCTTATCCCCAACTAGGTCTATTCCCATAGGCATAAAATCAAAATTTGACATTTTGAAAATGTCATCACCCTCTTCACTTTTCTTATCCACCCACCCTTGTACTTCATCTTCTGAAGAAAAGACTTCCAAGGGTTCTTTGGGGATGGATGGTAGTTTTATTGTAGAACTTCTTCTCCTAGACTATTTTGTGGCTCTAGCTATCCAAGTTCTTCCTTATTGGGGCACTTGTTCCTCTTCATCTTCTTCTTCTTCTTCCTCTTCTCCCTTAGGAATGGTTTCAAGAATAGACAAGAAAAGCACCATTCTCTTAGTCACCCTTTTCCTTCTTCATTTTAATCTTAATCCTCTTTTGTTTTGTAGAGGTAGAAGGGGATGTTGGCTCTCCTTGTGGAGGAGGAATAGAGATCTTCTTACTCTCTCCCTCTTCTAATTAGTTGGGCATAAAGGGAGGTAATTGAGGGTCATCCTAGACTTGAGCAGCTTCAGTATCCTTGGACCCTTGTACATCTTCTTCCTATTGTTGGGGAAGTGCTTGTGCTCCACCTTGTTCTGTTTCAATCCTTTGAGGGGAGGTCCTCTTACTTTTGTTCTTTTCTTTCCTCTCTAGAGGATGATAGTATCCAATTGAGCAATCAAGTTGGTATACTATCTTTGGCATGATGGGAGACTAGGCCACAAAGGTAAGAATTGTAACTTTCTTCCCTCTACCTTTCTTTGGCCAAGCTTGAGCATGAAAGATCACAATGTCAGGTATTGGATCAAGTTGAAAAGGCTTCTTAACCCAATCCTTTATCATTTTGATGACATGCCTTGCCTAATGATTAATATCATCACCCTCCTCTTTGTCAACCTTAACATTCATGATGGGTCTCTCTCTGATTTTGTCTGAGTTGGGCAACTCCCCAGAATCTTGTTGCCTTATTTCCTTTAGAATGTTTAGTTTGAGAGCCTTCTTTGCTAAATACAAAGTCATCCTACAATAGTCCCTTATATAGACATCATAGTCATTTGTTATGTTCATCCAGTGGTCTTCAATGGCCTCTTCATCGTGGAATTCTTTACCAGCTAGACTCTCCACTTTGCCAATGTTATCAAAATAGGACCAGGGAGAGTTGTATTCATCTAAGGGATAATGTTCCCACTCCCATTCAAAGGATGAAATATCTTGCTTTTGTTTCACCTAGTATGGTCCTATGACTAGGGGCCATGTCCAACATGGTCTCTACTTCCTCCTAACCCTGTCATAGGAAAACTCAATCTATCATGCAATCTCCAGCAAAACTAGTTTATCACTTGGATATTTGGGGAGCTTCTTAGGGTTAACAGAAGTACCAACTACCCATAGGTATGTGAATGTCTTAAACTAGATGTAATAGGCCCTAAGGGCTGTTATCTGTGTTATTACCTCTTTGCATAATCACCCCCATGAATTGGATGACTGTGAAGATGAATGTGTCATTCACAATTTTGTATTCCTTGCTCTATGTTGAGAGCTTCTTTCTAACTAGCTAAGGTTAGAAAATGTAGGGTTAGGGATTAGGATCCTACATATTGCCTCTTTTGTACAATCCAGGGTAGTTTGTCACCCTTGCTGCTAGCAAATATACCATATAAGAAATCATATAGAAATTCTTCTTGTCTTTGACTACCCCCAATTGCTCACACAAGTTTTCACTTAATGTGTTGGACTAGTCTAGTGGCATCTTTACCATCTTGATTATTTCAATGAAATTGACATGAAAGTGCTAAGGTGGCTAGCTACTAGTAGATCCATGACTCTACTTAGAAGAATGATAGAATAGCCAATTTCCTCTTTCATGTATACCCTACTCATGTCCACCTTTCTTGTTATCCTTCCCACAAGGGTCTTCTCAATGAGATAAGATTATTGGATGATATTTTTTGCCTCTTTTAGGTGTTCCCTATACCACCTTTCTATTGCTTTATAGGAGAGACTAATAAATTGATCCACCCTTAGGAGATGGAAGACCCTTTCAATGTTGTCAAATCAGAGGTTGAGAATCATTCTCGTATCACACTCTTCACCACTCTTTCTTCAAGAACAAAGTGTTGAGCTATTGTCATGATCAACTCTACCGATTACATTGATACTAGATGCCAAGTTTTGCTCACCAACCCAGATCAGATTAAAGTGGTTACCAGAGTTGATCTCTCTATGGGTTTATTAAAAATTTTGAGGAACTCTCCCAAGTTAGTATGTCCCAAATCAATGTCTTTGATTTCTGCATAGTCATCTTAGAACCTCAACTTTGATGGCATGCCTTAGAACTTGAACACAACGTGCTTCGGTGCCATTTTCTCTTCGAATGTTGATGCCATGATATTCAATCTATACGAGATAAGAAAGGCATCTATTAGTTCAATATAACAAAAACCTAAAAGAATGCAAATGCATTTAAATCCTTTTCAATTAATTATTAACACAAGTTTAAAAATAAAAATAAGGTGTCTTTGTTATTTATTTATTATTTTAAATATATATATTTTTAATTTCTTTTTCTTTTTTAATATTTTATATTTTTAATATTTTAAGGGGTTTTTATCTTTTTAGGGTGGAGGTACGCATTTTGGTGTGAGCGACACAATTTTGAATGGGGTGCATGGTGCATTAAAGGTGGAGCACGTGGTGCAAAGTGGCGTGCATGGCACTTTATGGTGGTGCGACGGTGCACGTTATTGTGCATGGCGTGTTTTAGTGCACATGGCATGTGACACATCAAAGAGTGAGGTGCACAGTGTGGCATATGCATGGCACATGTGCGGGTGAGTGACATGATACAAAATGCACATAGGGCATAGCACAAAATGTGAGTAGTGGGTATGCAACAAGTGAGGCATGATGCAAAAGTGTGGTGTAGCGCGATGGTGAAGTGATGCTATTGATTTGTTTGATGCACAGTGTGATGAGGTGTGCTCATTAGATGCATGCATAGTGGGTGCAGAGTGAGCACGAGGATACATAGAGAGCAAGAGGTGCAGACTACGGGGTGTGTGGTAGCAGCAGTCATGTGCAGTGTAGGATGCAGTTAGCATGAAGAGAGTTGGTGGAGGTTGTGGCATGCATGATAGTAGATATGAAGTGCATGGACCATGGGTGCACTATGTGAAGGTGCGCACAGCACAAAAGTGCATTCGGCATGGGATTTTTTTTATGCGTTGTGTGCACCTTAATGCAGGTGTGGAGTGTGGTCAAAGACATCACAGAAGCTTTGATAGGTGCAAAGGGCACAACTTGCAAATGATTTGAAGATGCAAAAAATAAGAGACTTTGGTGGGAAAGGAGGGGGGTCGGGTCTTTATATAGCCTTATCCATCCTTCGTGGTGCAGCACTGCACACTTACGTAGATGCGTAGGAGTGTAGCACGCACCACGAAGGGTGGTGCACCCCCGTACACCATGTCAAGTGTGCAGGTGTACAAAAACTTAATTAATTATTATTATTATTTTTGAAATTTTCAAATTTATATATATATATATATATATATATATATATATATTTTGTGACTTTTTCCATTTTTTGAATTTTTTGGTTTTTTTTTATTTTAAAATTTTTTCTTTTTCAACTCTTAGAATTTTTTGGATCCCGACTTGTGACTCCTAGATTCAAAAATAGAATAGGGGGTCCCCAATTATAGCATACCCCTATGTAAAATAGAGGGATCTACATGAACTCAGTTTTGATTCCTTTGGACTAACACAATATCCTTAATTAAGATCGATAAGAATAACAAATAAAAGAGAACCATAAGGGTATGGATAGCTACCCTACTATGAAGTTCTAGTGGAAAAATGATCAAATATTATACATTAATGGTAATATTTTAGGTTTTGACTATTATAATAGTGACTATATATTTTTATAATGGAAGTCATGCATGAAGATAGGGAGTAAAAGTTCCCCTTAGAATGTGATATTTTAAAAGATGATATCCCTATAGGTATCCACTTATGTAATACCTATTACATAACTCTTAGTGCAAACCCATTCCTTAGAGAATTCATCAATACACCTTGAATGGTGCTTCTTGGGGAAGTATGCCAAATTAATATAAAGGTATCTTGTCACTCCTTCTATTCATGACCCTTTTAGTGTTGAATTCCCAAGGTCTGTGATAGAAACCTTGATCCCTATCATATAGTCAAAGGGCCATTAGTATAATTGGTATAGAATCTCTACCTCCTTACAACTTTCAGTAGTCCTTGAGAGCAATACGCAAAAAAGTAAGCAACCATAGTCTATTGAAAAATAAGTTGTTGGAATATTTTAGAATAATTGAGAGCGGAGGTGAATCAATTATCCAAGCTCCAAATGTATAAATAGAACTTTTCATAGCTCAGTGAACCCATATAAAATTTATACTCATACATGCATCCATAAGATTATGCAATCACTTAAAACTTGTAGGTTACTATCAAATAAATTTACAGAAATGTAAAGCATGAAACATAATAGATTTATCAACACATTTGACACAATTATTTATGTAGAAACCCAATTTGGGAGAAACTACCAGTAACATGCTACTCTTTTCACTCTTCTTAAGTGATGCCCTGTGAAAGGCCAACCCTATCAAAGGTTACAATACACACTGTTAAATGTGACAATGTTAAAGGATTTAAATCAACCTATTAGGAGTGGGCCTTGTTAGAGGACTTTATACCATTCACTTGGAATGTCACTTGGTTAAATGATTTACAAATGATTGTTAAGTCAAGCTTAATCCAAAGGATTTCCCCTAGTGTGATATAATTGTTAGAGAGTAACAATAAGGATTTGATTTGATACAACTTACAACTTCATTTGTAGATTATAGATCACTATTTAGTCCTCAATTTTTCTTGGCCTTCATACTTTGCATCTCTAATAGCTTATTCACCCTTCAAGCATTCATCTTCTTAAGCCTTAGTGCTTAACATGCCATTGCGAACTCTTCTCTTAGGTCAGTTGATGAAGCAAAACCCTTAAGTCCTTGTCTCCTTTAGGTTCTCACACATGACTAGCCATTCCTATAAATAGAAAATTAACATGTTTTTTTTCTTATTCTCTATCATCCAATTTAGGGTTTGGATGGATTAGGTAGGACACAATGTATCTACCTCATATCTCATATCTCTTCTAGAAACTTCTCCTAGAATCCACTTTGAATTTTCTTAAAATGGTTTACCTTGAAATTTGTGCCACCAACTCATCAACCTTATCTTCTTCTTGGTTCACACAATCTAGGAAAATAAACTTTTCATCTCAGATTCATTGAATCCATGATCTTTTGAATAATGTAGCAGCTTGGTATTATCAAGCTTCTAATGCTTGGCACATACTACATTGCTCAACATCCACTATGAAATTACTTGGCATGAACTAAAGTTTATTGGTGCTTGACATCAACAAGACTTTACTCAACATCCACTATTCTATTTGGCATACAATAGAATATGCATTTACTCAACTTCAACTAATTTTCTGCTCAACTTTCTCTATCTTTTCTTGACACCTACTATCCACTCAGTCAAGCTTGGCAGACAAACTTTATATAACTTGTTCTTCTAAAAAAATTTAGTGTAACCAGCCTTTGTAACCTTAAGTAGATTACCACTACATCATGTCATCACTATCTTAACTAATTCTTGTACTTCATTACATAATCATAACTCAACATTTTCTCTATGTGCTATTGTTACATCTTTTGATCAAATCCTCTTCATCAATCAAATAAGTGGTAGTATTTGAATCTTATAAGCAGTTGTCATACCAACAAATAGTAGGCTTTACATTAGTGACAAAACAATGATTGAAACACATAGCCTTCTTCAACAATCTCCCTCTTTCAATCTAGTTTCAACAATCTTCCTCTTTGGAATTGATTGTGAACCAAACTAATCAACCAAATCAATCAAATGGTAAACACCTTTGTTCAACCAAATTGAATAGGTTAAGATAGTAAGACAATATGAAAAGGAAATAATTCCTTGTATTAAAATCTCTCCCTCTATCAACAACTTTCAACTTCTAATTAGTTTACAAAATTCTTTCTTATAGCTCCCTCTTACTATATCTCCCTTTGACTAGGTAAATATTAGGATTTCTCTTATTGTGCTCTCCTAATCAACAACTATCTCCTTGAACAATTATCTCCCTCTAAGGATTATCAAACTCTTCCTCTTTGACAACAATTTTTTGATATAATCTTTCTTGATTAGTGAAACTCTCCCTTAGCATTTATACTGGCTTGATCAATAGATTATCTCCCTCTTTGACAAAAATTCCAAATACTTGTCATCTCTAACATGACAGATATAAACTTTTCAATTTCTTTAGTTTTCTCCCTTTCTCACCTTGCTTGTGAGTGATTTGAAGTTTCAGTTCTTTAATTACTTTAGGTAGCTGCTAAAGTAAGATCCTCTACATCAATGTGTAACATATGAACATTAGCTTGTTTGATGTAGGGCACTCCTCTTGTTACTTAGATAGCCTTTGATAGGGCTATCACCCCTAATTTACCTCTTAGATACTCATGAGAATCCTTTGGTAATTCTTTTGTGAAGATATCAACAATTTGTTCCTTTATGTTGACATATTCTATCTTCACCTCTTTATCTTGAACTAACTCTCCCAAGTAATAATACTTGATTGAAATGTCCATTTTCTTTTTGTGCATCAATGGATTCTTTGATATATTAATAGAACTATTATTATCACAATAAAGTTTCACCGGTTTTGTGATCTCTTTCTTCATACCTTTGAGTAGTTGTTTGATCCACACAATGTTTGTGCAATTTATAGTAGCACCAAAATATTCAGCTTCAGTAGTAGATTGTAAAGTGAAATTTTGTCTCTTACTCATCCATGTAACTAGTCTCTTTCCTAAGAAAAATGCTCCTCCATTGGTGCTCTTTCTATCATCAATTTTTTCAGCCCAATCAACATTAGTGTAGGCTCTCAATTCAAATTTTTCATTCTTATTATAGTATAGACCAAACTTTTATGTTCCTTTCATATATCTCATTATTCTCTTCCCATCCATTAAATAATTATCTTTTGGATTAGTAGAGAATCTTGCAACTATCCCTTTAGATAATGCAATATTAGGTCTATTATGTATTACATATTGTAATTTGCCAATCATAGACCTATACAATGTTTGATTCACCTCAGATAAATCATCATTCTTTGACAACTAATGTCTTATAACCATAGGTGTACTTACTAGTTTGGAATCCTCCAATCCAAAAGTTTTCAATAATTTCCTTGACATATTTTGATTGAGTGATGTATATACCATATTTCTTCTTATATACTTGCAAACCTACAAAAATTTTGATCTCTCCAAACATAGATATTTCAAATTCTTGCTTCATATGATTTACAAAATCCTTAAATAAACCATCTTGACCTCCAAATAGGGTATCATCAACAAAAATTTTAGATAACAAAATACCTTTACCTTTTTTTGTCTTCATGTATAGATTGTTGTTATCATCGGGTCTTTCAAATCCAATCTTCACAAGATAATTATGAAGTCTCTCATACCATGCTCTTGGTGCTTGTTTCAAACCATATAGATCCTTGTGTAGTCTACATACCATGTTCTTATTGTTAACATCAAAAAAACCTTTTGGTTGTTCTATGTAAACTTATTCCTCTAATATACCATTTAGAAATTCAGATTTAACATCCATTTGATAGACTTTGAAACCTTTGTATGCAAAATAAGCAAGTAAAGTTCTTACTCTTTCCAATCTATCAACATGGAAAAATGTCTCTCCATAGTCAATTCCTTCTTCTTGTGCATATCCCTTGCAAACTAGTCCTACTTTTTTCCTTGTGACTTCACCATTTTTATCTAGCTTGTTTCTAAATACCCACTTGGTACCAATCACATTATTTTCTTCTAGTCTAGGAACTAAACTCCATGTTTTGTTCTTCTCTATTTGTTCAATCCCTTCTTCCATGGCTTTATGCCAATCATCGTCTTCTAAGGCATCTCTCATTGTTTTGGATTCTTTCATGCTCAAAAAACATGTATCACTTCTCAATCTATTTCTTGTCATTGGTCTAGCATCTTTATCTCCAATTATTTGAGTAGTAGGATGATGTATTTTGACATACTTAGACAATCTTGATTCAACACTCATTTCTTCATTTTGTCTTTCAACTTCAGAATCACTATGTATATCTCTATTAGGAGCTTAGCATTTCTTTCATGTTCACTAATCTTAGAATCAAAATGTGCATCCATTTCATTCTGTAACTTAGCATCTGAGTGTAGCTCAGTTCCAAAATGCAACTTGGCATTCATAGGGTGTGACTCCTTAGTAACTAAAACTTGTTGGTGATTACTAACTTTTTTTTGTAGCAGCTTTTTCAGTAGGCATATCTTCGTAAAAGTATAAAAATGATTTGTATTCTTCTAGTTTTTTCATAGATTTATCCTCATAAACCTTTGTATATTCATCAAAGTTCACACTTGCACTTTCCACAATTTTGTTAGTGTTAGTGTTTAAACACTTATAAGCTTTACTTCTTATAGAATATCCTAGGAATATACCTTCTTCACTTTTTTCATCAAGTCTACCATTCCTAACATCTTTAAGAATGTAACGTTTAGTTCCAAATACTTTAAAGTATTTTACATTGGGTGAGGATCCATACCATAGTTCAAAAGGTGTTGAATGAGTACCTTTCTTGATTTTCACATGGTTCATGGTATAGACAAATATACTTATATCTTCTCTCTAGTATTTCAGAGAAACATTCTTCTCCATCATGAGTGTTCTAGCACAATCCATTATAGATCAGTTACTCCTTTCAGCGATTCCATTTTGTGGAGGTGTTCTAGGGGCAAATGTATGTCTATTGATTCATCTATCATTACAAAACATCTCAAACTCATTTGATGTGAATTCTCCTCTTCTATTAGATCTCAAACACTTCATACTTTTACCTATTCTCTTTTCAACTCTTGCTAATTACCACTTAAACATTTGGAAAGCATCAAATTTCTATTTCAAAAACATAATTGTCATCATCCTAGAATAGTCATCAATAGGTAACATAATGTACTTATCTCCTTTGTAGCTTTTCACATCAATTGGTCCACACAAGTTAGTATGAACAATCTCTAGTATTCCTTTAGAGGTATAAGTTTTACTCTTAAAACTTGACTTTGTCATTTTTCCTAACTAACATTGTTTGCACATTACATTATCAAGCTTCTTCAACTTAGGAAAACCTCTAACTTTCTTCATGTTACTAATACTAACCAAGTTATTAAAGTTAGCATGACATAAGTTCTTGTGTCATATCCATACATCATGAAATTTTACAACAATACAAGTAGCATCCTTTATGTCAAGATAGAATAGATTACTTCTAGTTTGATCACCCTTTCCAATCAGTTTCCCATTTGTGTCATATATCTTAGCAATCTTGATTTCAAACTCAACCTTACATCTCAAATTATTTAGTTGTGACACACTCAACAAATTATAGTTAAGTCCTTCAACATAGTAAGCATTGTCACATAAAATCATATCTATTAGTTTGATAGAACATTTTCCTTTTATCAAACATGGTGCATCATTACCAAATCTTACACTATTTCCATCATAACAATTTAGGGTAATGAGCTTATTTTTTTCTCCAGTCATGTGATGTGAACATCTACTATCAATGATCCATCTGTCATTCTTGTTCACGCAAGTCACAAGTTTAGTTTCCTCATCTTCATTAGATTCATCCTTTATTGCAACATACACCACCTCATCATCATGTTCATTAGATTCATCCTTGGTTTCCTCTTCAGCAATGTAGAAAGACTTCATTCCTTTGTCTTTGTAATTTCTTTTGTCTTCATCTCTTCTATCCTTGTACTTGTCACGACCTCTATAATTCTTCTTCTCTAGACATCTAGCAGCAATATGACCAACCTCATTGTAATTGAAACAAATGATGGGTAACTTACCTTTGAAATTGTCTTTACCTTTGTGGAATCTTCTTGCTAGTAATGCTTCAAGTTATTCAAAATCCTCCTCATATGTATCATTTTCACTAGACACACGCTTCTTCTTCTTCTTTCTTCTTCTTCTCATCAAGTTCCCTTAATGATACTTTAGCTTTGAAAGTAGATTCAATCTTTTTAGGTTTGTAATTATCAAAGTTAGATAACTCAAAAGTAGCAAGTCTACCAACCAGACCTTCAAGTGATACCTTATTCCTTGGAATACATCTCAGTTCTTGAATTATAGAAACTCTAATAGCATATATAGGCAATAATTTCCTTAAAAATTACATAGTACAATATCATCATCTATATTACCAGTAGCTCCTCTTATTGCATTGATAACTTCTTTTATCCTTTCAACATATTGAGCAATATTCTCACCTTCTTCCATTCTCATATCATCAAACTTACCTCTAAGACTTTTAGCTTTGGCTCTTAGAACATTTACATCTCCTCCACAGATAATGGTTAGGGCATCCCACATTTTCTTTGCACTATCAAACCCTTTGATGTCATCAAATTTAGCATAGCTTAGGGTAGAGGCAATCTCCAACATTGCCTACTTTTGTTCTTTCTTCTTCTTCATATGCTCAACAGTCAGGGCACCAACAGGATCAACATGCTCCACAAAAATGGTAGATTGTGCATGATCTCCAAGTCCTCCAAGGTGTAGCTTCATCAAACTTTTCCATGCAAGAAAGCTATCTCTATTGAGCTTGGGTTCTCCTCTTTTTGACATCTTGATCTTTGTGCTTCTAGTACCTATAAACTATAGACACTCAAAAATGGTTCACATCTATGGTTTCATCACTTATTCTTACTAATTTATCTCATTTTCTCATTCCACTAATTCTGATCTTTTGGCCAACTTTATCATATCTCAATAGTATCTGTCATCATTCATATCCTCTTTCAAATCAATTGCATGTCATTTCAAAACCATTTCATATCAACTAAAAATCATTTCATATCAACTCAAAATCATTTAAAATCAACTTGGAATCACTCAAAATTAGTTTGAATCATCATTAAACATATCAAACCTCCAAAATTAATCATCATCTATCTAATCCTAGGCATTGTTGTGGCTTTCAGTGCCTTGGAAACCTATCAATCTATCAAATCTTATCAATCTGACCTTAATATTGTCATGGCTCTTAATGCTAGGTCAAATTATCATTCATGTCATTCAATTTTTGACATCATCAAGTCTTTCAATGTCAGGTCATGGCATTATCAACCATTTTAATAATATTGACTGCATCTATCAATATTATTATGATCAACCATATCAATCAATCTTGATCCTGTAGCATTTACAATATCTATTAAATGTTACATATCTTTAATTCATGTCATGTATCCTTGGCATGTTAATTGATCGATCAATTTTACCATGGCTTTGGTCTATCCATAATCATCCTATTCAATCTATATCATCATCACATTTTCATCAAAGGATATTGTCACACTTATTTAATCAAACTAGCCAATCATCTACTAATTTTTTCTATAGGATTAAATAACCCATTATTTAATCCTATGTCATTTTACTAATTATTCTTCCTAACTAACCTTCTCAATTAATTAATTGGTTCATCATTCACAAACCATGGAAATTTTCAATTTCTTAAGTCATATTTTCCACCCTTAATTCCATTTTCACTAATTTCTATTTTGTAGAATAAAGGATTTTTAATTGAAATATTCCATAAAATATTGACATCATTATGACACATGGGTGTGACACCTCATGGATTCTCCTTTGACACTTAGCTAAGGTATGTCATAATCCAATATTCTTATTCTCTTATGCCCATCCATATTTGGCTTCCTTTGTCATAGACTCTTGGCTTTAAGTGGGTTTGAGGTGTCATATGATGCGTCATAGATTCTCTTCCACATTTAGCCATGTTTGACTTCCAAGAATCATAGAATCCCACACTTGGAATCTTATATCATATATGTCATAGATTCTCAAAGGAATCTCATGCCAAGTTGCATATCTGAGGGTGAAAAATCCAATGTTCTCACCTTATGTGTTGATTATAAAATGAGCATTCTTTCTCTCATTTTCAGTGTTTGGCTCTTTAGTATTTTTCACTCCATCTCTCACACTAAAATCAAAACTTCAAGTATTCCCATAGAATTATCATCACTATAGTCTTTTGGTTCAACATTGTGTGCATTATAGGAAATTTGGAGCTACATCATATGGAGAAGAAAGAAGGACATGGGAACTACAAGTGAAAGAGGGAGTTTTAGATTTGTTTTCTTCTTTTTATTCATTTGGTTTTCATGTTAGACTAGAGGGTGTTAACATATTTTTATTGGGTTTTTGATTTTCTCATAGTATTTTGGACATTAGCCCATTTTATAGGTCCTACAATTGGTGAAGTCAATGTGAACATGCTTATCTAACTTAGGTTTTCTTGTTTTGTGCTTGTAGGTGCAATGAAGGAGCTCACTTGGAAGGGTATAACGACTATCTAAACTTCCTTATCACACCTAGATTAATTAGGGGGCCCAGTAACATGCTTGTATTCTCTTGTTTCATGCATTTTGTTAGCTTGTTATCCTAGGGTGCACTCTGCTCTATCAGGGCGCACTTGGGACCCCTAGGAGGCAATTTTAGGGGCCTAGCAGACACCATAAACCCTATTTTTTATTCCTAACTGACCAACTACACCCAGAATCTACCAATTGTGCCCTTCTAAGCCCCAATTACACCATGGGCATAGTCTGCACTATCTAGGTGCACTTGGTAGTATAGGTGTCATAATTTTCAATTTCTAGGTCTTGATTAGGCACCATTTCCCCACAGCTTGCCAATGACCTCCCAACTACACCCAAAAACTACCAGTTGTGCCCTTCTAAGCCCTAAGTGCACCATGGGCATAGCTAGCACTATCTAACTACACTTCGGGGCATTTTGAGCCATTCTAGCCTTCTAGGGTGCAGTTTGCTCTGTCAAAGTGCACTTGGTTCACATAAATCACCTATTTCAATTAGAATCTACATCTAAGGTTTCCATTTTCTTCTAAGAGATAGGTTAGATTATTTTGTGTTACTAATGGTTTATTTATAGCATGTAGTGATTGTTAGATGAAAACATGATCATAACAAATTACTAATGATTGTTTGCAAGACGTTGTCAAAGACTTTGTGTGTTTGATAAAACCATGTCTATGGATTTTTTAGAGTAAATAAAACTTCGTTTGGTGCTTAAATTAAAAAATTTCTTTTATGCTTGGCATGTCTATGGTGTTTAATACCCTAGGGGTTACATGGACGTATCCTCTCCCCTCACCATTCATGGATCTTGGGTGTAAGAGAAATCCATGTGCCTTCTCTAGGAAGCATGCCTTGGACCAAGATACTCAATCTTGGGTGTGCCAGGGGATGACCTCAAAGCGGTAATGGGCCAAAAGCTAGGTCAAAATTCTAGTCACTATATAAAACTTGATTATGGTGAAATCCATGTTGGTGGTATTTCTGAGTGATAGCTCTCCTCCAGTACCCTTGTGGTGTGTCAAACCTCAGTTCTCGGGGCTGGGAGACCTTTTGAGGAAGTTTATCATTCATTTTTAAAATGGAATGATCTTACTAAAAACCATGTTTTAGTGGCCAAAATCCTTTCTATCCACTAGCTCAAGGGGTTACCCATGCGTATGAAGAAATCCTACATTCTTGCAGTCCTTAGTTGAGACAATAGTCCCTTGGGAAGTCATGCCCATTGGGAAGCAGATCTTGATAGCCTTGAGAAGTGAGTGCACTATAAGGGGGAGCCTGTGGTTCCAAGATCCTAGGTTTCCTGCTCTAGATAAGCACAGTTGAACTTTAGTTCAAGTAGGAATTTAGTGGATATAGTCCTAAAGCCTAGGTTGTGGTGTGTTTGTTCACTTTTAACAGCAATTATTCTTGTCTTAATGTGTCTTATGTGTGCATAAAACATTAATCAAGATAAAAACCAACTCTCAAATTTACACCTCAAACCTTTTCATAACATTAAACATTGTCAAAACATTACAACCTTTGTCAAAACCTTGAAAAATTTGGTCCAACACATTCAAGACTTGGAAAACAAGGTCATTTGTGATCCTACATGTGCTTGGCATAACATACGTTTTATCCTTGCATAGAATCACTTGAATTCACCATAGTTTAGGCATCATACTTGCATCATATAGGATTCATCTTGCATTTTTTAGCCCTCACTTAGTATCCCTCATCCTTCACATTGCCTTCATTAGTATTTAGCCTTTAGTCTTTGCATTTCAACCCCAAAACTTGCATTTTACACTGTCCATCTTGCATCTTTGCATACACAAACCTCATCTTGAACACTTTAACTATCATTTTGGGTTCCCTAAACATCATTTTGAGCCTTCATTCTAGTCTTAACATTTTCCTCTACTGTTTGACTCACTATGGCATCAATCTAGAAACTCCAACACTCAAAATTGCCTTAATTTTAGCCCAGCTTCCCAATTGTGCTCTAAAACTACCAACTGTGCCCAAAATAGCCCTAACTACACCATATAAATAGTTGGTACTATCTAAGTGCACTTGGTAGTTTGAGAACCTAGTTTGGGCTTCCAGACAACATTTTGAGGCTTCAACAGTGTCCTTAGGTATCCTGGATAGGTCCCCTTGCATTAGTAGGCCTTGATATGTATTTTGCACCCCATTATCCTCCTTGTCTTCACTTAGGACACCATTCCCTACATTTTAACCTTCATTATACATCTCCTAACCCATCCTAATGTCAACCCCAACATCCTGGCTCTTTGGTAGAAAAATTTGGCAACCACCCCACTAAGATTAAGCAAACATTCAACCTAGCTTTCCCATGCGCCAAGAAACTACCAATTGCGTCCAAACTAGCCCCAACTACACCATAGGCACAATTTTTACTATTGTAGTGCACTTGGTGCTTTTAAAGTGTAGTTGGGCACATGTATGACCATTTTAGGCCTTGAAATTGCATTTAGGACCCCAAAACTACATTTAGGAGCCTCTAAAGGTCCTCATTTTGCACATGACCCAAAATCTCATTTTTCATCTTAGTACCTATCCATATTGCATATCTAATCATCATAACCACCATTTTGAGCCACCTAAACATCATTTTGAACCCTAAAACCTTTGAATTTAGTCAAAAATCTGAACAAAGTATGAGTCTTAGAGTATCTCCTAGTGTTGATGGATGATGGATCTTGACTAGTCTTTTTATCTTTTCTTATCATTTTCTTTGGTCAAAATTTGTCTATTTCTTGATAGATTTGACCTTTTCATTTTTATCAATTCGATCTTTTTTGTCTTTTATCATTTTTGGTCAATATCGAAAGTCCATTATGACAAGGTTAAACTCTAAGACAAAATACTTTCTAAAGATTTCACCTAAGTTCAAAACCTTGCATATATCTTTATCATTAGCATCATTTTGACATACCCTAGTGGTATATCCCCCTCATTTTGCACTGTTCAAAACCCTAACATCATTCTCACTATCAAACCCTATCAACTTGTCTATCAACCAAATTGTCTTCTTGATCACTTATCCTCATTTTGTATATCCCAAACATCATTATCAACCCTAGAACAGAAAACCTTACATAAATCAACCTCTAGAACCATTGCCAAGTCCAAAATGCAACCCTAACCTTCATTTTTCATACTATAGGGTCATTTTCATCTACTTTAGTCAACCTCCTAAATGTCACTTTGCATTTACATTTGCATAGTTTCCCTAGGAAATTTTCATTTTTCATATCAAAACCTTAGTTCATTTAGCACTTTCCTAGGTTGCATAACATCCTTAAACACCTAAAAATCCAAAAAACACTCATATCTTGCATACCCACATCCTCATTATCAAGTTTTGACCTATTTTACCAATTGCACACTTTAGGTGCACAATTGGTAGTTTCAGAGCACACTTGGTAATTAGGGGTTCCATTCTAGGTTCTAGAGCCCTAATCTGCACATCCACACCATGCATTTCATGCCTAAACCTTGCAAAACACTCTAAAACACTCAAATCATTCACATTTTGCATTTTAGGCACCCTAACACCTCTGTTTACCCATTGTATACCTCCTACTTACCAACTTCTTACCTTTAGGGCCCCAAGTGCACCAAGGGAACACTTGGTACTATCTGAGCATAGTTGGTAGTTTAGGTGTGCACTTGGGAGGTAGGGATTCCATTTATGTTTTCCTCCACTTCATCTACATCCTTAGGTATCATGCTAGCACTCACTAGGACACAATCAGCTTAGAGACCTGAAGAGCTTTATCAACCTCTATTATCTAAGGCACACAACCAAAACCAAATCCAAGACAAAAGAAGAGCAAGAAAACCCAATAAACCTTTGATAAAGACTAGATCAAGGCATGACAACTATTACTTGCATACCCCCTTAAACATGTATCTACAAGATCAACATAACCAAGAGACGATGCAACAAACCCTAAAAAATTCACCTACCATGAGGTTTCCTTCAAACACTTCCCCTATACATGGGATGGTTCAAGGGAGTCCTGACTTTGAACCTATATTCATGTTGATACCACCTAGAGGTGGAAGTGTACCAACCACACCCGAAGATGAACAAATGCACTCCTTTGAATTTAGAAAACCCAATGCAAGTACATTTAACTATAATACATCAAACACACAACAAGATATTGTGCACCTAAGTGATGACTCTGACACTGAGTATGGCATCACTGATGAAGAAATGGCTAGGGTATGTCAAGAATTTTTTTTTGCAAGAACTTCAAAATTTTGGCAGCCCAAGAAATTGTCAAATTCAACCCAAACTTGGAGGGACCTAAGTCCAAACATCAAACCAACACAACAATTGAAAATATACAACCCATGATCAACTTGTACTTAGATAAGGGAAAAAAACCTTTGGATTTTTCAAATACAATAATGGCACCTATAAGGTCCCATCAAGAATCAACCATTGAAAGTCTCCAAAGTACATTTGAACACATCAACATTAATCCCTTGTTTGATGAACCACAACCAATGAAGGGAAACAAGACTCTTCCTAAGTATCCCAAAAGGATGCTAAGGCTTGACCTCAATCACATGGTCCAACAACAAGATGTTCCTAAAGGGACTTGTGCTCTAGGGATGCCAAACATACCTCCTTTGGAGGAGAGTCAACAAACTGCACCTTTTCTCCTAACTCTACCAAGTGTTATGACATCAATTGTTATGGAGCCTCTCACAAGTACACCATGTGAAACATTAACTACAAAAATCCCTATGGATGCACAAAGGAAAAGTCTTATTGACATTACACCTATTACTAAAAGGAATGCGCCTCATTGTCAAGTTAGTATGATGTCCCGAGGAGAAACCTTTGACACAAAAAGGTGCCAAAGCAACAATACCAACATGGTGATCAATTCGTAAGGACTTAGTCAACTCCCACAACAACATCAACCTATAGTGGTACAAGGACTTAATACTCTCAACACACAACCAAGTCTACATTTGCTTAACACACATTCCACATATCAACAACAACATCAACTATAACAAAAACAAGCTCAAGTGGTGCAAACATCTAACATCCCTAATACACAATCCAACATAAACCCACTTGACTTCCATGCAATGTATCACAACAATTCCAACAACAACAAGCCTTGTTTGCTAAACAACAAGAGCAACTCAAACAATAGTAGGAATACTAATGACACCTCAAGTAAAAAATTGCATACCAACAACATTTGTCACAACAACAACATGTGCCACAACAACCTTAATATATACTTCTACAACAACAGTCACATACATAGTCTCATATGAGACCAACAAAGGTATCTCAACAACAACTAAAACAAATGGAACAATAACTACCACAACAACACATAGTACATAAATCTAGTCAATACCACAACAATTGCCACATCAAATACCACAACAATTACCCCAACATGTGTCACAATAGGGACCTTTCTATCTTCGAGGTACTAACATACCTCCACCACCTAGTGACACTTCACCAGAGTCATCAGACACAAAAATATCAAAACCAAGTAGACATAGCTCCTACCATAGAAAATAGTATACTTATAGGAACAAAATACTTGAAGGGAAAGCTATCATGCAACACCCTAATGAAGAGCTATTGCAACAATTCAAACAACTTTCCAAACAAGTTGAGACATTGTGAGTCCAAAAGAAATAGGCTCTATATATAGAAAGGGACCTACGTCCTAATCCATTTGATAAAAGTTTGTATATGCCTCCACTCCCAAAACACTTTGAGGCTCTGAGATTTGAAAATACCAAGAAAAAGGAAACCTTATTGATCACATCCAAGAATTATGTGCCTCTTGTACTGAACTCAACGATGAGCCCACTTATCTCATGAGACTATTTCCTCATTCTCTAAATGGGCCCACACTTGAATGGTACTCCAAACTTCTTGGTACTATCAAATCTTGGTTAGAACTTGTAGAAAATTTCATCTCCCAGTTTTCCTTTAACATTACAAATGAGGTGATGCTTTCTGATTTGTGCTCAACTAAAAAAAAGACAGGAGAACCATTTATCATATTCTTACTTCAAAAGCTTAGTCAGTCAATGCTTACTAGGAATTCCTAAAGAACAAAAAGTTAACCTGTGCATTGAAAACTTAGTCCCTAACTTAATGTATGAACTTAAAATCAAAAGTCCAAGCCCTATTTCTAAATTGATGAAAAAAGGGGCTAGTATTGAAGATGCTCTTATTTGTAAGGGAATCCTCAAGATAAACAAGCAAAACACAAACACCAACTCATCTAATGACAAGGCAAAAAATTTCTACAAAAATAAAAATGTGACTAATGATGGCATTATGGATACCTACATAATTAGCACAACAAAATCTCGACTGACTTTGAAAGGTGCAAATCCTATGAATTCAAAAACTCCTAATCAAACATCAGACCCACAACAAAAGATTGAGACTTCCATGTAGGAAAAACCTTGAAGACACCCTAGAACCAAGGACAGGAAATTCACACAATTGGAGATACCTCTTGAGACTACACTACAACTATTACTCAATAATAACTTCCTTCAATTACCCTCAATCAAAGATGAATTGTAAACTAAATCAGATTGGTGGGATGAAAAAAAAAAAGTGATTACCACCGCACCAAAGGACATGACCTCATCATGTTTCCAACTAAAGCATGCAATACAAGACCTCATTGATGATGGTATAATCACATTTGATCCATCACTACTAGCATCCAACTCTAACCACACTATCTTCAAAGATCCTTTGGGTAATCATGACAAAGAGAAACCCTCTAGTTCAAACTAAAATTCACAAGGTAATGTGAATTACACATGCACTGGATATGACTACACCATTAACTATTTTAGTGAGTCAAATTCTTGCATATCCACATTCACCTTAAAGGCTAAAGACCCTCATTGTGTTGTCACTACATGCCATACCAAGATCACCCTACCTAGAGCTCCATCTTGACCTACTACCTCTACTAGACTTACACCCCCTAGTAGACCTGTTGCTCCTACTTCATTTGATTATAGCCTTATTGAATAGCTCGGAAAGACCCCTACACAAATATCCATCTTGGAGCTACTATGTGTATCTCCCTAGCATCAGAAGATCTTGGATCAATCCCTTAAAGAGTCAGTAGTCCCAGATAACATTGATGTTTCCCAGTTCCAAGCCATGGTTGGGAACATATCTACATCACAACATATCACCTTTTCCCCTTGGGATATTCTGAAAGACAACCCCAACCACAATGATCCCCTTCACCTTGAAGTCTTTTTCCATAATGTTAAAGTCAGACATGTCTTGATAGATGGAGGAGTAAGGCTAAATATCTATACACTTAAAGTAGTCAAAGTTTTGGGCTATTCTAAAAATGATGTGGATCCCTCTCAAAGAATCACAATCAAAGCCTATGATGATGGTGAACATTTCTCTACACGGGTCATCATCTTACCTATCAAAGTTGGTCTAGCTACTAAGAACACTTTATTCTAGATCTTGGATATAGAAATGAACTACAATATGATACTAGGCCACCCATGGATCCATCCTACGAAAGTAGTTCCATCTACATACCACCAATGCTTAAAATTCTCCTATAATAATGTAGAGGTCACCATTTCGAGTGATCCAAATTCTTTCCAATTTTGTGCCAATTTTAGAGGAATCACTACATACCAGGTCTTGATAAACCATGTAGAAAATCTACTTGAGTCCTCCAAGTATGTTGATCCTTCCACACTCACACTAGCATCCAAAGGAAAGCTCAAAATCTAAGACCAAGGTTGCGATGAGTACTCCATGTCACATGCCTTTCACATTGGGAAACTTCTTCTGTCTCCCAAGTCATATGGTAAACCTCAACTTATACAAAACAAGCCTAAGTCTACACTTTGAAAGAAACCTTCTATGGCTTTCAATAGTGGAGGTGGACTAAATGAAGAACATGTCTATGAAAATACCTCTACATGGATTGAAAAGGCTAAAGCAGAACAAGAACTTACTCCTATATCCCCTGACAAGTATGGACTTGGATTCATCATCATGTAGAAAAAGGGATATGATGGATGTAGATGTCTAGGATCTCAAAAGAAAGACATTGTTCAACCCATCACTGCATCAGGATGACCTCATAGCTTGGGACTTGGATACAAAGCATTTGTTTTGGGTCTTCCTAATACTAAGTCATCCTTGTTTAAGGATGTGAATGCTTCAAATGATAAGAAAGCATCTGAGAACACCCAACCTAAACCCACCCAATCTGTATCCAACATTGATGATCTTGATGCCTCCCTTGGTCTTGATCATATGTTTGCAGACCCGAATAGCCTACCTATGGAAAAAAACATGTAAATCCACCTATCCCTCAAACCAATTCTTCACCTTGGATCGAAACATTCTGGGATCTAAGTCTGCCTGCTTCTGAGCATGATCTCGATGATATCACTAAAGTAGATATCCATATATGCCTTTGAACAAAGCTTATTCAACACTGATGATGGAATTTTCCTAGTTTTCCCTGAACTTATTGATTGGGACCAACATGGACCACCAACATTTGACTAGTTTGAAAATGATGACACCATCGCAAAATTCTTTGAGCTCCATGAAGATTTACCACAAGGTGATCATAAGTCTAGATTTTCCATTGATCTAAACATCATGGCATATTTTAGGGAGTCAACTCCATCTTCTAGTTGCAAAATTGGGAAAATAACAAAAAAAGATACAAGTAGGTCTCTTGGTGAAAACTTAAAGGCATCATTAGACCATGAAAAAGTAAAAATAAAGGACATATCTGAGGGTGAAAAACTCTCTAAGGTGCCCAAGGATGGAAGATTGGAAACACCCCCATTGAAGGAAAAATCAGCATTACTTGTGGAAATGACAAAAGAGTTTAATTTGGGAACTCCTAACAACCCCAAGGTCATACATTTTGCAGCCTCATTATCAACAAAGGAAAATGATGAATTTATCAAATTCTTTCTAGAGAGGCAGATCAACTTTGCCTGGTCTTATGCAAACATGCTAGGATTAGATCTTGAACTAGTCCTTCATCACTTACCACTAAATCTAGGAGCAAAACTAGTAAAGAAAAAGTTGAGAAAAATGCATCCTCAAGTTGCTCTCCTTGTTAAAGTTGAATTGAAGAAATTATTGGATGTCATCTTCATAAGAGCCATTGATTATGTAGAATGGATATCTAATCTTGTACCAGTGAGAAAACACTTTGGGGGCATCTGAATATGAGCTAACTTCTATGATCTTAAAAAGGCATGTCCCAAGGATGATTTTCCTTTACCAAATATAGATACCATTGTAGACATGACAACTAGGTATGAGATGTTATCACTAATGGATGGCTTTTCTAGCTATAACCAGATAAGAATAGCCCCTGAAGATCAACACAAAATAGCTTTTAGATGCCCTTGGGGAATATATTGTTAGAAAATCATGCCATTTGGTCTTAAAAATGATGGGGCAACATATCAAAGAGCAATGACTACAATCTTCCATGATTTCATGCACATCCTAATGGAAGACTATGTTGATGACTTTGCAAATCCTATAAAAGAAAAGATCATTTGGGCATCCTAGATCATATATTCAATAGAATGGAAAGCTATAAGCTCTATCTAAATCCAAAAAAGTGTGTATTTGGGGTTGTTCCTAGAAAGCTCCTAGGATACATTATTTCTTAATGAGGCATTGAAGTGGATCCCGAGAAAGTAAAAGCAATACTTGACATGCCTCCAAAAAATCTAAAAATATTAAAAGGACTACAAGGAAGATCACAGTATATCCATAGATTCATTACACAACTAGCAGATAAGTGTCACTCCTTTCAATACCTCTTACATAAAGGAGTATCCTTTCAATGGAACAAGAAGTTTCAAGAATCTTTCCAACAGCTCAAGGATTATCTTCTACATCCACCAATTTTAATGGCTCCTATTCCAAGCAAGCCATTTATTCTATACATATCTACTACAGATATGGCATTAGGATCTCTCTTAGCACAAAATGATGAACAAGTAAGAGATCGAGCCATATATTACATCAGAAGAACCCTTGCAAGCTATGAACTAAATTATTCACTCATTGAATGAGCCTATCTTGCTATTGTCTTTGAAGCCCAAAAGCTAAGACATTACATGCTCCATCAGAAAACTATGCTCATCTCTAAGATTGACCCACTAAAGTATCTCCTATGTAGGGCTACTCTCACAAGATGCTTAGCCAAATGGGTCATGATCCTTAGTGAATTTGACATAGAATATGTAGATAGATAGGCAATCAAAGGGCAAGTGATAGCAAATCAGTTAGCAAAAGTACCTATGTCAGATGATCATCCCATGTTGATATAATTTCCAAATGAAGCCATATTTCACATGGATGTAGCTAATGAATAAAGTCTTTATTTTGATGGATCACATACACAAAATGGTTTAGGAGTTGGCATTATGTTTATCACTCCCTAAGGAGACATAATCCCCAAGTCATATAGGATAGCATTCCATTTACAAACAACATAGAAAAATATGAGGCACTAATCATAGGACTCAAGCTAGCTATCCAATGGAACATTCAACATTTACAAGTCTTTGATGATTCCTAGTTGGTCATCCACCAAGTCAATAATGACTATGAAACCAAAGATGATAAGTTAATGCCTTACAAGTAGATGGTAGACTTCCTTAAGTCTAAATTTGTCACTATCTCTTTTTGTTAGCTACCAAGAATACATAACAAGCAAGCTGATGCTATGGCTACCATCACTGCTATGATTGATATGCCTCAAAATGTGGAACATTGTGAATTCCTTGTTGAGTAACTTTTAATTCCAGCATTCAACCTCCCTCAACTTGAGTTTTTGTGTGAACTTGTTGGTCCCAATTCTCCCTAGTATCAAGACATTTACAATTACCTACATGTCCAAATCCTACCACCCAAATTATCCAAAAATGACCATCAAGCCTTTATCTATCAAACCACTAGATACATCATCATTAGTGACACCCTTTATAAGATATCCTTTGACCAAACCCTTCTCAGATGCCTTGGCTCGCAAGAAGTTGAACTTCCTTACACGAGGTTCATGAAGGTATATGTGGAAGTCATTTCAATGGTCTAAGTCTAGCCAAGAAACTTCTTAGAGTTGGATATTATTGGCCAACAAGAATCTTAACAAGAATTGTAGCTAGTCATATCTCCATAGCCCTTTCCATAATGGGCATTTGATCTTATTAGAGCTATTTCTCCTCCATCCTCTAATGGTCATAAGTTCATTATGATAGCAATAGAATATTTTCCCAAGTGGGTTGAAGTTGTCCCTCTGACCTTCACTACTCGAAAGTAGATTTCAATGTTTATTCTAAACTACATCATCTGTCGGTATGGAGTCCCCTTGGATATTATTAATGACCATGGTAGTTCATTTCAAAATAAAGATGTAGATAAGCTCTATGAGAAGTACAACCTATACTGTGGATATTCTATTATTTACCATCCACAAGGAAATGGCCAAGTAGAAGCATCTAATAAGACCATTGTTAAGATTCTCCAAAAGATTGTCAATGATTTTGGTTGAGACTAGAAACTACAACTAAATCCAGCTCTTTGAGCCTACCAAACAAGTGTGCATGATCCTAGTAGTGTAACACCATACTCTCTTGTCTATGGCACTGAGGCCATACTTCCCATTGAAGTTGAAATTCCATCATTGAGAGTATCCCTACAAGATGTTGTTGATGATGAAACCTACCGAATATCTAGACTCCATGAGTTGGAAATGTTTGATGAATAGAGAAAAGTTGCCTTGACACATCTCCAAGCTTACCAAAATTGACTCAAATAGAGCTATAACAAGAAAGTCCAAGGTCATCAATTTGAGATCGGTGATCCAATACTGAAGATGAACTACAAGACTCAAAACCATAGAGAAAAATAAGGCAAATTTGAACCAAATTAGGAAGGACCTTATATAGTTACTACATCATTTGGGTTTGGAGTATATCAGCTTGAAACTCCAGAGGGTGAACCATTTCCCATGTCCATCAATAACATGCATCTTCACAAGTACTACACTTAATTCTGTCTAAAAGTCCTAAAAAAAATCAAAAAATGGCAAAAAGTCTTGAAAAATATTTTTTTTTAAAGTAAAAAGTCATGAAAAAATGGATGCCTTGATAAAAACTTGGCAAATAGGTGTCTTGGCATGAAAATTTGAGTCAAGAGAAAAATTCTATCCAAAAAGTGAAAAACCTGGCAAACACGCACTTTGGGCAAGTACCATGGTGAAAACCTAGAAAATAGGCACCATGTGTAGTCATTTATTGCTCCTCCATCTATCTGGATTCTATCTAGTTTTTTCCCCTATTGTCATTCCTTGATCATATCTATCATCTTACAATACATTTTTGGCTCCTTGACCATGGTTCAAGAACCGGTTAATATCCATTGTTATCTTACCTAACACATCACCAATCTGTACATACTCTGTCATTGGCCTTTGTACATAGTTTGCATCTTGTCTGGGGGCATATTATGTATATGGTACATGAGTTTGAAATTAAATTGGGGGCATAGCCCTAAGCCCTTTTTATCCATTGGACTTATTGCATAACAGATTAGAGCTAACACTTGTTTATGCTTTTACAATCCTAAAAAAAATCCTAAAAATCCAAATACGATCCTAAAAAATCTTAAAAATTCAAATACAATCTTGAAAAAATCTTGAAAATTCAAATGCAACCCTGAAAAATTTCTAAAAATCATAAAATGTCCTTTAAAAATCACTAAAAATCATAAAATGTCCTGAAAAAATCACTAAAAATCATATAATGTCCTAAAAAAATCACTAAAAATTAGAAAATGTCCTTAAAAAAACCTAAAAATTGTAAAATGTCCTAAAGAAACCAGTCACTCAAAAACATCAAAATATCCCAAAAACCCTCAATAGTTGATGTCAATAATCATCCATTTTGCATAAAGACTTTCACTTTGTAGACCAAAACTCAAAGCATTGCACTTCCACAAGAATCACACCATCTAAGCAACGTGAATCAACAATCAATCCAACATGTCACTATAAGCCTATCAATGAATCAACAATCACAATCATCACATGATCAACCTATCAAACACTATCCAAAGACCTAAAACACTAAAAATCAAGTAATAATGGACAAGAATAGCTATTGGCTCATGTTGTTTTGTGAGGTATTTATTTTTGCTTTGTTTTTCTTCGATCATGCTCCTATGCCACTAGATGATATAAATTGATCTATGAGAGTGATCAGGATGGTTCATGGTCATCTTTTACTTTCTACCTATTAAAATGTACCTTTGAGAGTCTGGGGCATGCGTATATGCCTTAGGAAGGACAATGTCATTTTCTGTCTGCATCATGCTTTTTTATGCTAAAGGTTTGCATTTTGTGCTTTGGCCCTTTATGCCATGATGCATCACACTCAATTTTCCATATCAAAATAAAGCTCCATTTGACATATAGTGCACTTTAAAAAAGAAAAAGTCTTCTCGTCATACTAACAATTCCTCGTCTCACCTCCTCCATCTTCTATGCCTTCTTCATCCACTACCTTGGTCTCATACTCCGATACATCAAAAAGTATTGTTGTCCTACATTATTGCATATGTCAAAAGTCCAAAATACTCTAAAGAAATACATCTTTACATAAACATGGTATTTATCTTATCTTCACATTTCATTTTGCATTCATTTTACATTAAATTTGCATTCATTCCATACGATTTTACATTTCATTAGTATTCATTCCATATCATTTTACATTTCATTTACATTCATTCCATATCCTTTCCATTGCATTAGGCATTCATTCATGAGAAAAACATGTGGCAAAAGAATAAAACATAGCATTTCCTACGCATAACATGTGATAAATCAATACATGATGTCATCATATATAAGTCCACATAAAAAAGCATAAGTGCATCCATATATAACATCTAAAGCATATGCATAATCCATCTCATATAGTCATCATAACATAAGTACATATCATAAATGTCTCACAACAGTATCATAGTACATGACCATGGTTTACATCAATACTAACTGCCTATAGGCGTGAACCATGAAAGAGCATAACAAAAAGAAAAAAGAAAAATAGAGAAGCCCCTCTATACATGAGCCTTTCAATGTCATCCGATGTTATCCCTAGCCTCATGGCCCTTTTCGAGCCTTGAGGTTGATCCCTCTACTCTCTATGTTAGCCTTATAGGCCCAATCACCCCTATAATGCTCTGTGTCCTCTATCTCTGATGAGAGTGAGATCTCGATGCATGAAAACTCCCTACTCTTTGCCTTGGTGGCACTACTCTCTCATATTGATCCTACCAGTATTGTGCTTCCATGTGTGCCCTACTCATCATCATCACCATCTCTCAGAAGTTTGCATCTTTGATGCTATTGATGAACTCTTGAGACTCCTGCACTACCATCTCTGCCCTATGCACTATGATGTCTCTCTTAGCCATAACTCGATCTCTCTTTGTTGCAACTACATCTCTCTCTCTCTTGTCATGGCATACCTCTCTACCACAACTTGATCCAACTAACTTTGTAGACATTTAATCACCCTCATTAGCTCTAACTAACTAGGCCTTGCCTATATTGGTACTAGTTCCTTGTCAGCATAGTCTACCGGATCCCCCTCCACATCCATCATAGCTACATCCCTAGCCTCCCAATAGTCATCCTCATCCTCTCCCCATCACCACCTCTAACACTATCCTCACCCCAACTATCTCTACCCTCCTCATCATCCTCTCCCTTAACATCCTCATTATCACCACCCACATCATCCTCATCTCCCCCCTCCTCATCATCACCCCTACCCTCCTCCTCCTCAACATCATCCTCTCCCCCATCCCCCTCCTCCTCATCATCCTTCTCATCGTGCTCTACCTAAGACCTCACTCATGGTACTAATAGTGTTCGATCTATCAAATGCCTTAGATGATGTTGTGCAAACCATCTATCATATGTTATCATCATACCTGCATCCACTACATCTATTGCTGCTCCCCATAGCCTCGGTTGTAACTCCTTTAAATGTGCAAATGCCACCTATGTCCTGATAGGTGCTACCCACTCTCAAACCTCTACTCTAGATTGTGCAAATAATGCTAGACTAGTTGGTACATCCTATATCTCCCCAAACTATCTTTGTACCCACTCTGGTAGGTACATCTCCATCACCAAATGCCCAATCATTGTGTGCCCTATGAGATAGCACTCCTGCCTATATTATGGTAGGTGAATATCATCATCATCCCATCTAGGGAAATCTTTGTAAGGTCTCTAGATAAACTATGGCATAGTGTCTATTTGATGTTGAAATTACCTCATGTACCCTAGTGGTCCTCAAGCTAGTACACCCCTATAATTGTATGCATATAGCATGTCCTCCACCAACTATCACTCTACAAGAGGCCTAAATACTACAATGTGATCATAGGCCTAGATCTATAACAATGTACTACTAGTGCTAAATGATAGCCCACCTCTAATGCCACTTGATGCAGATAGTAATACAACATCGCCAACATGCATGGGCCCTAGGAAAACATAGTACCCTCCATGATCATCTACTCTAGAACTTGGCCCCATCCAATAGGGAATCTATGTCCCCACCTATCAGGTACCAATAATCTATAGATAAATTAACATATGATAGATGTCAACTGCTTGTGGCATGCTACCAATAGGTCCCACCCAATCTCATAATCTCAAATCCCTAGCTCCTCATCTCCACATCCAAATAGGTAGTGTAGTGTTTCTCATCCTCTAGCTAGGTCAGACACCACTAACTCTAAATGAATAGGGATCCTAAGGATGTGCCATACATCCTCTAAAGTCATAGTTAGCTCCCCTATCAAGAGATGGAATGAACTAGTCTCTGAGTGCCATCTCTTTGTCAAAGCTATCACTAGAGCCCTGTTCCCCTTCAACTCTGGTATGAATGTAACTTGATATAAACCAAGACTAGCTAAGATCCCTTTCTCCACAACTATCATCTAGTGACATAATGCAAGACTCTACAGCCTATGTCCCCTTGTCCATAATAGGGGCAACTCCTCCTGCATAATCATATAGCCTATGTCAACCTCCCATGGTTTTGCATCTAGTTTACCCTACTTTTGGCCCAAGTTTGACTTAGTTTGACTATATTTTGACTAATTTTTACTTTTTAAAAGATTTTTTTACTACATTGACTTATGTTTTGAACTCTTTCTAGGGTTTTGAACATGTTTACCAAGTTTTAGGTCATTTTGAGCTCATCTGCATCATTTTGACCCTATCCCTATCCATCTATCAGCCTTTTCCCTCCATCTAAGCTAAGTTTGACTAGGTTTGACTTTTTCCTAATCATCCTAACCTTATTTAAACTATTTTTTCAACTCTTCCTAGTTTTTTTAACATGTACTCCAAGTTTTAGGTCATTCGAAGTCTGTTTGCACTCTTTTAGGCCCTTTGCATTGTTCTTTGTTAGCATTTACCCAAGTTTGACCTACATCTACCCTAATTTTGACCACATTTTGACCACTTATACCACGTTTTACCATATTTTAACATGTTTCTAAAATACTCCTAGGGTTATGCTAGTCCACTCCAAGTTTCAAGTTGATCTGAGACCATCTAGACCCTGTTTAGACTCCTAGAGCATCTTGGGGCATAGTTGGGGCTCCCAATTGCACCCAAGGTATACTTGGTCATACCAAGTATTCCCAAATCACACTTGAGCATTTCAAGTGTGCCCATGGTACACTTGGATGCATTTTGAGCATAGTTGGGACATTTGGATGCTGTAACCTGGCCCCATGACCCCCATTTGACCCCGTTTTCCCCCAACAGACTCCTAGGTTCCTAAAAAGCAAGAAAAAGTATGGAAAAGCATGGAAAAGCATGAAAAATCATAAAAAGTACAAATATTTCCTTGATGTACTCATCGTAGGTCTAGTGTGTGCTCGTCCTTGAAAGTATGCACTCGTTTACCACGGTGTTGCTGCCTGGGTAGCCGATCCGTTCTCCTTGCTCCAAAGCTCTTTTCTTCCAAAAGTGAAGGTGAAAATGACTTTCAAAACCCTCTCCAAGCCATTTTATAGTGTTTTTCTACCTAGATGGATGTGCAAGATGCCTTTTTTGTGTTGGTCGCGATACCCTTTCGCACTCCGGAGCCCATAACTTTCACATTTTAGCTCCAATTTTTTATCCGTCAATTGCTATGGTTTTGTTTTCTCATTGTTGATGAAATTGACCTATCATATGCATATGTTGGTCAATTTCTCAAGGGAGCATAAATATATACCACATTACTAGGGCAAGCTTTTATGGCTTTTTTTTTAGCATTCTTTGACACAATGCTCTAAATCACATTGTATCAAAGAGGGGCAAAATGTAGATGCTCAAAAATGGTTTGCATCTACGATTTCATCACTTCTTCATACTAATTTATCCCATTTTATCATTCCACTAATTCCAATCTTTTGGACAACTTGATCATATCTCAACAGTATCTGTCATCATCCATATCCTCTTTCACATCAATTGCATGTCATTTCAAAACCATTTCATATCAACTCAAAATCATTTCATATCAACTAAAAGCCATTTCAAATCAACTTAGAATCACCCAAAATTAGTTTAAATCATCATGACACATATCAAACATCCAAAATAAATCATCATCTATCCAATCCTAGGCATTGTTGTGGATTTTAGTGCCTTGGAAACCTATCAATCTATCAAATCTTATCAATCTGACCTTAGTATTGTCATGGCTCTCAGTGCTAGGTCAAACTATCATTCATGTCATTCAATCTTTGACATCATAAAGTCTTTCAATGTTAGATCATGGCATTATCAACCATTTTAATAATATTGGCTGCATCTGTCAATATTATTATGATCAACCATATCAATCAATCTCGATCTTGTAGCATTTATTATATTGGTTAAATGTTAAGTATCTTTAATTCATATCATGTGTCCTTGGCATGTTAATCAATAAATCAATTTGACCATGGTTTTGGTCTTTCCATCATCATCCTATTCAATCCATATCATCATCACATTTTCATCAAAGGATACTGTAATACTTATTTAATAAAACTGGCCAATCATCTACTAATTTTCTCTATAGGATTAAATAACCCATAATTTAATCCTATGTCATTTTACTAATTATTCTTTATAACTAACCTTCTCAATTAATTAATTTTATTAATTAATTGGTTCATCATTCACAAACCATGGAAATTCTCAATTTCCTAAGTCATATTTTCCACCATTAATTCTATTTTGACTAATTTCTATTTTGTGGAATAAAGGATTTTTAATTTGAATATTTCATAAAATATTGACATCATCATGACACATGGGTGTGACACCTCATGGATTCTCCTTTGACACTTGGCTAAGATATGTCATAATCCAATATTCTTATTCTCTTACACCCATCCATATTTGGCTTCCTTTGTCATAGATTCTTGGCTTTAAGTGGGTTTGAGGTGTCATATGATGTGTCATAGATTCTCTTCCACATTTAGCCATGTTTGACTTCCAAGTGTCATATAATCCCACACTTGGCATCTTGTGTCATATGTGTCATGGATTTTCAAAAGAATCTCATGCCAAGCTACATATCTAAGGGTGACAAATCCAATGCTCTCACCTTGTGTGTTGATTATAAAATGAGCATTCTTTCTCTCATTTTTGGTCCTTGGCTCTTTAGTATTTTTCAATACATCTCTCAAACTAAAATCACAACTTCAAGTATTCTGGTAGCATTATTGTCGCTATAGGCTTTTTCTTCAACATTGTGTGCATTATAGGCAACTTGGAGCTACATCATATAGAGAAGAAAGGACATGGGAGCTAGAAGTGAAAGATGGAGTTTTAGATTTGTTTTCTTCTTTTTATTCATTTGACTTTTATGGTAGACTAGAGGGTGTTAACATATGTTTATTGGGTTTTTGATTTTCTCATAGTATGTTAGATATTAGCCCATTTTCTAGGTCCTACATAACTACTTCTCCTAAGAAAATAGCTCTGATACCAATTATTGAAATACTTGAGAATAACTAGTGGGGAGGGGGTTGAATCAATTATCCAAGGTCTAGATGTATAAATAAAACTTTTCACATCTTAGTGAACCCATAAAACATTTATACTCATGCATGCATCCATAAAATTATGCAATCACTTAAAAATTGTAGGTTACTATCAAATCAACTTATAGAAATGTAAAGCATGAAACATAACAAATTCATCAACACATTTGACAAGATGATTTACATGAAAACCCAATTTGGTAAAAACCACTAGTAATATGCTACTCTTTTCACTCTTCTAAAGTGATACCCTATGAAAAGCCAACCCTATTAAAGGTGACAATACACATTGTTAAATGTGACCCTGTTAAATGATTTCAATCACCTTGTTAGGAGTGAGACTTGGTAGAGGACTTTGGACCATTCGCTAGAAATGTCACCTAGTTAAAGAATTTAAAAATGACTATTAGGTCAACCTTAATCCAAAGGATTTACCTTAGGCTAATACAATTGTTAGAGAGTAATAGTAAGGCTTTGATCTGATACAACTTACAACTTTATTTTCATATTACAAATCACTATTCAATCCTTAATTATGCTTGGGCTTCATAATTTTTAGCTCTAATAGCTTGTTCACCCTTCAAGCATTCATCTCCTTAATCCTTCTTTCTTAAAATGCAATTGCAAAATCTTCTCTTAGGTCAATTGAAGAAGAAAAACCCTTGACTCCTTGTCTCCCTTGGGTTCTTTCACATGATAACCTTGCTTGATGACCAACCATTCCTATAAATAGAAAATTAAGATATTTTGCCACTCATTCTCCATTGTCCAATTTAGGGTTTGGATGGATTAGGTATGATACAATGTATCTACCCCATATCTCATATCTCTTCTAGAAAATTCTCCTAGAATCTACTTTTAATTCACCTAAAATAGTATACCTTAAATTTTGTGCCACCAACTCATCAACCTTATCTTCCACCTGGTTCACACAATTCAAGAAAAAAAACTTGTCAGCTCAGATTCATCAAATCCATGATCTTTTAAATAATGTAACAGGTCAGTATTACCAAGCTTATGATGCTTGGCACATACTGTGTTTCTTGGCATCCAACTAATTTTCTACTCGGCTTGCTTTATCTTTGCTTAGCACCTACTATTCACTTAGTCAAGCTTGGAAAACAAACTTTGTGTAACTTGTTCTTTTAAACTTTCTTAGTGTAACAAGCCTTTGTAACCTTAAGTAGATTATCAATACATCATGTCATCATTGTCTTAACTGATTCTTTTACTTCATTACATAATCATAACTCAACCTTTTCTCTAGGTTCTATTGTTACATCTTTTGATCAAATCCTTTTCATCAATCAAATAAGTGATAGTACTTGAATCTTATAAGTGGTTGTCTTACTATAAAATAGTAGGTTTGAGATCATTGAGAAAACAATGATTGAAACACATAGTCTTCTTCAATAATCTACCTCTTTCAATCTAGTTTCAATAGAAGCTCCTAAACTCAACAACCTTGTCAACAATAAGGGTAAGATCACACTCTTTCCTATTTCAAAAAAAGACTGAAAATACAAGAGAGTTTTAATTTATTTCTAATGTAGCTATAAGACAACTCCCCTCTTCTTTCCATTATGAAACCATAGTATGTCCGTATCATTCTTGAAATTTTGATGAGAATTATTGTTTTTCTCAATTTTTTTATTTTTTTATTTTAATATTTTTTTAGTATGTTTTTTCAAATTTGTGGAGTATTTATTGCATTAATTTCTTGTTTATGATCTCATTTTTCCTTAGGGACATCCCTTGTTTTAAATTGAAGATTTACCATTGTGGCCACACTTGTGTTGTTTTCTTTTAATTGGTTAGTTTATCTCTAGTTTTAAGTTATTCATGAGGCATTTTTTCATGAATAGTGTTGATAAGTGTGTTGTGCTACATTTTATGAAATGGTCATACCAAGAAATATTCCTGATAATCCATGTGCGAGATTGGGACATCATAAGATTGTTTTGTTATAGGATATGAACCTTTTAGATAGGGTTCTTGGAACACCATACCTTCTTATAATGTAAATAGGAACTCATTCAAAATGCAAATAGTATAAAAATATATTGTCCTATAACTTGTTATAGTGTGAATAGACACCATGTTAAGAACCTTAAGCAAGGGTGTTCAAAGCCATAAAAATTATGAGCACTTGAATCGTCAGAACTAGGTAGAGTTGTGAATTCAGAAAATGGTTATGATAAGAATAAGGAACTTGGAGTAGAAGTTATGTGATGTTGATATTGACCAAATATCTGATAATTATGAATAACAAAATAGTACAAAGTGACCAATTTGTCCAACTATGAGTCAACCAAGAAAAGATAAATAACTAAATAAAATGACAACCAAGTTGTTGCATTTGATTTATTTGTAAGAAAATTTTGATATTAAGCTAAAAGAATGGAATTCTTGTACTTTTGAAGGAAGATAAACCCTAGCAAGGGAGGACATCCCTCATCAATAAGTTAATTATTGGACTACAATCGTAACATTTAGTCAATACAAGGAGAGCAAATAACTCAAGCTAGTAAAGAATAAACTTAGTTTGTGAGAACTAATAGAGAATATGATAACATTGGAGATGAATAATTATCAAGCATAGGGTAGTGTATGTAGAAATTAGAGTTACCGAAAAAATGAACTTTAGACATAAGTATAACTAAGAAGGAATTCTGAGTAAATGGTACCATCTATGAAATGAGTAGGCTGACAGTACTATCGATTGGTAAATAGAAATGACATTAATTAAATAAGAATGAGGAAGCCAATAATAACAATTCACAAAACATGAATGATCTAACCTAACAATATTGGACAACATTATTGAACTTCAAATACATTGTTAGCATGGTTGAATTTTTGAACCGTAAGATATTAGGTAAACATCATTAAGTCTTAAAAAAAAAACTTTAAGAAATTCTTGTCCCAAGTAAGAAATTATGTAAGGGATACTTATGTCAAGTAGTTGAGGATTATAGTAGGTACATTAATGTTGGGTGATACCTAATCAATAGAATTGTGTAATAATCAATCCTAGGAAAAGTTTATCTATGCCATGAACTTTGTTTATAGTCTCTTAAATTAAATCAGATATACAAATAAAGCTATTATGAATGTTATGTAAATGCCTCAAAAATTGGACCATTTATGCTATGGCTAGGAAAGTCCTCTTAATGATGGATATGTCTCTAATTTTGGATGACTTTCAAGAGGAATTCAAATGCAAGGGGGGGAAGGTGTAAGGCCCCTTCCCCAGAACCTTATTTGAAACCCTAAATAACATAAATATGGTTAGAACTAGGAAGTGTAAGGAGGTGATATGTCATGTCTTTGTCTCTTGTGTATAGAATGTTAATTATAAATTGTTACCATACACCTTATAATAGAATAATGATAAGTAGGTTTTAGGATTTAGTTATTCCATGATTGGCATTCTCCTTATTAATATTGGACTCGAGATCTTACTAAGAGTGATATACATTTTAGTCATTATTATGCTAAGTATCGTATTCAAAATTTTATCAACTTGGTAAGCTAAGACTTTATGGAATAAAGATTCAAGATGTTATAACTTAGAAACTATGCTAATGGGTTCATGGTATGTTATGATCTATTAGGATAATTGATATAGGTGGTCATTGTGGAAAGATGAATCAACACCCACCCTTGTGAGTACCAATAATAATCATAGACAAAAATTGTTATCAATTTAGATAAAGGCATACGTGGTAGAGCTTGGTATGATGTAAATATAATAATCCAATTGCTATGTGGTGGATCATAATTAAGATGAGGATATAATATATTGACTAATAGATATAATGGGTTTACCTAATGACTAATTTTGAATCTATGTAGGCATGTTTATGAAAGCATCCTAATTTCTTGACACTAGTGATCTTAAAGACATATGTCTTACAATGTAATATCTCATAATGATAATGAGATAGTGTTAGTAATCAAATTATATTTAATTAAATCCAAGGATAATAGTCATGATGTTTACATTTTGGTGATTTTGATCTAAGGTACGTATTCAGAACTAATTTTCATGTTGGTTGATTTAGCAGTGCAGATTCAACATTTAATCATTATGATAGGAAATGGATTATGGTGTAGTTTAGAATATTATTAGGATCATTTGAATTGATAATTAATGTTGGTATGCAAAGTTTGAAATTTTAATATTTTATATGCTTTATATGAAAATGATAGGGAAATGAAAGTTGACTATGAAAATTGGGTATGTTAATGTGAATTATTTAATATGAAATTTGTCATGCATGTATATACATGTATTTTTATATGATTTTCTTGGACTACTAATGCTCAAGTTTAGTGTGCAAGAATTTAACAATGGGATTTAATGGGGAATCAAGACTCAAGCCCATGTGAACATGACATAGCCAAGGAAAATCTTTGGAAGATTCAAAGCTTCATTGTGATGTATTTATTTTGTAAATGTGACTTTGCATGTGTAGTAAATTTAAATTCATGAATACAATAGAGACATATCATTTTGAATTGTGATGTTTTTTAATGTGTCACTTAACACTTGTTTTGTCTATGTGGAGATGACATGACATTTAGGGTTTTTGGAAAAGAAACCTAACCTAAACCTAACCCCAACATAGTACCCAAGTTGACCTTACATTGGAAGGTGTTAGGATAAGTACTAGGTATCCATTTGAATTTCGAATTCCAATTTTCCATTAACTTTTGGGGATCAAAAAGTGGTCCTAGGGGGTTGTTTTGGTGAAAAATAAATGCCCACATGTTAGCACTATGGGTTGGGGGTCTAGATTTAAACTTTGGTAGGCCTAGATGACCTTGGGAACCATCCAAATAAGTCACTTTCAAACCAATTCGAAATTTGAGTTATCCCATGAGTTTATTCCCACTTTTCCCCCTTAGTCAAAGTAGCAATTTTGGTAGGGACAAGGGTGTAAGAGGGAGGGGCTTGATGTTTTTTCCCAAAAAGGATAGTGGGAGAGCCCTTTTAAGGGACTTAGACAAGCTAGTAGAGTGTTCACCCACTCTCTAAGTTTAGAGACAGACAGGGTTTTGAAGGGGGAAGGCAAGGAAGGGAGCTCTTCAACAACTATCATCTCCTTTTTGGTTGTATTGGAGGTTGGTGTTCATGCCATTACTATCATTGAAGTGCATAATATTGTTGAATCTATGTTCATATAGAAATGAAACTATGCAATGTGTGTTGTGTTGTAAATGTTGTGAGGTGTTTATTGTTGCATTGTTCTCCTTGATTTTATCTCTTTTTTTTATCTTTGTTTTGACATGAGTATTGTTTCATGGGTGTGAGGACTTCACTCACCCTTTGGTAAGGGAAGAGAATTCTAGGGTGAAGGGGTTAGCTGGGCTTGAAAATGTATTTGAGAACCTTGGAGTATGAGATCTATTGAATGCCATAATCACTCATATTCTTGTTGGGGTTGATAAGGGAAGTATGATGTAGAAATGAAGTTTATGGAGTATGGGATCCAAGGAAGCTACAACTGATGGTAGTGTGTTTGGAGGATCACTGTGAAAGCTCCAAAAGGGCATGGATTTTTTTGATTTATGATAGCCTTAAAAGGGCATGAAAATGGTTTATTATAGATACTATTGATATGGTAGGTCTCCATTTGAAAAGCACACCTTCACCCTACATTCATGGTTCTATTTGTGAACCTTTGTGAAGTATACCCTAGGATGAGATTATTTAAGTGTCACAATGTAATGTATATGCATTTGCAGGATTGTATGTGAAACTTGGTTTGAGCCTTGTTCCCCTAGCTCATGGGTGGTCTCTTTGGAGGCCTATGGTTGGCAGGAGAGTACCCATGGTTCTTGTTGTTTTGTTGTGATGTAGTGTAGATTTTGTGCTGAAAGGAGGAATGGAAAAAGCTTGGAACGATCATCTTGTAGTGAGCTTGAAAGAGGAAACTGGTCTTTGTGCATTGTACATGTTATGGAGAATCTCTTTTCACCTTACTCATACTATTGCAATTAATTATTGTGTATTAACAAGGAAGGGATGGGTTGGATTGTATTGCATTTGAAAGAATGGAGTCTTCTCTAGGTTATTGAATATTGCATTGTATAGATGAATCCTTCAATGTTGTCAATGGTGTATTATACTAAGGTCTGCAGTTTATGTAATTTTTTTTGTTAAGGATAGATCCATGAAAGAAATGAAGAAATTTGGATGCTAGCATATGAATTTGTATTGTAAAATTCAATGACATGCATTTGGTTGCAATGAAATGGAAAGGTTTAAAATCATAATAATCATATACATGATCTAAAAGAAACTTATTTTGTAAGATATCTCATTGTTTGATACTCATGTAATATAAGTGTTAGTATCATGCTCATTTTTAATCATGAATTAATACATTTCAAAATTGTTCTTTATATAAGTAAATTTCATGATGCATTAATTCAATGAGAATTATCGTTTAAGTTCCATTATAGATAGGAAGGATTAATCTATTTTCTTCATCATTGATCTTGTTTCAAATTATTTTTCAATTGTTAAGTTAATTGTTCAAGTGATCTTGATAGATTCATTAATCTTCATAGTCATATTAAAATGTTTAATGACATTGTGTTACTACCCTAACGATATTTGCAATATCAATTTTAAATAGAGAAGATGAAGCAAATAGATATTAGAGAAAAAAAAATTAAAGATGAACACAATGTCAAGCTAAATGATAGGGTGGGAGAGACTATTACACTCTCTAGAAAATGTATGGGGTGGTAGAAATAATTCATTCCCAAAATTATAGACCAATAAAATATTCATAGAGAATATTTCATAGAATCTTTGACTTCTAAGCTTAATCATATATAAAGTAACAACAAACCTTATATATATATATATATATATATATATATATATATATATATATATATATATATATATATATATATATATATATATATACACACACACACATACACGAGAAATATGTATGATCCATGAAGGTCACATAAAGTGAACTCAAAGAATATATATGGATTTTAAATTGTACACATTTCCCCAAAAAGAATCGACCACCCTAATATAACAAAAAAACATTAAAGGGTGTGGTCAAGTTAGAAAAATATGGCAAGTGTTGGAAAGGTACAGAAGAGTGATTTTCAAAATTTGAATTCTGAGAAGGGCAGGATTCCTTTGGACTGTCAGAATCGGATCCCTTGCTTGGAGCATGGGTCATAGAAGGAGGTCGATCAATGATCTTTTGGTATAGGAGATCAGTCAGAGAAAGATGATGGGGACCTAGATGCTCCCCCCAAGGTGGTGTTCAAGATTCCTTCAATTCCCAAAATGGGTCTACCTGGCTCTACTAAATGGTCATCTCTTTTTGGGGTCAAGCCCACAAGTAAGTCCTCTTTCCTACCTGTCAAGATTCTACCCGAGGCAGAGAGTGGATCTTGTGCCATTTCCATTCTGGATGAGCTCATGGATCATAGTATTAAATCCATGGCTTCCACCATGGTTGGAAAATTCTTAGGGCCAATGCCAAATATCAATGTTGTGAGAACATTTATAAAGAAGAAATTGGCCCTCAAAGGTCAAGTTCTAGTCATGGCCATGGCTAAGGGCTTTTTGTCCTTTAATTTCTCATGTTTCAAAGATATCTCTAACATTATGTGTGAGGGACCGTGGTTCATTGGTCATTCCACTCTAGTTCTCTAAAAGTGGTCATCAAAGATGAATCCAAATGACTCATTCTTTGTGCAAGCCCTTGTCTAGGTAAGGCTACCTAAGCTTCCCCTAGAGTTCTGGAATGAAGATGTCTTTGTGGGGCTTCCTAGCTCCTTTGGGGAGCTTCTCTCCATAGATTTGATTACTACCTCTAAAATATGACTCACTTATGCTAATATTTGCATAGGGGTAAGAGAAGGTATTGACATGCCAAAAACTATGGCATTTCATTCCAAACTAGGAGTGCATGTTCAAAAACTGATTTATGAGACCGTGCCATTCACATGTTTCCTTTGTTTAAAATTAGGGCACAAGGAAAATCAATGTCCTAGCGCAGAAAATAAAAAAAAGTAAGTCCACTAGTACTACTATCAAGGGGAAGAAAATGATTTGGAAATAGAAAACTTCTAAGCTTTTCAAGAACCAGAATGGTACTGTGGAAAAGAAAAATGCCTTTCAACAGGAAGGAGATCAAAGTATTGAAGGCGATAAAGGACCAAATGTCTCAGATAAGGAAAATAAGAATGACCTTAGCCAGTAAGGAGATCATAGAAAGGAAAGTGATATAGGACCAAAAGTGTTTGAAATTGAGGGCCAAGCCACTGAAGCTATAGTTGTGGTAGGAAATAACTTGTTGATCGAGAAAGAGTAGGACATTGGTAGGCCGGAGACCCTCCAAATGAATATTTTTCCAAAAATAGTTTTGATAATCCTAAATAGCAAAGTTGGTGGTCTCCTAAGGGTAATTGCACTCAAACTAAGAGATGGAACCATTGATGATGGGATTAGTCAGGTTAGAAATGAACCGGATCTACCTATTGTTCTCATAGCAAATTTGTCTATGTCCAAAGATCTAGGGATGAAGATTTTAGATCTTATAAACAATTCTTCCCTAGAATAGATATCAAAAATGGGAGGAATGGATTAACAGTTGCTCTTAGAACTAGAGTATGGTTAAAAAGAAGAAGAATAAAAATTGCAACCATCCTCCACTGTCTCCAGCAATGACCAAAAGTAGAGTCTAGGTTGATGTTGGGGTAAAGCTTAAGTCTCTAGGTAGGAGAAGCTTGAATGAGACTTTGTAAGATGAGACTAGAAAGAACTTGACAGATGGGATCTAGAGAACCATCAAGGAATACTCTAGAAAAAAGAGATGAAGATCATATCTCAAAACATAAGGGGCCTAAATGGTGCCCACAAGTAGGAGATAGTTTAGAATATGCTTAGAGACCAAAGATCTAAATTTTTACTTATCCAAGAAACTAAAATGATAAAAGATGTGGTAGGAAAGTTGTCTTTCAGCAAAAATATGAGTAGTGAGGCTACAAATTCAGAGGGAGACATAGGGGGGGTGTTGATGATCTTGAACAAAAAGGCTTTTCAGATGTCTTCTATTCATAATGAAGGTAATGCTCTCCTTTGTAAGGTTTCCCATGTACATAATGGTGACTCTTGGTTTATTTCAAATCTATATGCTCCCAACACTAAAAGGGAGAGAAGGGTCTTTTTGGCTAAGATCCTTGATGTTATACATAATTGTAACATAAATAAAGGGGTTATTATGGGGGATTCCAACTCCCTCCTTACTAATTATGAAAAAGCTAGTGGGCTAGCCCCAGATCAAGATAGTAAATTAGACCTCTCAAATTTTATTAACAATCTAGCTTTCATGGATGTTGATTTCTTAGGGGATAGTTTCACTCGGTGTAAAAGGAGAGTTGGTGGGGACTGCATCCAAGTCCATCTTGATAGAGCCCTAATTTCCCCTGCTTGGATGTAAACCCACTCTTATAGAGTTTCCCTTCTCCCTAGAGTTGGATCAGACCACTCTCCCATCTTACTCTCTTTTAGTCCTTTGATGGTCAAACAAAATTTCCCTTTTCATTTTGAGAAGATGTGGACTTCCCATCTAGATATAGAAGCCAAGATTTCTTCTTGGTGGAACATAGAGGTGGAAGGTATTGCAATGTTTAGGATTGCCCAAAAATTGAAGAATGTGAAAAGAAACATTAAAGTTTGGAATAAGTCAAAATTTGGGCATATATTCTAGGAGACGGATGAGAAGTTAGACCAACTTTGTATTGTCCAAGAAGAGATTCAGCTAGAGGGATATAACAACCTGAATAGGATTGAAGAAAGGTCAATTCTATCCGATCTCCATAATATCATAAGTAGAGAGGAACACTTTTGGAAGAAAAGATCAAGAGTTAATTGGCTCAAAGAGGGTTAATAGAATACCAAGTTTTTCTATTTATCTACCTTAAAGCATCGAACACATAATAGGATTTCAAGCATCAAAAGGGGGCAGACCTTATTTACTAAGGATAATGAGATTGCAGATGAAGTTGTGAAGTTCTTCTCTTCACTTCTTTCTAAGGATCCTTCTCTCTCCTTCATAGATCAAGAGGACATTTTAAATGTTATTCCTTCTTTGTTGAAGGGTCACCACAATTCTATACTGAAGGCTATTCCATCTCCATAAGAAATTTATCAAGCCCTTACTTCTCTTCCTAGTGATAAAGCTCCTAGCCCAGATGGATTTTTGACTTTCTTTTTCTAGATATATTGGGAGGTGGTCAAAAGGGATGTTTTGAAGGATTTGCAAGATTTTTTGGGGCTAGGAACCTTTTGAAAGAACTCAATGGATAAGTTCAGACCCACTAGTCTTTGCAACTCATTCTACAAAATCATCTTGAAAATTTTGACCACCAGGCTTCTTAGTTTTCTTCATCTGATCATCTCCCCATACAAAAATTATTTTTTCCTAGGTAAGGATTTTTGCTTAAGTTGGATCTATCTAAAGCTTATTATAGGGTGGACTAGAATTTCTTGATGGTTGTCCTCCAAGCTTTTGGTCTTGATGCCAAAGTTTGTAGACTCAACCTCCTCTCTATCCATATTGGTCAATGGTTCTCCCTTGAATTTCTTCTTCCCCTTAAGAGGGTTGAGACAGGGTGACCCCTTATCCCCGATTCTTTTCATTATTATAGCTAAGTGTTTGGGGGCATTAATTTTAAGGAAAATATAGGATTAGAGCCTACATGGTCTCAAGCCTTCATCGGAGAAAACTTCTTTCACCCATAACTTTTTTATGGATGATACTATCCTGGGTGGAGATGCCTTGATCTAGGAGGCCAAAGTGTTTAAAGGTTTGTTGAATACCTACACGAGTGGTTCATGTCAAGCTATAAAGTGGGATAAAAGTTTGGTCTACTTTATCAACACACCTTTAGAGAGATAGAGGAAAATTGCTTATATCCTGGGATGTCATGTTGAGTTTCTTCCAACAAGTTATCTTGCAATGCTATTGGGGTCCAAACCTCTAAAATCCTTCTAGAATGGTATCATTAATAGATTCAAAAAGAAACTAGCTTGTTGGAAAGGAGTCACCCTTACTCAAGCAAGAAAATGTACTTTTTCAAAATCTACCCTTCAAAATCTCCCTACTTATGCCCTCAGCCTCTTCAAGATCCTGGTTAAGCATGCTGATAGAATAGAGAAGATTCAAAGAGATTTCTTATGGATAGGCATTGAAGATAATAAGAGATATCATCTTGTTGCTTGGTACCATGTCTATCTCCCTAAATGCTATGGTGGTCTTGGTATTAGAAAAATTAGACATCTCAACAATGCCCTATTAGCTAAGTAGCTATGACACAATTTTCAGAGCTTAGGAGAACGGAGAGATATCATGGTGGAGAAATATATAAGAAGGCAGTCTCTCAATTTTTTTCTTAGTGAGGTTGAGACACCTCAAGTATCTTACATATGATACAAGATTCTAATGGAATTTTTTTTGGCCAAGTCTAAGGAAAAATGGAAAGTAGGCAATGGTGAAAATATCTTTTTCTAGCAAGATAATTAGCTAAGCCAAGGACCTCTTATTGACAACCCTAACTATGGGAGATGGGCAGAATTATGTATAAGAAGATTTGGTCTGAAAGTTAGTAACTACAAAGCTGGTCAATAATGGAAAGACCTATCTCTAGTCTCCAAGGACCTCAAACCTTTGATGATTATCCTAAATGTTATGATCCTTAATAACAAGAGGGATGAAGTCATTTGGGGAGACAACTCAAATGGGAAATACTCTATTGCTTTAGGTTACTTCTTGATGTGGGATAGAATGGAGAAACCCATCTGGGCTAAGGCCTAGATTCCTAGTCTTACCCCAAAAATTAACATACTTTTTTGGCTTCTTCTCTAAGAAAAAGTGCTTACACAAAGAGAGGTTAGATTATCCCTAATAGATGTAGCCTTTTCAAGCAAGATTTGGGGATGGTTAATCACCTTTTTATTCATTGTCCCTACTCCTCTAAGGTTTAAAATCTTTTGACCAGGGACTATGGGGTCAGTTTGTGTATCCTAGAAAACATCCAAGAGTTCTTCAGATAATGGAATAGTGTGCACGTTGGAATGAAGACTCAGATGTTATGCTCCTGGTCTCTTCTACACTTCTATTGGGGAATATGGAAAGAGAAAAATAATCATATCTTTAGAGATAGTGAATCCCCTACTTTTGTCATTGTAGAAAAAATTGACGGTTTAGTGAAGGAGAATTTTTTCATCAGAAAGGAGAAGACATAGAAGAAGGAAATAGCATAGAAAAGAAAAAGGACAGGGATAAGAAAAGATAGGAGGCTAGGTGGCTTTTTCCCCCTAAAAACTAGCATAAAGCCAACTTTGATGGGGTAGCCAAAGGGAATCCTAGTCCTACTAGGTATGGACGAATTATTAGAAATAGTCATGGGGGTAGTGTTGTGGCTTTTTCTTACCCTCTTGGGTCTCATTCAAAATATTTTGTTGAGGCCAGTGCAACTTGTCACATTGTTAAATTGGCCCTGGCTTCTGGGATCGAGAACCTTTGGTTGGAGGGGGATTCTTTAAATATTATTAATTATTTAAATGATTAATCTTTGCCCTCTTGGACCATTGCAAATGTGGTGGAGGAGATTAAATTTGACTTGGGAAAATTTAACATGGTCTACATTAGCCATGTGTATAGGGAGGCCAACTTAGTTGTGGACTAGTTTGCAAACAAAGTGGTAGTCAAAAACATGGTGATGCTGTGGCATAATAACAATAGCTATCTAGGGACTATGAAAGATTTAATATTGCTTGATCATATCTAGGGAAGTAAGAAGGAAATCCAATATTAATTATGGAAAGATTTGTAAGATTGCACATCGAACAAGGAATAAGTGTAAATCATGCGAAGGTATTAACTATCCATCATATCAAGTACATATGGAACATTTTATGGGTCAATTTTCCTTCTACCATTATAATTGCCAAGTGTAAAATATTCTTCAGTGTTCAAAATTTGAAGGAAGCTGAAGTCTACGAGACAATAGTGAGCAGGTGCAAGATTTTTGAACTAGAGGACATTATGGTAGGGGGAAGAAGTAGGAAGGAGCTGATGGGGGAGGTAGAAAATTGGAGGAAAAGATAGAAGGTTTGGCATAAGTTAGAGAAGGTCGGTATTATGAGATTCATAGAAAAACTCCATAGATTCAATAAGGAGATCACTAAGATTATAGTGAAATCATGAAAGGATGGGCGTGTAAAAATTGATGGGGTCACTCATCAAGTTAATGTGGAACTGATTGCCTAGGTCACGAAGATCCCCTTCAAGGGGATAAACTTTTTTAGAGACAAGAAAATGTTAGCTAATGCAATCAAAGACTTTGTGAAGGATGAGGATGAAAGGAAGAAACTGGTGAAGACTAAGACATATTATGAAATGGAATCAATTAAAAAGCTTTGGAGGTATGTCTTAAGGGTTATTATCAAATATATATCTCTGGATACTCGATTCGATAGGGTCAGACCACATCACTTCATTCTGTTAAATAATTTTAGGCATGACATAAATATTTCGTTTCCTTTTTATCTTTTCACTTTAATGAGTAAGGGCAGTGAGAGTTTTAAAATGAAACCTACTACAAATTCAGCCCTTCTAGTTTATGAGTACCTAAAGGCTTAGACCAAGGGTAAATCCTTTGGTGAAACTAGGGATGTATCTGAGGAAACTGAGAGCTCAAATTCTAAGGAAGTTCAAAGCATAAATTTAGAAGATGAGGATAATACCCCCTCTAAAGGAAAGAAGTCAAAGAAAGGGGAGAAAAATTCTCCCTCTAAAAGCATTGTTCCTAGCAAAAAGAGCCCTTGGGGCTTAACACCCAATCCCCCCAAGTCTGAGGAACAAGAGAAGGAGGAACATAATGTTGAAGAAGAGGAAACAGAGTCAAAGGAAGAGATGAAGGGGGAGAATAGTGAGAAGGTTGAGGAGGATATGAAAATTATGCCAAAGAACCCCAAGAAATAGAAGGCCAAGGAGGCTTCACTGCAAGAAGAAACAAAAGACATAACTCCTACAATTTTGGGCCCTGTCCCTTCTATTTCTTCACCATAGGGGAAGATAGATTCTCTAGTGGAAGATAGTGGGGAGATGGTTTTGAAAGATAGGAGGGGGTTGTGGAGACACTTCAATACTAAAATGGTGAAGATGGGGATTGTCAAGGAGACAATGACTCCCCAAGTGATGGAGGATAAAGATGGAAAAGTCCATTTTGATGAACTTATTAACCCGATTCTAGTTGCAATCTCTGACAATGTGAGAGAATATAGGCTCAATCTTCTCAATAATGCTAAAAATAGCATGATAGATAACTTTCACTCTATCAAGTGGTTCTTTGATGAGATAGTATAGCTCAAGGAGAAAAGAAGCCACAAGGATAGCCATATGAGTAGTGACCAAGGAAACCATGCTGACTAGGAGGATCGAATCTCAATGGTTGAAAAAAGAATTCAAAGGATGGAGACTTCTAATCAAAACCTGGCTAATTAGGTGATTGTAACTCTGAACACCCTGAATGAGAATATCAATAGTCTGGGTGAATCACTAAAGAATGATGGATTTGGTAGGGAAAAAGATGATAAGGCTAGTATGGACTTTAGACAAGCTGAGGGAGAAATGAAAGAGACTAGGGGATTAGCAGATGATCAGAACAAGGACCAAGTGGGCATGGACAACCGAAGGGCCAATGAAGCTACAAAGACTCTGTAGGTTCTAGATAGGGAGAACTAATAGTTTCAATCTTCATTTTTTGTTTCATCCTTATCTAGGGTTGCTGGCTTTTGTTTCCTAGTCATGGGCCTATCTTTTGGTTTTGGCTTTTATAAGCAGATGCATAGTAGTTGGACTTTACTTATTATTTCTATTTTAGATATTATGTAAAAACTTTTGGGTTTCAGGTGTAGACACCTAAATTTGATTACACTATTTTAGTAATCCTATTTAGTTATCTAAAAAAGCATTATTAATTAAATTTCTATTTAATTAATCCTTTGTCATCCCCTAGTTGATTAATTTAATTAATCATCTATAGTCCTAATTGATAAATCAAATAATCTATTATTTATCAATTAAATCCTATTCTTCTATCTAATTCCAAAAATCCCCATTTATTAAATAAATCTATTTGATAAATGAAATCCTCAAATTCAAAAACCCCTAACCTATTTCTAATCCTCCATTTAGCCTAATCCACCCCATCCACCCATACTAACCAAGCTTAGCCACTAACTCACCCACCCTCATTAATGACATCCACTTGCACATCTCTAACATCCCTAATCTAATCCTAAACCCAAGCCTAATCCACCCCCTAATGTTGTCACATTCCTTAAACAAGTTTAAGACTTTCCTAATCCAAACCAAAGTCTCCCCTCAAAAAAACCCAACCACTAAGTCATGAGTGCTCTTACAAAACATAAAGACTCTTACAAGCCCACTCATGACTCTTACATCCATCTTACACACTCTTCCCTCTTCCACACTCATTCCTCTTACATCCCTCTTACATACTCAACCCCACTCATCATGACTTTAACCAACCCTTAACCCTACCCTCTCACACTCCTCCTCCTTGTGACAAGTGTCACCTTCCCATTGGTGCTAAACAAGCACAATCCATGTGCTCCCCTTTGAGTGCATCTTAGCCCTCCTTAAGCCTTCATCCATCCTTGCATCTAAGCCCTCCATCCCTCTACCCCTTAGCCTATAAATTGAATCCCATCCCAAGCCATTTCATCAACAATCTTTGAGCTAAAGTTACCATGCTATTTTGAGAACCAAAGCCATCAACCAAAATACCCTTATAATGCCAAATTGAGAGCTCACAAAGCTACCAATTTGCCATTACCCATCTCCATTGAAGCAGCTTTTGAGCATCTTGAGCATACATCCACAACAAAAGGACACATCTACAGAATCAAGAAAGCATGGAGTGTTTTCTCTTGTGAGGTTTGCACTTCTTATTTTCCTTCTTAGTCTAAGCATATATGTGAATTTAGTTTTTGGTTTGTGAATGTTTACTTCATTTGTTAATGTTCTTTGCATACTGATTCTGGTTCTACATTTTGGCACGCCCGGTGGGACCCCACTATGGGTCATTTAATCATCTATTTTCATCTATATGTCATTTTTCTAACCATCTAATGTTTGCTGTTGTTTGAGTGTGTTGTGAGGGTGTTTTGCTTGTTTTTGCAGGTTAAAGAACGCACTTAGGAAGAAGAAATACCATCTAAAAAAAAAAAAAAAAAAAAAAATCTCATTTTCAGCTTTTTTTGGCGCAGTTTTTGCGTCTGCAACCTATTCTGTCTGCGAAAATTGACTTCTGCGAAAATCCGAGTCTACGAAAAATCGACATCTGCGAAAATCCGCGTCTGCGCAAATCGACATCTGCAAAAATTCGCGTCTGCGAAAATTGACGTCTGCAAAAATCCGCGTCTGCGAAAATCGACATCTCTGTTTTGTCCTCTTCGTATTTTGGCACCTCTGTAGTTCAGCGTCTTTGTATTTTGGCAGACTATGTTCTCTGCTTGATTATGTTCCATTTAGACCATTTTAAGCATTTTTACGCGTAGAAAAAATAACAAAAAAAGTTTAAAAAAATTTTCCCATAGTTAAGCTCTCATTTTTGAAGATTTTGGCTAACTAACTAAATTGCTTTTTTTTGTCTCATTGCAGGTTGGAGCACATATGGAACCACTAACCATGTTTCTTGCAGGTTTTCATGTTGCTAAAAAATGAACTTGAATGTTTAACCATTGGTCTTTGAATGCATGTTGCTAAAAAAAAAAAAATGAACTTGAATGGTTAAACACATTTTTCATTGAATGAATGTTGCTCAAAAACACACTCTTGAATGTCATGGATTAAAATCAACTTTCTTTGGAATGCATGCTTAAAACAAAAAAATCCAATCTTGAGTGCCAAGGATCAATTAACCATTACAAATCTCTTTTTCACATGCAATCTAGGTAAAGTTGGATTTTTGGACATTTAAGAAACTTTGTTAAGTTAAAATACAAATTTACAAAAATCAATTTGAGTAGTTCCTTGGACTCACCTCTTTTCTAATCACCCATCAAATATTAACCATTGGTTGCAATCTCAGCGCCATTTATGGGGATGGGTCTACTTGAAAAAGGTGTTAAATGTTCCACAATCTAACTCACTCACTTGGTCTTTGAACGTTTGCTTTAACTTTATCAAAATTTTTAAATGGTCAAAACTCTAGATTAAATCGATCACACTTTGAGTTTGGGCACTAAAATTGAACAACAACTGACGTGGAGAGCCTCCGGGCACGCGCTTGAAATCGAATCTCACACACTTTTGTTTAGGGCTTAAAACAAACTCACACTCAATCTTGAATGCCTTAAAGAAAATTAATCGATACTTGACGTGGAGGGCCTCCGGGCGCGCGAGTTTGCTTTTGTTGACCCTAACTCTTCTTATTGTGTGCATTCTTCGATCGATTTACTTTTGTTGGCGCTTCAAGTTGGAATTGAACATTGTCTCTTAAACATGAGTGCTTGCAAAAGTCTAGATTAGCACACATAAGAGTCAGTTGGAAAAAGAACAAGCATGTTTTTTAGCCCAAGGTCATCCGAGTCTTCTCTCCCCTTGTCATCTTTCGAGGCCATCTTGGGTGCATAAGATTAGGATCCAAAACCTTGTTTCTTTTTTAGGAGGCCTGCTTGGGGATTTCATCACCCCTTGGACGACCTCAACTCCAGCGTTCTGGCGGAGTATAAGAATCGGGAGGTGAATCGAAAGACACCTCTCTTGGGATCAAGATTTTGTCATTCGGGCTAAGCCTCAAGGAACTTTATACCCTTGAGAAGTGAAAGAGGAGAAGTGGGTTACCGCTCCTCTCAGCTGTGTGACATCCTTTTGGTCTCATCTACGGATTTGGGCCTCACGTACCTTGCGTATATCGAGGACTCCCTAGCTAAACCAATTGTCTGCCTTGCAAAAAACCATCTAGGATGTTAATGTGTTTGGAGTGACTGATCGAAACATTTGTAGAACATACACACTCCTTGGCGCAAGTACCACATTCTGAGAACCACAAACTTCTATCTGGGTGTTCCTATCTATTGCTTGTTTTTATTTTACTTGTTGAATGAATGTTTGCCAAACTTGGTCAATCCTAGCTTAGGGCACACTTAGCGGAGTCACTGCCTATTTTGGAAGTTGAACAAGTTGAAGCAAAACAACTAAGATTTTTTCCAAAGCCAAGCAGATTCAAGAATTTATGTCGGAACAACCCAAACCCAAACCCAAACAGAAGTTTCACAAGGTCAAACTCAAGCCATCTCTAGCATACCAAGAACTTTCAGCCAAGAGAAAAGCAATAACACCAAGCCCACGAATTTTCAAACTCCACAAAGCAGAGGACAAAGCTACCGACGAAGCACTTCAAGAGGCCTGGTTAGAGCGCACCATCAAATTTAGCCAACATCCAGGAGTTAATCCTGCTTATGCCTTACCAACTAGGCATGATTTCTATGATTAGACACCCTTGTTTCTCCACATCTTCTTGGATAAGCTTCACTTTAGAGTCATCTTTGTAGAAAAGCCAGCCATCTTAGCTTATCCCCTTAAGCATTATTAGCTCATCCATCTCATTTAGAATCATACCATCTAGCTAGTAATCGAAAATCTGCACATCTAAGCTTTCAAAATTGTTGTCACCTTGCTAAAAGTTTTCCATTCCTAAAATCTTCCAAATCCACCAATCTCACCAAGGTTATCCCTTTGACAGAGCTTTGTCTAGGGTAATCTAGCTTTGTCACTTGTTATCCCTCATCACCTTGAGCTAAAGGTTGGGATTTGCAAGTGGTCAATCTCGTGTTCTTCCTAAAGGATCATCAGTCTATCCTTAAGTTGACACAATCACCACCAAGCTTGCACATAGGACAGCAGACCTTTTGTACTTTGACAACATATCTTTGAAGTTAGAATCCCCAACCCAATCCTCCTTAGGTTTTGTCATATAGCTTTGCCTCAACCTAGGAAATCATTTGCATAGAAAAGCCTTCCCCTTTTTTGCATCCATTAGCATTATTGCATCTCATCCCTAAGATCATTTTTCATGCCACCCGCCACTCGCTTAGCCAAGAAGAAAGAAACAATGGAGCCCTATCATTTAGATCGAACAGCCTCACCCCCCTTGAGCACTCAGCCATCCTCCAACCCAGAGCCAGCTATGCCATCACCTACTGACATTGAAGCTTTCATGAACCAACCAGGAAATGCAGTATTGGTAAACGCCATTATAGACAAAAACAAAGAGACAATCATGGCTAATTTTCGAAGGGACAATGTAGGAACCTTTGACTTTGGAAGACCCCCTCCATTATTAGATCCATCTCACCCATTGTTTGGGCAGCTGCCACCACCCATAGGCTCTTATGATCCAAATTATCCTCAATATATTCCAAAAGAAGAGCCTCCAGCCAATCCATATGACCCAACAGACCCAAACATACCATCATCCACCCAAGTTGAAATCTCCATGCCGCAAGCCAACCCAGCCACCACCACTCCATCCTTGGTTCATACCTCTTCGCTCCAAACCCCCTTTACCCAAAACACCTCACCATTCACCCCCTTCACTATTGCTACTGCTCCCCAACCTAGCCTTCCCAATCCACCCATCTCCCAAATTAGTGCTAGCATCTTTGGCCAACCTCAGCAATATGCAACAGGGATGCCACCCATGGGGCCAAGTAATCAACCTTTCATCACCCCCAACTTGTTCACCATAGCCCAAAGCACAATCCCATCATTTCCATTAGGTCTTGGGAGCTCAATACCACCAGCCACAAATCCACAAGCTACTACCTTCACTCCACAAAGCTATCAAAACCCACAAGCTACTGCCAATCTTCTACCAAGCTCCCAAGTAACCCTAGCTCCCACCACCACTCTACCAAGCTTCCAAATCCAGCCACAAAGCTATCAAACCCCATCAGTTCCATTCCCAAGCTTTCAATTCCCACCACCTCCACCACCAACTAATCCATTACCTCCAATTACCAACTACTTTTCAATGCCACTTCTAGGAGGTAATCCACCACCCCAGCCAACCACCAATTATTTGCAGATGCCATCCCAAATGGGGGCACAACCCACATACATTGGTCAAACCCCACAAGCCCTCCGATCCTTTCCCCAAGCCTCACAACCACCTTATATCTTACCTCCACAAAGCAATCCATTTACCCCACAGCCAGCTTATGTTCCTCAATCCCAACCTCAAATCCCATATCAACAGCAAGCCTCGCAGCACATGCAACAATATGCGCCACCTCCCCCTCAACAACCCTTCATCCACCATGCAGCTGCCCAAAAAATGTACAATCCCTATCAGCAAATCCCTCATAGCCATCCATATTCAGTGGCCCCATCCAACACATACCTACCTCAAGGCACTCCTACATTGGGGGCACCCCAACCATCACCTATCAATTCAGAGTGGGAGCAAATGAAGACAGCTCTGAAAGCCATCCAAGAAGGGAATGATCCAAAGACATTCAAGTTTGAGAATGTGTGTCCTTACCCATTTGACAGAGCCATTACCACGACACCATTTCCCAAACACTTTGAGGTACCTAAATTTGACAAGTTCAGAGGAAAAGGAGACCCTGTCACACATATCAAAGAATTTTACATGCATTGCCAGGACGTGGCATACAATGATGTCTTCCTCTTGTGCCTTTTTCCCAAAAGCTTGGCTGGACCAGCTCTTGAATGGTTTTATAGAATCCCCTATGGCACAATTAAGAACTTTGCTGAATTATCTGAGGCATTTGTAGCCCAATATGCCCATCTTGTTGAAACAGAGCTATCAATAGTTGATCTTGTCCACACCAAGCAAAAAGGTGGAGAAAGCCTTGCCGAATACCTGCAAAGATGGCAAACCCTTACCACCCGCATATCCTACACCTTGCCAGAACGCCATGTGGTGAAAATGTTTATTGATAATGCACATCCCAGCTTGGCTCACCACATGACCATGAACTGTTTGCAAACCTATAAGGATATCAAAGAGAAAGGAATGATCCTTGAGCAAGGACTCATCAAAGATGGTGTGGTAAAGATTTACAAAGAGGCCAACCAAAATCAATCACATTCCAATGACAAGTCTAGGTATTGGAACAAAAACAAGCATGTTGCAACATATGGGGTTACTGACACCAGACATGTGAATATCATTGGTCCTTCTCGAAACCAGTCTAACCCACCATATCAAACAAACAACCAACAAGCTACCAATTACCAACAACAAAATAACCAAAGCTATCAAAACCACAATACAAGACCCAACTTTCAAGGGTCTAACAATCAAGCTAATGCCATCAATGTAGCTGCAGGGCAAAAGCCCAGATTCCAACCTGCACCTAGAAACTATACACCCCTTGGTGAGCCATTGGATGTTATTTTTGAGAAATTGGCTAAGGAAAACCTTATCAAATTTCCTCCTACCCAGAAAATTGATCCAAGCCAATCCAAAGCTGCATGGTACAAGGACAATGAGTATTGCAAGTTCCATAGGGTAAATGGTCACACCACCCTCAGATGCATGAAACTGAAAGACTATGTGCAAGACCTCATTGATCAGAAGGAAATCACTGTTGGTGCCCAAAAATCTCCCAATGCAAGCTTACAAATTTATCAAAATGCTTTTCCTCCACACAACAACCAAAATCTTGGAAAAGCACCTATCCAAAACAACACCAACAATCGCAAGCCAAACCAACAGCATGGGAAGAACAATGACCACACTTCATCCTATATAGACTATGGTAGCCTTATAGGTTGTATATCTGAGAAAGAGCCTTCAGTCAATGTTATCAATATCCGAGGACCAGACAATGAGTGTGCGGTCACCACTCGAAGAGCGCGATTTAACATCGCAGGCCCACCAGTTTCATCAACACCATCAGCCCCATCAAAAAGCCGATACAATATCTTGGAACACCTTGGGAACATGCCAGCCCAAATATCCATTTTAGACCTTCTCCGCACTAGTCCTATGTACAAAGACATCCTTGACAGTGCTCTCATAGAATCTCGTGTCCCTTCTGATATCAATGCTACTGATTTTCGTAATCTTGTTGGAAACCTTTCATCCTCATGTGCCCTATCTTTCAAACCCACCGACATACCCGCGGTTGAGCCAGATCACACCCTTCCACTTCGCATAGCCATCATGGTATCCAATTTTGCCGTGAAAAGAGTAATGATAGATAATGGATCAGCCTTGAACATTTGCACCCTAAAATTCAGAAAACAAGCTGGGTATACTGAGGCAGATATGATCAGTGAGGTTATCACCATCAAAGCTTATGACAACTTGGAAAGGACCACAGAAGGGACTATTTTGCTACCAATCAAGGTTGGGCCAGTCATTCAAGAGACAGTTTGCCATGTTTTTGATCTAAATCTACCATTTAACATCCTCCTCGGTCGCCCATGGATTCATGCTATGAAGGCCGTTCCATCCACCTACCATCAGTGCATCAAATTTCTGCATCAAGGCACTGAGGTAACCATCCATGCCGATCCAGAACCCTTTGCTTACTGCAATGCAGTTGAAGCTTCATATACAAACCATTGCCCTGGAATAGACATCGGCACAGCCATCGCCAGCTCATCCCACACTTGTAATGACGCAGAAACCATCCTTGCCTCTACCCTATCTACTGTAAAGATCAACAACAAAGGATGTGGAGAATATAGTCTATCAGATGCATTTGCTGTCGGAGCAATCCCACTTGATCCACATACCTATGGACGGCCAACATATCAGAAAGCTAAGGAGATTCCACCTCCTCGATACAAACAGTTTGGCCCAACCACCTTTGTGTCCTCAAAAACCCCTCTTCATGAGGAGCTCACTCTAGATATCAACAATTGGCTACATAAGGATGCACCTCCAAGAAATCAAGCACGCCTTGATCACTTCAGCCAAAAGTATCCCCAACAACATAAGCTCGTCACTGAAAAATGGAACTATCAAGGAGGTGGACTAGGACTAGAAGAAAGGGGCATGCAATGTCCCATCGAAGCACATGATTGGGAAATAAAGTCAGGTCTTGGCTTTGGCATACCCACAACTGGAGGCACCAACGAGAATGGTCACGCTTTTTCGAACATCCATCGTGACCTTGTTGAAATCGAAGACATTCCTGAGGAAGTTGAAAAGAGAGCCTACGACGATATCCTAGACCAAATCTTCCTGGGAGACTCTGTTCTCCGAGAACTATCCATCCATCTCATTGACCTACCACTTGCTCATCCACAACTCATAGATTGGGACCAACCAAGTGTCATACATATTGATGAGTTCGCATCAGAGGAAGCGCTTCTAAGATTCATGGGAGCTGAAACTCCTCATAAGAAGACAAAGCCAGATTCTGCCTACATCTACAAGCTAGATCCCAAGGGGTATTTTGCAGAAAATCCCCAACCTAGTTTCGATACACCCAAAACTGGAACTAAGGTAAATCTGGGACTAGCTAAGGCAGCGAAGAGAACCCCTCAGCAAGAAAATCCAGAGCCACAAGCAGAACATGAGGATTTAGTATTGCCTCCTCAAGATAATCGACCAGAGGTGTCTTCTATTCTAATAGAGGATACTAGAGAAGTCAACATTGGTTCTTCAGAGATCCCTAGAATTGTTCACATTGTTGCATCCCTATCACAAGACCAAGCTGACCTCCTCTTTGAGGTTTTACGAGAGAACATTAGCCGATTCGCATGGTCATATCAGGACATGCCAGGACTCGATCCAAAGCTTGTAGTTCATCATCTTGCAGTCGATCCAAAGATCAAGCCCGTCAGACAAAAGCTTAGGAAAATGCACCCCAAGGTGGCATTACTAGTCAAAGCTGAACTAGAAAGAATGTTAGCTGCTAAGGTCATCCGACCTATCGACTACTCAGAATGGATCTCCAACATGGTCCCTGTCACTAAGCCCTCCGGTGACATCAGAATTTGTACTGATTTTAGAGATCTTAACAAAGCTTGTCCAAAGGATGATTTTCCCTTGCCCAACATAGATATGATTGTAGATCTTACAGCTGGACATGAAATCCTATCCCTTATGGATGGATTTTCTGGGTATAATCAGATCAAGATTGTAGAAGAGGACAAGCATAAGATAGCATTCACTACCCCTTGGGGAACCTTTTGCTACACCATGATGCCTTTTGGCCTAAAGAATGCTGGGGCTACCTATCAAAGAGCTATGACAGCCATTTTCCATGATCTTATCCATAGCATTTTGGAGGATTATGTGGACGATATCCTAGTCAAATCTCACACCTTCATGGATCATCTTGCTGACCTGGAGAAAGTCTTTGATAGGTTGGCCCAATATCATCTCATGCTAAATCCCAAGAAGTGTGTCTTTGGGGTCACATCTGGCAAGCTTCTAGGCTTCATAGTTTCTAAACGAGGTATAGAGATCGACCCCAAAAAGGTCAAGGCTATCTTAAACATGCCTCCTCCCCAGACACTACGACAGCTTCGCTCTCTTCAGGGAAAACTTCAATCTGTCCGACGCTTCATCTCCCAACTTGCAGATAAGTGTACACCGTTTTCACACTTGCTAAAGAAGAATGAGAACTTCAAGTGGGATCTTTTATGTCAGCGCAGCTTCGATCAGCTCAAGCAGTATCTCACCAATCCCCCTATCTTGGTTCCACCAGTTCTTGGTCGTCCCTTGATCTTGTATATATCAGCAACACCTACTGCTCTAGGGGCACTTCTAGCACAACATGATGATTATAGCAGAGAGAGAGCCATCTACTATATCAGTAGAACCCTAGTTGGTTATGAAATCAATTACACTCCTATGGAAAAAGCTTGTTTGGCAGTTGTTTTCTCAACTCAAAAGCTTCGCCACTACATGCTAAGTCATACCATCCAACTAGTCTCCAAGATTGACCCCCTCAAGTATATGCTCTCCCGAACAGCACTTATAGGCCGTTTGGCCAAATGGGTTATGCTACTAAGTGAGTTTGACATCCAGTATGTGGACAGAAAGGAAATCAAAGGGCAAGCTATAGCAGATCACCTAGCTGATGCACCTCTAGTAGATGCATATCCTTTGCTCATAGAATTTCCAGATGAGCATATTTGCCTAATTGAAGAACAGCCCCCATGGAAGCTTTATTTTGATGGCTCATACACCTCTCATGGATCAGGGGCAGGAATATTATTAGTTACACCTCAAGGAGATTACATTCCAAAAGCCTTCAAGCTACAATTCCCTAGCACCAACAATATAGCAGAATATGAAGCTCTTGTAGCAGGATTAAAGATAGCTGCAGAATGGAATATCACCAAGTTACAAGTCTTTGGTGATTCCCAACTCATCATCAAACAAGTCTTAAATGAATATCAAACCAAAGATGAAAAGCTATTACCCTACAAAGAGCTAGTTGATCAGCTGACCCAGCATTTTACAAAGCTTCAGTTTACACAAGTGCCTCGAATGCAGAACAAGGCAGCAGATGCCATGGCCACTATCGGCTCGCTCTTGGAAATTCCCCAAGAAGCTACACAGTATGAGTTTTTAGTTGAGCAGCTCCTCACACCTGCCTATGCGAATGAGGATTCAAACCGTGTTTGTATCTTGGTTGGTCCCCAATCCCCTTGGTACCATGAAATTCATGCTTACCTTAACGATGGTATCATATCCCCTCACCTCACACATACCCAACGCCAGAAGCTCATCCGAAAATCATCTCGCTATGTTATCATAGCCAATACCCTATATCGTCGGGGTTATCACGATACTCTCTCTCGATGTTTAGATGAAAATGAGGCCGCAATGGCATTAAAAGAAGTACATTCCGAACTTTGCGGTGCCCACACGAGTGGTATTGTCCTAGCACGACAAATCCTTAGAGCAGGCTACTATTGGCCTACCATTGAAGAAGACTCTTGTGACTTTGTCAGAAAGTGTCTCCCATGTCAGCAGCATGCAAATCTTGTGCACGCTCCAGCACAGGATCTACAGCCTATTGCACCACCTTGGCCTTTCGCTTGTTGGGGCCTTGATCTAGTTGGAACTATCACCCCTCTCTCATCTGATGGACATAAATGGATAATAATAGCTACAGACTATTTCACTAAGTGGGTGGAAGCAGTCCCCCTAGTCTCAGCTACATGAGTTCAAGTCTCCAAGTTCATCTTGTACCACATTGTTTGCCGCTTCGGCATCCCATCCACCATCTTCACTGACCATGGAGGTAATTTTGAAAATCTCAACATGGAAGAATTATGCACTTCCCTCCGCATCCATCACCGCTTTTCTAGCCCATATTTCCCACAAGGTAATGGCCAGGCAGAGGCAACTAATAAAACCCTCCTCAAAATCCTAAAGAAAGTTGTCAATGATTTCGGCCGTGATTGGCACCTTCAAATAAATCCGGCTCTATGGGCCTATCGAACTTCCTTCCGTACATCCACAGGCACAACTCCATACTCCCTAGTCTATGGTGCCGAAGCGGTATTACCTATAGAAGTTGAACTTCCCTCACTACGCATATCTTTGCGAGGGCAAATCTCAGATGAAGAATATAGAGTAGCTCGACTCACCCAGCTAGATCTCTTAGATGAGAAGAGACAACAAGCCTATGACCATCTCACAGTCTATCAAACTCGTCTCAAAAGGAGTTTCAACAAGAAGGTTCTCCCACGACACTTTCAGCCAAGTGACATAGTCCTCAAAGAAAATATGAAAGTCCAAGCAGATCGAGAAAAGAAAGGCAAGTTTGAACCTACATGGCTTGGTCCCTATGTGGTTACTGCCTCCTTTGGCTCCGGAGCCTATCAATTATCTACACCAAAAGGAGAACTCTTGAATGATCCCACTAACATCATTCATCTCAAGAAGTTCTATGCTTGAAGATCCTTGGTATACCCAGCTTTTGAAAAATACAAGAAAAAAAAAAAAAAATAGTAAAGAGAAATAAGCGTCCAATGGTGAAAACTTGGCAATTCAAGCGCCTTGGATAGGTACCTTGGTAAAAACCTGGTAATTCAGGTGCCTTGTGTGCTAAAGACTAATCCATTATCTATCACTATCCTATCCCTCATCCATCCACCCACCATCCCATAAAACACCTGCTTGTTCCCTTGGTGTTCCAATTAAATATCCAAAATCTGATGGAGCTTGTCAATACCTCCTGTACAGCTTGTAAATCTTGTACCAAAGCTTGTATTATACCTTGTAAATCTTGTACCATACCTTGTATATATTCGAATCTTGTCCAAAGCTTGTACCATATTCCAGCTTGTAAATAATCTTGTACCCTAGTCCGTATCCTATCACATGCACACACAGAATTCCATTTTCCTTAAACTTTTCACAAACCATCTACCTATCCACCTATCAACTATTATAGACATCCCATCCTTCACAAAAAATTTTCATCTCACAAAAAAACCAAAACATGAACAAACTTGTACATTTGTAACATATCTTGGTTTGTCAGCTTATACACCCTCTTTAGCTTAGTATCATTGTATCTATCCGGCTTTCATGTTAGTTCATCCTTGGTCAACATCTTGCACACATTGCACACCTTGGTTAGATATTCCAATGCATCCTTTAGCTAGATCTCCTATCACCAAAGTGTTATCCTTCTTAGTTCAGCTTGCCAGATGCATCACTCATCCAGATCCATTAGCTTAGGTGCTCTCTGATAGATTTTTGCAAGATATAGCTTTCCTCATGTCTGATCTTGGTCCGTTAGTACCTCGTCCTACCCATCTCGTTGGCAAACAGTTCTCTTTTGGATTTTCACTTTCTTTTGATTTGGGATCTTCCCTTTTGGGTCTTGAAATATCTTTTCCAAGAAATCTCCTTGTTCCCTCCTCAAGGTTGCCATGATCTTCCATATCATGGTATGCTGCGAATGGGGCAATTAGAGCGTAAGGTCTTGATCAGGTCTTTTGCTTGTTTTCTTTTTCTGCTTGTGGGTTACCTAGTGTCGTTTCTACGCTACTTCCTCTGGGATTCATGTGTGATACTGGGGCAATCCTTGTGTGTTTGTTTTGAGTCAGTTCGTCAGTCCTCTGGACGGTTGGTGAAAAGGCCTTGATGTTCTTGGTAACCTTGGCAATTAACCAACAGTCCTATAGCAAATCTAGTGCTCAACTACATGGTGGTACTTCTCTTTGAAGTATCCCCCCGCTCAAAAAGCTTCAATAGATTCCTTTTATAGCGCTCCGCTCATCCATCTCCCCCCCAATCCTGGAAAGTCTTAAGCTTTCTTTACTATTGTGCCTCTGATTTCCCTTTATCATTCTCCCGTAGTGAGAGTTTGAGCTAATTCAGCCCCTTCTCTTCGCCAACCTGCGTCTCAGCTCGTCTCAATTTCTTGTACTTTTCAAGAAGTCATCGAGCCTCATTTCTCTCCCCACCGCCTTCTTGAGGGGGCATCATCTAAGTCTAGTCTCTCCTCTTCTTATCCGAGATTGGGGCAACCTTGTTGCTAAAACATCTTCCTCGTGTCGTCTTCATTTAAACTACTTTGAAATAGTGTTGTCTCAACACTATGTCAAAGAGGGGCAAAATGTAGACACCTAAATTTGATTACACTATTTTAGTAATCCTATTTAGTTATCTAAAAAGGCATTATTAATTAAATTTCTATTTAATTAATCCTTTGTCATCCCCTAGTTTATTAATTTAATTAATCATCTATAGTCCTAATTGATAAATCAAATAATCTATTATTTATCAATTAAATCCTATTCTTCTATCTAATTCCAAAAATCCCCATTTATTAAATAAATCTATTGATAAATGAAATCCTCAAATTCAAAAACCCCTAACCTATTTCTAATCCTCCATTTAGACTAATCCACCCCATCCACCCATACTAACCAAGCTTAGCCACTAACTCACCCACCCTCATTAATGCCATCCACTTGCACATCTCTAACATCCCTAATCTAATCCTAAACCCAAGCCTAATCCACCCCCTAATGTTGTCACATTCCTTAAACAAGTTTAAGACTTTCCTAATCCAAACCAAAGTCTCCCCTCAAAAAAACCCAACCACTAAGTCATGAGTGCTCTTACAAAACATACAGACTCTTACAAGCCCACTCATGACTCTTACATCCATCTTACACACTCTTCCCTCTTCCACACTCATTCCTCTTACATCCCTCTTACATACTCAACCCCACTCATCATGACTTTAACCAACCCTTAACCCTACCCTCTCACACTCCTCTTCCTTGTGACAAGTGTCACCTTCCCATTGGTGCTAAACAAGCACAATCCATGTGCTCCCCTTTGAGTGCATCTTAGCCCTCCTTAAGCCTTCATCCATCCTTGCATCTAAGCCCTCCATCCCTCTACCCCTTAGCCTATAAATTGAATCCCATCCCAAGCCATTTCATCAACAATCTTTGAGCTAAAGTTACCATGCTATTTTGAGAACCAAAGCCATCAACCATACCCTTATAATGCCAAATTGAGAGCTCACAAAGCTACCAATTTTCCATTACCCATCTCCATTGAAGCAGCTTTTGAGCATCTTGAGCATACATCCACAACAAAAGGACACATCTACAGAATCAAGAAAGCATGGAGTGTTTTCTCTTGTGAGGTTTGCACTTCTTATTTTCCTTCTTAGTCTAAGCATATATGTGAATTTAGTTTTTGGTTTGTGAATGTTTACTTCATTTGTTAATGTTCTTTGCATACTGATTCTGGTTCTACATCAGGATCCCTATAAAACTTGTTTTACTTAATCAAAAACCAATAAACATTCAAATATAAAATAAAATATGATAACCCCTTTTGGTAAATGCCCCCCGCCCCAACATTCTTTTCCTTATTTCTCATACCACTCCCCCTTTTGACTACTGGTTTGAGCACTTACCCTTTTCCATTTGCTAGATATTGATTGAGTTGGTGGGACTACCCATGGCTTTCCACAATAATTATTTTAGATGTGCACTTTGCAAAGGATAGCTTGGGAAAACATGTGGAAGCTTGGGAAGTGCATATAGTCATGAGGGAGGAAAAAGTTAGGTAGCCAAGTGGCCTATGAGAGATCTATGGTAGCTACACTTCATATAGCACCAGTTAAAGAGTTTGAGGAGGGCTTATGAAAATTCTTGTGGAGAGAGTGAGGAAACATGTGTCCTCCACTTTTTTATTCTTCTCCCAAGAAGCCTCAAAGGGGGTCACCCAAGAACATGGGTTGGCTCTCCCATTTCACTTCACACATGTGCCACCATCAATAGCCCCTTGGTTTTTGGTGGAGATTAGAGAGCATGTGAATTTGATGAATGGTAGTTAGTTTAAAACAATGGTTAGAAAGTGAGGGAACTTTATTATGAATAAATTAGTAAGTTAGTATGGTAAGTTTAAGGATTAGTGTGTTAGGAAAGGTATTGGAATATTGGTGGTAGGGTTGGTTAATACTATGAGTGTTAGAAGATAATGAATTTTAGATAGTACTAAGACATAGTAGATAGTTGAACATAGATTAAATCTAATAAATTTAAAAGGGAATGTATATTTTTAATTTGTAGATTGTTAGAAGTATGTGGTTATAAAGTAGGAATATAGATGGGATATGAAATATATAATTTTGTGCCTAGAATTTTAATATGCATTATTATACAATTAATTTTATAGAAGGCTAAGATATATATGTATTTTTTTGAGACAAGTTACCAAATAGGAAAGAGATGTAAGAAGGTAGGTAGTGAAGATCATTGGATATATTACCACTTAAATAAATCTGAGTAGTAATTAGTTATGGAATATGGTTATAAATGATATAGGTAAAATTAGGATCAATAGAGTAACATTGTAAACAAGTCTGTGCACAACAAGGACCTCTAAGGGACCTTTTTCCCTAGAAGCTATTATTACCTAGCCCATGTGTTAAACATGAACCCCTTATAAAAGTTTGTATAGGAATGATGTAATAATGTAAGAAATAAATAGGGCATAGATTTAGTGATTGAAAATAGTATGAGGATATTTATGAGATATGTAATTTGGGGCAAAAAGTAAATGATGTAGAGTTGGAGCAAGTATAAATGAACTTCTTATGACTATAATTAATAATTACAAAGGAAATTTATAAGATGGGAAACTAAAGTTAAGTAATTTTAAATCATTATGAATGACATCTAACACATAGGAACTACTATACAAAACTATTTTAAAAGATCAAAATTATTTTAATAGTATGTCTACCCACAAATATTTAATGAGTTTCAATTAATTATTGATATGAAATATTAAGTCATGATAACATGTCTTACAATGGCTTTAGTATGACATCAACATGTCATAATCCCATGTTTTAGATTAAGGTAAAGGAAGATTTTGAAGGGACCCGAAACACTTAATAGAAAAACAAAAGATATTCAAATAATCACACCCAGGTTTTATAAGGACCTGAAACCTACAATATGAAAGTAGAAAAACTAGGTTTTATAGGAACTTGAAATCACAAAAAAGGACTAGAAAATGAATCCAAGTTTTACAAGGACCTAAAACATAGAGTTTAAATAAAATGAAGAAAAACCAACTAAGTAACCCAAACCAAAGACCAATTACCAGAACTACCACCACCAACTATTGCAACTCCTTGATCATTTTCACCACCTCCTTGCCTACCTCTATAGTGTTGTGAATAATGTCAGCAATAGAGAACCCAAATCCCCCAGTTGCCTCAGCCACCTTCTTTGTTGAACTTAGTCTTATTTTTTTGTTTGGCCCGCTAGGAGACATGATTTCCTCATTATTTTTCTTACCCAAGTTGGCAACAACTACAGAAAGGCTTGAAGTGACCTATTCCATCTTGGTACCACTCTCTCTGATCAAAATATGGAGCTCATGTTCATATTCCTTTAACTTCTTTGGGATATTGCCAACCTGAACTTCCAGCTAGATGATCTTAGCTTGGTCAGTTTTCTAGTCCTGCTTCATCTGTCCCATTCTTTACTTCAAAGTCATTAACTCATTATACATCCAAGAATCACCTTGGAGAGAGGAGTCTACCTTAAACTTAGCATTGTGAAGGAAAGAAAGTGTAGTACCCTTACTAGTTGAGTCATCCTTCTCCTTCCCCATATCTTCCTCCAAATTTTCCTCCATAGCTTTCTAGGGTTGCTCACTCTAGTTTTTATCCTCTTCTCCAATATTTTATGACCCTATATTTTTATCATAATTTTCCTCAGCCTCAATAATCCCATGTTGAGTTGAGTGTAACTTTTGTTTAGGAGTGGTACAAAATGTTACATAAATATGTAACTTCAACCCAAATGTTACCTTTCAAAACAAAAAAATTGTAGTTGTGTTTTTTCCTTGTAAATTTTGGGTATGACAAATAATCCATCAACACAAAATGCGTGAAACCTATCCCTCCATAAATCCCATTTTTTAACCTTCCTAGACACCTCATTCACATTTTGGGCCATTTCTTCAAGTGTATTTGCTAGGGTTGAGTGTAAAGAAAGAGTAGATGACCTCAACCTATTGACCATTTGGGTAATGTTAGAAGTATTTTTTGTAAGGTGGTTTATGAGGTTCTCTTTTGTACAATCTATGTGACGTAATGTTGTGTGTGAAGGTTTTATAGGTGGAGGTGGTTGTTGAACAAGAACATTGAGTGGAGGGTTGTGTGCCTGTGTCTCAGTGGGTGGAGGGTTTTGTGTTTCTATCATAAGGGGTGTAGCATTTTTTGGTTGTGCCACAACATGTGGAGGGTTTGATTGTGTTGTTTGTGCTCAAGGTGATCTTTTGGAACTACATCATTTTCTTGGATTCATTTCATGCATGTAATATTAAATTATTATTTTTTTAAATTACAAAAATTACAAATTATGGAAACAAACTACAAATCTTACAAATTATTTTAAAAATTAAAAACTATGATGAAAATAATACATTAAAAAAAAAAATGAATACATATCTTGTTTGTGGGGAACCATGGAGGAAAAAGCTCAAAAACATAGTTTTTTTAGAAACCCAGTCAATTTTGTGCTTTGCATAGTTGCTTCTTCTCATGGTTCTACATTTTGAGGGCATAAAAATGCTCTCAAATGTGAGCAACAACAAAAAAATTATAATTCTTAAAACCCTATTTGGGGTTTATAAAACTCAAATGAGTGATTAAGAATTATAAATTTAATAACCTGATCGGGTTTTGTAAAACTCAATCGGGTTATTTTTATAGTAATATAGCCAAGCTTGGCGTCCATTTTAGTTTTTGAATAACCCAATTAGGTTATTGACAGATTTTGAATTTTTTTATGGGGTATCCACTTATTTGGTGCACATAGCTAGGTGTGAGACACCATATGATAATCCTTAGAATTACTATGTTCCCCTTTAAGATTCATGGGAGGACATCTCGTAGGCGTGATGAGAGGTTTATTTGATGAAGGGTAACCCTTGAGAGTGAGAATAGTTTGGGAAACATTAACTTGATGAAGATCTTGCTTCTTTGTACATTCATCACTAGAAGAGAGGTCATTAAGGAGATTGGCAATATCATCTTTTCCTAAAGAATCTTCAGAATAAGGGTTGTAGACATCCATTCATGATTCATTTCTACTAGGATCATCAAATGGAGGAAAGTTCATGTTGATGAAAATATTTATAATGTTCTCCTCTGACACTAAAATATCCACATGAGGGAGGTATGTTTATGGAGAAGGAAAAATATCAAATTTTCATGTGGAAATGATATAGAAGAGGTGTCATCTATGATATCATTTTTTTAGAAGTAAGGTTCTTTCATGAGGAAGAGAGTAGTCCATGTCATTATCCAAGCGTTCATCTGAAATAGGAGAATCATCATTCAAAATATAATATCTCTATCAAGAAAGTAGACCATAGAAGAAAAATGAGAGGAATTGAAAGAAGGTAGAAAACCATCCTTACTAAAAGTGTCCTCATAGATAAGATCTTTATTGGGAAAATGGTCAACATCAATCTTCAACTTTCCCTGACAAAGAGAAAGAATATTAAGAGAGAGGTTATTTAAATCATAATATTGCTCTCATGGTTCCTTATAAGGTGATGTAATAGAGGAAAAGGCAACATCGCATACACTAAAGTGATTCCTTTTAGGGGAAACATATTTTAAAAGAGGATGTTGCATTATGGAAAAGGGGATAGAGGAATGGTTGAAATTTTCTTTTAAAAAAATTTGCAACATGAGTGAACTACATACAAGATAGCTCTAAACATGCAATGCAAAAGAAGACTAAAAGAAGAGATAAAGCAATGTAACTTAATCTGTAGTGCCTGCCCCTAGTCTACATTTTTGAGCTACATTTATGATATGATTGCCAAACTCTTTTAGGCCAATTTATGTTTGATGAGTAGTATTATTATTTTAGAGATTATCAGATGATGTTTACACTCAGTTTATTATATGATGAGATTACTTGGTACTCTATATTTCATGCATGTATGATGATTATTCAATGGTTTCAGTTATCGATGATGATTAGTTAGATGGTTTATTATTCCAGGTGCTTCTTATGGATACTTACCCCATACTACATGTGTATGGTGTGCGTGTTGTTTTATTTATGTATGGTGTTTCTGATATGGTTAAGGAAGGGAGTCGTAGTCACCTGCTAGTCAGGATCTACACGATGCACCACTTCTTGCCATTGTTTGTTTAGCTTAGAATATTGTGTTTGTACATGTGTGAATTTTATGTAGGTTGCAGGTACCGGGTATCGACTTCCCTGAATTGTTAGGATGAGCGTACCCTATCGCACTGTCTCAATGGTAAGAGAGGGGAGATAAACTCTTAAGTCCAAATCCTAAACCCTTTAGCCAATTGTCCTAATTGATAATTAGGACAAGTATCTGAGTTAAGTACCCTCCGAATGCATCAAATGATGTAATTTCGTGATTATAACCCTTTTGTTTGATATGGTATGTATTTTTCTATGATGGGTTTTCGTATGTTGCTTTATGAGTCCTTGGTGTATTTTCTACTAATTAAGTCTAATTAAAAAAAAAGATTAATTAATGATTTAATTAAATAGAGAATTATTATGATATCTTTATATTTAATTAATTAATTAATTAATTAAAAGAATTAAATTTGGAGATTAAAATTCAAGGATAATTTAGAACAGGATAATATTTATTTAATTTAATAATAATATATTTGGAGTTCATTTTTAAATAAATGCTAAATATTATTGTTATTTAAATTAATTAAATATGTTATCAATTAAGTTCTAAAATAAATTAAAAGTTGAAAGATATTAATTTATTAAGAATTTTAGATCGCATGATCTAAACATGAGTTTAAATATAAGAATTAAATTAAAAGATTAAATTATAGAAATTAATAATGTTATTTTAATTTCTTAAAAGTGCACATAAGATTTAAAGTAATAAATTAATTAAGAATAGAAGTCAAGTGAAATATTAAATAAAGTTATTTAATAATTCAACTTAATGTGCATGAAAGTTGAATGCAAAAGAATAAGAAAAGATAATAAAAGTTAATTTGGAGTTAACTGAGTTGTGCAAAGAGTCTTCTCGGGTAAACGCACAATTAGTGCCCCGATTTGAGGGAAAATTGTTTATCACAACTTTGGGGGTTCATTTTTTAGATAGACGAATTTGGACGGGAATTCTTGGGAGACAATTTTTGGAAGAAAATTTCAGAAGGCTGATACTAAGAAAGTTTTCCAGAGGAAGGTTATTGAGGAGAGCGAATTCTCATACAGTTCCTGGAGATTGCATAATAGCATCAGGATCAGAGGAAGGTTATTGAGGAGAGCGAATTCTCATACAGTTCCTGGAGATTGCATAATAGCATCAGGATCAGGTAGGGTCTTGTGTTTTTTGATTATCCATTAAATACGCAATTATCCTTTCCTGCCTTCTTCGTGTCTGGGGTTTGTAGATCTGAATTCTCTATGATGAAAGTGTTAACTATTCAATATTATGAATTTATTAATTTCTCTTCAATAATTTCTGTATCAATGGAGACTGGATGAATTATTAGGACCCTTATTTTCTTGATTTAGAAATTAAGATTTGATTAGGTAAGGGTTTTGGGTGTAAAATTGAAAGTTTTAAATTTAAAATTTAAAAAAAAAAAGAAGAATATATATATACATATATATTCCCTTTGGAGGAAATTGTTTTAATATAATTAAACTAAAACTAATTAAAAATAAAACTTAATTTGTTTTTTTTTTTTAAATAATGTTAAAAAAATATATATAAAACAAAATATATATATATATATATAAATATATATATATATAATATTTGAAGTGGGGCGGGGCCACCACTTCCCACGCCCCACAGCCACGCTGCCGCGGCAGGTGGTACTGCTGTGCAGCAGCAGTAACACCTGCGGCCGCAGGAAATGGCAGGCCGACGGGCCTTTAAACACGCTGTCCTTTTTAAAAAATAATAATAAAAAAATAAATTTTGACTTACGTTTTGTAAATTGATTTTTTTTTTAAAATGTTTTAATTAATATTATTATATTTTAATTTAAAATTTATTAAATATTAAATTATATTGGAATTATTATTATTATTTATTAATAATTTTATAAATAAATAAATTATTAATAAATATAATATGATTTTTTTTATGTATCACTAATTAATTTTATTTAAAGTTTGATTTTAAAAAAAAAAGATTAATTAAAATCGAAAACTTGTTTAAGCAAGTTTAATATTAGAATACTGTTTTCAATAAAAGTATAGATTATTATAATCAAAGATCAACAAGTATTCTTATTAATTTAAATATTACCCTCAGATTGTTTTAGGACTTTGACTTAAGAACAATTAGGGGTAATTAGGTGTTTCATTTGGATATAGGAACGGGATAATTGGTAAAGGTGAACTATGGGTTCTATCTGTTTAAAACATACGTTCAACTGGAAATGGAAACCTCACATTAACTCAATAGTATATTATCAACCAAGTTGAACTATAAAACTTTTTACTTGAATATAAACACTGAAAACTGAAACCTTATTGTTTAACTCAACTGTGTGTTTTCAAATCAAAACCAATTGTGTGACTATGATGTTTTCTATATATTGTCTATGTTTTTAGTGTTATGGGGTTGGTTTAGCTTTGACCAGTTTAGGATGTTACCAGAGGCTCGGGGTTTTTGAATGTGAGGCTAGGATGATTTGTTCTCGATCTTTTCAAACCAACCAAGGTAATGTGATAGTATGCTCTATGATGGATGTATTTACTGTTTGTTATTGCTTTCCAGTTTCCTTGTGTAAAGCTGAGGTGTATGTACTTGAGAATACCTAACTTAACCATTTTTGAGTCTCGATCAGTTATATTTGATAACCATTTCTGAGTCTCGATCAGTTATACTTGTATTACTTTCTGGTTGCTCATTAGAGAACCATTGGATTTTGTGACTTATCATTGATGCCTTCAGTTGTTGATAGAGAACTATCGTGATTACATGATTACTATTTGACGTTATCTATTGCTCATGAAGAACTGATATATTTTTGTGGATTATCTTTTTATGATGTTTTTCAGTTGCTCGTATAGGACTGAGATGGTTTTATTATGATTCTTTGATTTATGAGTTCATGAGCTAGGGTAGGTTATCTATGTGTAGAGTCGGGAAGTGGCTTGCAATGGGGGTCGGAGCCCTAAGAGGCTGCCTTGAGAAACCCATTGTAAGTTGTTTTTAATAAGTGAAAACATTTACACTAAATGAGAGAAAATGAACCTAACAAGATAATTGTATGTTCTCTCCCATGCCATGAGTGCTAGTACAGACTAGGATGGGGTAGAGAGGATGCTTGGTTATGACCTTGCATTCCATAGTATGCCTCGTCAGTACGAGAGGATACTAGTGGCCGCAGGATCAGTAGGGACCCGAGATTCCTAAGGGATTGCTCGGGTAAATTCTACGTGACTTTTGCGATGACACTTTCCCGCTTGCATATTAGGTTTCCTACGTGTCTTGTAGTACCTCTGGGATTTAGATGTCGATCTTTTTAGGAACCCTTGAGTTAGCATACTTATAGGATTTCCTGGACTTAGAGAGTGTTTTTGATTATAGGTTTCATTATCCTATTTGGGACTTGAGACTATCTCCTCAGCGCGGTGGGAGTGGACCATTTAGGTTCCACGCGGTCAGGTGGTAGTGCTTTTACTCTTACCATTGAGATCCGTTCCGTGGTCACCGTGGTTGGAGATATCGTGATTGGCATTTACCTTCACTATGTTCTTGGATTATTATGATGGATGGTTAGATTTTATGATAGATGTTTTATCATTATGGATGTATCATGTATGGTGAATAGTTTCATATATTTTACTTTACTTTGTATCATGGATTTGAGGATGTTGTATATTGATCTTTACATATGTATATTCTTTTAAGCCTTACATATCCTGTGACTTGTACAGTGGATGATTGAGCATTCTGAATTAATTTGCCAAGAGGCATTCGGAACAAATGTATAATATGGACATGAGACTTCTGATTATTCTTTCATATTTATGTGGTATTTGTTAGACTTAGAATTAATTAAATTTAAACGTGACTCAACGTCTTGGGATCTTTAAGAAATGTAACTTGCAATGTATGTTTGTCGATGATTACATGTTATTGCTTCCGCTACTATGTGTTTGATGTGTATGTTATACTTTCTTACTTTAAAAAAAAAAAAAAAAAAAAAAAGTTTAGCAAACTTAGTGAAACTTTAGGTTAATTCTTTTGGATCCCTTGGCGGGGCGTTACATAATCAAATAGCCAAATCTAACTCCAAAAAAAAATACAAGAGGGTCAAATTCACCAAAATGATGTAAGTACCTATTACACTTAATTAAAATAGGGAAATAAGAGATATATTACTCCAAAATCCACAAAAAGGGGGGGCCTTATTAGTTTCATTAGAATATTTTTCATCCTCAAGTGATAAAACTAAATAGTTACTCTTTGCTCAAGTGCCAAATGAATTAGATTATTGGTTTACAATTCGTATTATGACATAAAAATGTAATTAATGACCAGTCTTCTCCCTTTTGAACAATACATTTGTTTGTGAAAGATCTTTAATTTATTGTGAAATTCATATGGGATTTACTTGTCTCTATCTCTTTATTAATTGATCTTGTAGGTTTCTATTTTACAATACTATTTGAAGCATATGTGCGATGAATAGACTTCTATAACCATATTTTCTCTTTGGTCTAGAATAAAAAGAAGAATGAAACAGATTTTTGATTCCATTTTATTTCTGTTTCTGATAAAAGAAGTATTTTTACAAAGTCTAATTAGTAATTTAAATTAATATATTACTCAAGATATTAACCCTAGACTCATTCCTCTTTATCAACATGGTTCTAATTCTAAGCTTCATGCCCCTCTTGCCGAGGGATGTGTCAGAGCTAAGGGCATCCCAATTAGATTGAATAGGATGACAGTTCCTATGGATCTATATAATTGGAGCTTGTGATCAAGTCACACATCACAGTATACTAGGTCTTCTAATTCTTTACGAGTTTTATTTAAGATGTTAGGTTCTCCAAAATGTTAAGGGGAAAAATGAAATTTTTTAGTAAGATGTAGGCCTCCACTTTTTATACTAATCCATTTAAATTTAAATGTGTGTGGGGATAAAGGGAATTTCCAAATATGATTCCTTTTTGGATCCAAGTTTGATTAGAAAAACCCAAATGAAGGAAGGAAAATTAATACTCAATTTAATTGTTACAAAGAAATGAAATATGAGGAAATAAACTTTTTCTTGTGTGTGCTAATGTATATGCAAAAGAGAAATAATTTATTGAACAATGTAAATCCAAATATTGAGTTTATACAATCAATCCAATTAAGATATAGATATGAAAAAATATAAAGTATGAAAGACTCACATTGAAATGTGTAGAAGAAGATTTATTTAATCTCCAAAAAGTGAAAAATTGGGACTATTTTTTAACATTTGATTGTAGATTCCAAAATAAAATGATGAATTGGACAAAACCCAAAAACTACTTTTCTAGAAAAGCAGTAGGGTCTAGGTTGACATCATTGTCACTTCACCTATTAGGTTTCCATGAGGTCACCATGTACTAGGGGCACTATAACAAAGTCAAACCAACTTCTCCAAAAATCTCTCAAGGAGTTATTTCCATATTCACAATCACAATTCTATTATCTTGCTCATACATATAGAAAATGAAGGGTTTTTTAATTTGGTGGATGATGTGTTACCTTTGTCAAGCCCTAGATTGAATAATTGACCTTGAAATGATATATATGTGTGTGTGTGTGTGTGTGTGTGTGTGTGTGTGTGTGTGTGTGTGTGTGTAAATTACTAAAAAAAGATAAATGTTAGGATTCACCTTACTAAAGAAACCCTGTCAATAAGGATATTTCCTTGTAGAGTGTTGAAGACCTTCAATTTGATATATCAATGTAGGGTAATGCATCTATCATAATCCCAATTTGGTTCCATGGATATAAGTGTGTATCAATGTAGAATATGATGAATGACTCAATGTAGATATTATCCCTTAATATCCAACAATGTGCTTGATCTTGAAAAGGAAATGCTCACAAAGGATCCTTGAATGCCTGAAAAAAAATTTCTTTCTTGATGACTTAAACAACTTTCATTTTTTTCTTGATTCATGTTAGATGTATTATGAATTCTTGATGTGAAAATGAATCCCTCGAGCCTCCTTTTATTCTATCTTTCAAGAGGGAAAATAATATAGGTTGATTAGATAGTGGGACTCAACTAATTAAGCCCCTATGGATTTACAGGCTCCAAGCCCCACAATCTCTGGGGTCAAGGTCAAAATAGTTGACCTTGACCTAGTGAAGGTTAGCCTAGGTTGACCTTGACCAATCCAAGTCAACTTGGTCCTAGAGAATGAGACAAGGGAACCTTAGAAAGATTAGATGGAAGAAAAAAGACCTCAGAAAGAAGGTGGAAAGAAATAGGGAAAATGGAGCACCATGCACAAGTCCATCCATGGTCCAAGAGGTCATTATGGAATGAGTGGTAAAAGATCTTTAAATGAAAGTGTATCCATTTTAAGATGGTACAATTATAATTTTGGATTATTTTGATATATAGTATATATATTCTTAAGGATATGATCCCCTATACTAATATGTTGGTTGGCACACATTTTGATAATATGAAGTAAAATTGGCACTGTATAATAGTTGTCCAAGAATACTGTTGGAGGTCAAAAAAATTTCTATATTAATTGAATTATTTTACTAGAACTTCATTTCTTAGAATTATAGTAACAACATCATAGATGTTAAACCTAGGATGTCATCATGTTATATTTTATTTAAAATTTTGTGCCATACATTTTGTGAAGGTATTTTGCTAATCGAATGGATAAAGATAAATGAAGGGTATAAATGAAAGATGGATTTCCTATGAAAGTGTCCATATTTATGCTATAATGATGTTATATTGGTCATGTTCAATCCTTGATTTTGATTCATCTTATTTGTGATCTTCATTGCAAAAAAATCATGCATTGTAATGTTAGTATAGTCATTTGATATTGTAATCAGTATCTTTACAATTGGATGATGAGCCCTCATTAAGAAATTAGATTTTTCCTTTGGTAATATAACTCCTGATAAGGTTGAGACATCCAAAAAGATCAATCCCTCTAACAAGGATTGATATACTAAATTCTATGTAATATCTCATAATAGGGTCAAACCTCTTAATGAAGAACTTTCAAGTTGGTACATAGTTGTGGGTATAATCCCTACTAGGGTTTTCCCTTGGCTAGGGTTTCCTTAAAAATAGATCATGGTGTTATGAGTTCTTCATGATTTTATGCTTTACTTTTTTTGTATAGGTGGACTTTTATGGTTAAGTTACAATGTTTTCAATTTTTTTGAAAGTGTTACAACACTGACTCACCTCCCAACTCTAAATGTTTCTTGATCTAGATATTGTTTAAAATTAATTTGGGGAAAGTAATTTCTGGCATGAATAAGGAAGGAAACTTGTAGTCCTATGATGATAATTATTTGATGGAGATATCTATGATGGCCTTCTCTAAGTAAAAGTAAATATCAAAGAAGAATTCTAAGGAGAAGGAAAGGGTATTTAGTAGAGTCTTAGAAAAATTTAACAAAGTATTATCTATACCAATGGATTTTCACAATAAATACATTGTGGATAACATGGAGATGGTACTTATTGAGTTTGATTCTCATTTTCCATCACTTTAGTAGACAATGAAGCATAGGGTAGAGAAGAATTGTAAGGTATATAGATTCATAGGTATGTTATTCTATTGTAAATGATGTCAATTTGATAGATGAACACATCATTGTTATTAAGGAATGTATTTCCCAAGGCAAGAAAGTAAATAATAACTATGTTAGATCAATTAAGCATGTAAATGTTGTAGATAAGTTTAGAAAGGAAGAGGAAGATAATTTGACATCATTTTTTGAGAAGTCTAGTCATACTTTTATAGATTTTGATAATTATTTTAGTAAAGAGGTTGATAAAATCAATATTCTTTATAGAGAAAGGGATAAAGTCATTCAGATATTTATACTTTTGAAAATTTTATCAATTCCTAAATTGGATATTTTGTAAAAATAGTTACAATTATTAGAGTCATCCATTAAATCCTATGGGCTATTTAGACCAAATGATTTTGAAGGAAGTTGAAATAGAATCATATGTCTTGTGTGATGAGGTTTAGATGTGTTGGCGCTCAAAATTGCAGCCCTAATTTTGAGCACTGTTGAGACATTAAGCCCCTATGAATGCTTTTCATGCTTGTGTACCCGGATGTGGAAATAAGGCCTAAATGGTGTTTTATGTTTCTAACACCCTTCATTTAGCCTGCACATATGTTTTGTAATGTTAAATTGATATCTCGAGCCATTCATCAAAGTTCCTTTTTGAGTGGTTCTCAGTTCTGCATTTCTTGCCTGAGTGTCAAACAACGACATAGAGCCATGTTTGCATTTGAATATCTTTTACCCGCTTATGTTTCATGATTCGCCACTTTGAGGATATTTAGTATGCATATCAGAGAACCTATGTTTCAAGTTTCAAGATATTTTGAATTTTTTTGACTAGGTTTCGAACCCCTCAAAGTTGATCAATTATCTCTGCTATAAATTTGCATTCTGTTCATAATTTCAGGTAGCCCTGTTTGACGGACTATAACTTTTGACCAGTTGACCCAAGTGAGAAAATTCCTTTTGCATCATATTCTAGGGGTCAAATATTTTCTACGTTCTATATTTGAAGTCATGATGAATTCGTTTGAGTAGTTTTCAAATGCGATTCCATTTGCAATTTATAAAGTTTCACTGGTAATCAAAAGTACAGATTGATTGGGAGCCCTGTTTGAGGTGTCATATCTTTGTATCCGTGATTGGTAAGACCAGATGGTTTGTTCCCTTGTATTCCACTCTAAAAATACTACAAGTGTGTCAGTTCTCAAGCCTTGAAAAATCTGTCTTCACACTTTACTAGGGTCATTCCATTCGTAAAAAATGATATTTTACTGGTATCCACTGTCCTACAAATCCAAGTAGCCAACTTTACACCCTTGCCAAATTCGTCCCATGATTTTTCATGAGCCCAAATCACAGATTTATATTCCCCTCATGGCAATCTACCAATGTCCCCATTTTCAGATCCCCAAGTGCCCATTTGTCCAGTTTTCTAGGCCAAAACCAAACGCAATTTTATGCTTTTTGACATGTTATTTTGCAAGTAATTTTTAAATAGGCAACTTTAGAGGTTGATATCTTTTGACCCTGATGTCATCATGAGACGAGATCTAACAAGCCTATTGAACGTGCTAGAAAGATGATATATCCAAAGTTTCGGGGTTTGATCAAATGTCTGAATCAATTTTTAGGACCAGCCTATAGGCCCTGTCATCAGAAAGTCATAGTTTGCAAAGAGTAGGATAATGTGTTTTCAATGATCAATCAGTGATCAATTTGGTTTCCAGTAAGTTCAAAATGGTCATCAGATCAATTTGTCATGTCAGTTGTCCAGCAACAAAATTTTTAGCCGGACCCACTTTGGGGCCTAGCTGATTCCATCAGAAGCTACAGTATGCTATGGAATTTTTCATTAAAATCAAGTCACTTGGATTTAAGAGGGGTGGAGTATATTTTTAAAAAAATTAACATGGTTGTTAGCACATGCCGCAACATTAGAGCCTTGTGGGGAGTTGCCTCACATTTGGAGATTTGAGATCATGTTGGAGGCTCTTGGCAACAGGGAGCAAAGCTTAAACAATAGACATGGCATGAAGTTCCAAACTAATGATTGCAGGGATGCCAATAAAATGCATTGAGATGCATGATATGGCAGGGGCATTCATGTTTTTTGAAGAAAGGAGGATGGTCTTTAAAACTCAGCCCATGAGAATTCCTTCCAACCAGTGTCATGAGATCAAGGCTCTAAGATGAAGTGCTATGCGCTGAATTTTAACGTGAATACACTAGTTGCCCATATGTAAAGAATGTTGGCATGTAAATAATATGTTAAGCCAAGTCCACGCAGGATAAAATGAAGGACTCTACAAAGGAAGGCGACCCATGGACAGACTTGCTTGGCATTGGAAAAGTATATGTATATGTCATTATCGTTAATGGCAATTTTCATACGATGGAAGGGTTTTTGAAAGCAATCAATCACTTTTTCTACTGCTTTAAAGGCGTCTGATTCTCATTGAACTCCTCCTCCTTCCAAACCTAATCATCATTTTTATGTGATAAACAATAGAGGACCACGTGTGGTTAAGGAGAGAGCTCACATAAAGGGAATGCGTGAGGAGTCAAGAGCAGCTCCATATCCATAGCACAATTGCCCACGTCAAACAGTTAGAAGCCGGTAACCAAAGAAGGGATCCCTGCATTGCAAGTTTAAAATAGTCAACGTTTGAAATGGGAGTCCACGTAGATCTAAAGGGGAGCAGGGTCATTGTTTTTAGAAGGCGGCAAGCAAAAAACAAATGGCTCCCACATTTTGCACATATTCAGAAACTTGCAGTCATGAACAAATGAACTCCATGTACGCAGTCAAAGGGTAGAGTTTGATATGAAAATCCCATGCATATATGAAGTTTGAAGCATGTACTCCACGCCAAATAGGAACCACACACTGCGAAGCCCCACGTAGTCAAGGCAGAACAGGCAAAGCCGTGAGCTGATGCAGAGGAAATACTCAACACAAATGAGGATATGCTTTTCACAAGGAAAGTTGCACGGAGTTTTTAAATAGAGATCAAGGTGCTAGTTAGAACAGGGGAACCAAAAGCAGAGAAGCTTCCCAGACCAAGCCAGCACACAAAGAAATAAGCCACTGGTCAAGAAAAATGTTGCAAGAGATGGCTTAAGCCAAGAAAAGATGCCAGTCAAAGAGGTGCCTTCAAAACCTTTATCCCACATTGTTTATGTGGTGGTTTTCTTTAATGTTTAAATTCAATTCTTGACACCATGTGAAATGTCTGTGAAGACAAGGGCTTTTGAACTGTAGGCTTGCGAGGTGGGACCCAACTTTGACGATGCCAGCCATGGGGAGATGTTGACATAATTTTAAATGAAAAAGTTTATGCGATGACATGGCGCTAGAAACCAAGAATCGCCCAAAATGATGACATGTGTCCTGAATCGAGCAAATGTCGCTAACTTGCCAACCAGAAGTGGTTGCTATTTAACTACGGTGACATAGCGAGGATGGAAGTGGTGATGACATGTGGCAGGGGCCCAACACAAGATGATGTGGTGAGATTGTATCATGAACGAGGAGATCGCGACACGTGGCATATCCAGCGGTCCTCGCTTACTCGCCAAGCAAAAGATGCACGACAATTAGCATGGTGAAGTAGTGAGGAGATGACACATGGTGAATGATGCAGATCAGGTGTCCAATCAGAGTGCACCACATGGCATTGGTCAAACCTAGAGTTGACTCAAATTTGGAAGGGCTAAGAAAAATAAAATGATTTTAAAATTTTCATTTTAAAATTATTTTGCCAACAAACTGACATGACATGTAGGGTCTTTTAAATTGAAATTTTTATTTCCTAAAGTTTAAACTTTAAACTTTTTGAAATTATTTTAAATACAAACCTGAACAATCTTAACCAGAGGAGTGTTTTTCAAATCAAGATTCTGGGCATTTCTAGAAGGCAAAGTATGCCTTATCATATATCGTCAAAATCATGAAAATCTAAATTTTTCGATTCTGAGATTAGTTTTTGCACAGGTATCAATCAATTTGAATTATAGGAGGTTTTCTATCAGGTACCTGAATTGTAACCATTTTCAGACCAGGAAGTTCAGTTGGGATTTTTGGCAAGTTAATAGCTTGAATATGCGTAAAAGACAAGGAGAATTTAGTTGGGGATATTTTCCAAATCAGTTACAATGTAATGATGAAACAAAAAATCAGATGGGATGAAAGAAGAAAGAGGTTACTCAGTTACACAGGATTGAATTTCAAGTGCACACTTGTCGTCTTCAAAAAAAATCTAGGAATTCTTTCTCCTCTATATCTTTCTTTCTTGCTTCCAGTTCAGGGGTTCCAGTTTCTGGGAAGAAAAAGTTCATTGTTGTGACACCATTAGGGATTCCAATTTTTGCACTGTGAGACCATTGGTTCCAGTATTTTGACATGTTTCCATGACTGTGACACCATTTTCTTTAGCAGAACTCTCATGTGAATAGAATTGTAGAGATAATATAGATAGTTCTGAGATATTAGGTTGTTTCATGTTTTAATTTTATGCATCTGAATGTATAGTTTCAAGGAAATGAATACATATGAGAAACAATTTCACTAGTTTTGTTCTGGTTCTTGTCTCCTATCTCAGCAATTTGTAAGTCTTGTGTGGTTTTGGAACAAAGATTTGAGACCCATTTGCATCCCTTTCAGGTTGTATGTTTGATGTATTTTGTTGTTGGACCAAAGGGCCAAGTAAATGCTCGATATGTTTAAACAAGGTTACTGGTTGTTTGAGAAGGATATTTTGTGAGAATGAGACCTGAATGAACACTGATGTCTAAATCACAAGGTGGTTGGATAGATTTGATGTCTAGGTATATGAGATACATCTTGATGTCATAGATGTATGTTTTGAATTCATGGAATTGCCTAATGGATTAGGCACTGATCAGTTATAGGATCACTGGTTATACTATTGCATTTTTGAGGTTTTGTTGAATCAACATCTTTAATCAAATGAATTTCCCTTTCATGTTGAAGAGCTATAAACAGAATGCCCTCACTCAGCTTATGAATTTCATTGTTTTGCATCTAGCTATTGCAGATATATGTTATTTCATAATTTATTAGGAGAAATAAGGGTTTCTATCTGCTTTGTATTAGATTCAGTGTATGCTTTGATAACTGGTACCATATAAGGAATCTATAGGTTCACCCGCCTAGGTTTTGCAGAGCCTAAAGTGCAAAAGGAGTGTAGCCTTATAGTTGGTCTGGTGTCTGAATGGGCATGTTGAAAATGGGAGTTAGCTGCCCCTAGATGTGTTTTGTTCTCATCAGGGTAATTGGAAATGGGTAACATTTTCAAACACCAACAAGATGGTTGAGAACTTGAAAAGGTCACAGGGCATTAATTTTGGAGATTTGAGGGTAAATTTTTTGATGTATTAAGGTTTCTATAGTATATTATTTTCCTCTTTTCAATTGATGTCAAAGGAGGAGGAGCATAGTGAAAAATGAGGAAGATAAATTATCATGTAAGAAAGGTACAATTAGAGTATAATGTTTTTAGAGAAAGTTTTGTTTAGGAATTGACACTTAGTCATGTGAACACTAGGTCTTGTCATCAATACCAAAGGGGAGATTTTTGGAAAGTGAACATTGATGAAGGAACACATGCTATCACTAATGGAATTAAAATTAGTTGGTAATATTGATTGATATGGAAATCATTTTTGATACAAGGCATTCATAAAAATGCCTAAGTGTAATGCAAGACACCAATATACTATTAAATAGTCTTGGTCAATGATTATAAAATATTAATCAAACATGGATATAATTTTTGGATTATGGAAATATAGAGTGTATATATACTTCAAGTATTTTCATTTATGTTAATATTGGTTGTCACATGTTTGGATAAGATGAAACAAAATTGACAGTGTTTAATAGTTATCTAGGAACATTTTATTATATTAGAAAATTTGGCCTTAGTATTTCAATTATTTTACCAATTGAATTTCTTGAAATTATAGGGACAACATCATAGATATTAACTCTTACATAGCATTGTGTTATATTTTATTTTGGATTTCTTTCCACACATTTTCTAAAGTGTTGTTGCTAGCCAATTAGATCAAAAGAAATGAAAGGTGTAAAGGAAAGGTAGATTTTATATGCAAGCATGGGTATTGATGATATGATGATTCTATGTTGGCCATGTACAAAATTTTATGATGAATTAGATCAAAAGAAAGATTCATTGTAGACTAATTAGGCATTGTCATCTCAATATAGTCATTTTGATATTGCAATCACTATATTTGTAATTGGACAATGAGTTCTCATTATGTAGTGATCTTTTCTTTTGTAATAGAACTCCTAATAGGGTTGAGACCTAGAACAAGGTAAAGAACTCTAACAATTACTAATTTACTAAATGATATTTAATGAATCCTAATAAGTTAAAACCTCTTAACATAGAACTTTCACATTGGTACATAGTTTTAGGTATCATCCTCACAAGTGATTTGTGTTGGCTAGGTTTCCTAAAAATTAAATCATCGTGTTATGAGTTCTTTATGATTTTTATGATTTACTTTTTTTTATTTCTATATATGGTTATTTATGGTTTTGTTAAAATGTTTTTATTTATTTTTAAAGTATTGAAATACTATTCACTCCCCTTTTAGTATTTCTTGGTCCTAACAACATGCCATCAATGACATCTTGCAAAGCACCCTAGTTTGAATTGAGGAAGAAAAATGCATAATAGTGGCCAAATAATTTTTTGAGATTTTTCCTTCTCTAATGAATTAGTGGATATGTAAATTTTATACCATGGAAATGAAATATCTCCCACTTTGTTTATGGCACCACTAATGAACCACCTTAGAATTACAAAATCTTTCAAATTTAAAATAACATTAAAGTGTTTCATTCTTAATGTCTAGATTATGACATCCAAGTTGAACTACCCACTTGATTCCATGAAAAACCACAACCACCTCATCCATGTGCACAGTAATGAACCCTAAATTGCCTATATTAGTCATATTAATATTATCTTTCTCATCTTTGATTATCCCACCCCCACTTTCTTGACCCAAGTTTCCTAAATAGGAATCATGAAATTTGAGTTTAATCCTTATGGAGGGAAACATATCTAGATAGGAAATTGAAAAAAACCAAACCCTTAGTAAAATTCAATTATATAAAGAAGGAAAAACCTTGCACTTGGATCCAAGACTACACTTGATATTTTCCTTAACATTATTAGTAATAGAATAACTTAGATTACCTCCAAGTTGGTTTTCTTGTCTTTGAAGATATGATTATTATACTCTTGTAAACACCAACTTTTTGTTGAGAATAGATTGAAAACAATAACAAATGGAGATTGTTGAGATCAGATTGAAGAATACTATCAAACAAGGAGATTGTTGAGAACATACAAGCATGATCTATGTGTTTCAATCATTGTTTCGTCACTAATATCAAAACTGCTATTTGCTGATAAGAAAACTACTTATATGATTTAAGTACTATCACTTAGTTGATTAATGAAGAGGATTTGATCAAAAAATGTAACAATAGCACCCAGAGGAAATGTTGAGTTATGATGATGTAACGAAGTACAAGAATTAGTTAAGACAATGATAACATGATGTATTGATAAATCTACTTAAGTTTACAAAAGGCTTGGTTACACTATGAAATTTTAGAAGAACAAGTTACATAAAGGTTGTCTAATAAGCTTGAGTGAGTGGAAAGTAGGTGTCAAAAAAATTTAGTGCAAGCTGAGTAGAAAATTAGTTGAAGCCAAGTAAAAACTCATTCTAGTGTATGCAAAGCAAATTAGTGGATGCCGAGTAAAGTTTAGTTGATACCAAGAACTAGTGAATTTTAGTTTGTGCTGAGTAATTTCATAGAGGATGCCGAGAAATGTAGTATGTGTTGATTATCAAAAGCTAGATGATGTAAAGCTGCTGCATTATTTTAAAAATTGTGAATTTGATGAATCTGAGCTGACAAGGTTTTTTTCTTGGAATTTGTGAACCAAGTGGAAGATAAGATTGATGAGCTAGTGGCACACAATTCAAGCTAAGTCATTTTTAAGTGAATTCAAAGAGGATTCAAGTAGAAGTTTCTAGAAGAGATATGGAATGTGGGATAGATTCATTGTATCCTACCTAATCCATCATAAACCCTAATTTGGACAATGGAGAATGAGCAAGAAAAGATCTTAATTTCTTATTTATAGGAATGGTTGGTTAGAAGCAAATGTGGGTCGAGTATGAGAACCAAAGGAAGACAAGTAGTCAAGGGTTTTTCTTCATCAAGTGACGTGAGAGTAGAGACTAAATTGGCATGTTAAGCATGAAGGCTTAAGGATATGTATTCTTGAAGGGTGAACAAGCTATCAGAGTTGAAAAGTAAGAAGGCCAAGTAGAATGGAGGATTGAAATAGTGATCTATAATCTACAAGTGAAGTTGTAAGTTGTTATCAAATCAAGCCTTACTATTAGTCTCTAACAATTGTATCAATCTAAGGTAAAATACTTTGGATTAAGGTTGACCTAATAGTCATTTGTAAATCTTTTAACTAGGTGAAATTCTGAGTGAATGGTCTAAAGTCCTCTAAGAAGGCTCACTCCTAATAGGGTGATTGAAATCCTTTAACAAGGTCACATTTAATAGTGTATATTATAACTATTGGTGTAAATAAGTATTCACTATTTACACTTACTTAAGTTTACTTAGGTTAATGCATTATTTTATTATTTTTATTTATGAGACACTTAGAATTTTGTGCACCTTTTTGAGTTTTCATGTTGACAACATAGGAGTACGCAACTCTATTTTAGCACATGGTGTCTACAACACTAATTTATGTGTCACACCCTTGTAGGCTTATCCTCTCATCACCACACTTACTTCCATGCTTAATGGAGGATAACCCATATCTGGTGGACATGTGCCTAGTTGTTGACATATCATGTAGCTGATTTCAAGGCATTCTAGATGTATCTCAGAGGCCTTTATATATAGGCACTCCTAGTGTACTATTGACATGGCATATTGAATAAATATATTGTCATTCTAATCATACTCTCTCTTTCTGGTCTACAGTTGTGCTTGTGTTTGAGTTCTTAGTTCCTGGGTGAATCTTGACCTTAGGCAAATTGTTACATGGTATCAGAGCTATACCAAATTCTTACAAGGTATTAGAGCTATACCAAATTCTTATATGGTATCAAAGCTTAGAGATTTTCTCATCACATAGCCATTCAAGACCACTGTTACTTTAGCACCTCAGCCTGAATCTAGAGTACTACAAAAATTGGGAGTTTCTAGAGCTAGATTTGACCTTGCCATTGCATTTGGAATGCTGATTTAGTGAAGATCGACTATAAACTCAGCTACTGTAGGATAAAGTCTATCATGAGGTAGACTTTTTTTGCAAATTGGCACCTAAAGGATTGATTTACAGCATTGGTATGATCATTTCAGATCCATACATTTAATTTGCAGATCTACATTTTTTTCATCTACATCTCTACTATTCTTTTCAGATCTGCATTATTTTTTGGAAAATTTTTGGGCCATAGGAGAGATTTTTTGCAGGTGAAGTTTGGAGCTTGCTGGTGCAAATTAGATATTTGCATTACATTTAGAAGGCCCAAAAACCCCCAAATCAGATTTTTTTTCATCCTAATTGGAATCTGAGGAAAAATCTAGAGCCATTTGATTTTTGGAGGTGTAGTGGTGATTCAAAAAAAATAATAGCAGCAATAATTTTCAAACAACAATATCTCCCTCATATAGACTCCTTTTTGCGAGCAATTTTTTTTGTTTTGGGGTAGAATTTCGTGATCTACACATTGGTGTAGGTAGTTTGACATCTTTATTCCTAATTTTTTTTGCAACTCACAAATCCCAAATTTTTCCACTTAAAATGCTTTGTACAGGCTCATCTGGACTCTAAGTCAAGTTCCATTTTTTTGAAAGTGTATATTTTTTGTCTACTTTCCATATTTGCAATAATATTATAGGTTTTGTGGATAGAATTATTACTTTCAGAAATAGGCCCTAAATTGGCAAGTGGCTATCAAGTGCCAATAGCATCCTTTTTTTTTGGGGGGGGGGGGGGGGGGTGGTGTTCTTTGATTTTTTGGAGGTTCTATTGATTGGTCCATCATGGAAGAGGATGATTTGATCTATTTGCACCTAGACAACTATCAAGAATGGAGTAAAATTGCTATCAAATATCTCAGTAAGCACAATGCACTACCATATGTGAGAGGACTTGACTATGATATTGAGACTTTCAACTTTATTACTCATGTTCTCTTTCTATATACAGATATGGACATTTTGGATTCACTTATTGACCTTAAGGAAAATGATCCATATGTTGATTAGATGTATCTTTGGGAGAACTATGGAGATCCAACCATTCCTCCATTCCCATAAGATCTTCTACCTCCAATTGTAGCTAACTCCTCTTCAGATGAGATCACACCTCCAGCTCCTGTTGCACCTACTAATCCTATTCCAACCATAGATGCTTCAAATTTAGTGTAGCAAGACCCTTTATGTCTTCCCACTCTATCTTCATGCGATGACTTCCTTTCCACCCTTGTAGGCCTATTCATGGAGTCTCAGATTGAAGATGTGGGAGACATTATTGATGACATTCATCTTCTTTTTGAGGTAGATACTTCTTCTTTCCCGCAATGACATATTCATGTACTTCAGCACTGCAAGGTACACCAGGTCTTCCAAGTGATGACTTTTTGCTAGACAGTTTAGCTATGTTCTTGGAGTCACACTCAGTAGATATGGAAGACTTCCTTGATGATTTTTCACTTCTCCTTACTGAGGCAGATCCTTCTACAGTTTTTGCAAGGGCCCACTCTAACCCTCAAGTCCATTCTCTTCATGATCAATCTTTATAGGTTGGCATGATTATAGATCCTTATGGATAGCAATTAGGGGAAGTCTCTTTGTCAATTGGGGACATAGATGGTTTAGTGGAATAGGTTCAATAGAGATCCTTGATAGATTTGCATTCATTCTTTTCAACACAGTTGGAAGGGGCGAGCATCAACATCAGCCCAAGGATACTTGAGTAGGTTTCTGGGCCACCATACATCTTCAGGGTTGTACCTTTGGCATTGTTTCTTCCTAAGGGGAGGAACACCATTTTACATTCTTTGACCAACTTCTTCATTAGAGCGTCTTTCACTTATTGACATTCTTCTTGGGGGGGGGGGGGGGGGGAGCCTATTCTACTCTTCCTTCTCTCATTCTCTTATGTATATACTAGATGTATGTCGTAATGGGGGGTCTTGATTACTCCATCCATCAATGCATCCTTATTTATCTCTCTTTTTGGGGGAGGGTTTTTCCCATGAGGTTTTCCCTCTTTCTCCACTTTATGAGAGATTGCATCTTAATTATGTACATGAGTACCTAATATGGCATAGTAGCTGGGACCCATCCTGCATCTTCTTCCTAGTTTTTTGTAAGCTTAAGGGAATTCCCCTAAGTTGCACTTAAGGGGGGGTGTTGGTTTAAATATGTATTCACTATTTACACTTACTTAAGTTTACTTAGGTTAATGCATTATTTTATTATTTTTACTTGTGAGACACTTAGGAGTTTGTGCACCTTTTTGAGTTGTCATGTGGACAACATAGAAGTATGCAACTCTATTTTAGCACATGGTGTCTACAACATTGATTTGTGTGTCACACCCTTGTAGGCTTATCCTCTCATCACCTCATTTACTTTTGTGCTTAATGGAGGATAACCCATATCTGGTGGACATGTGCCTGGCTATTGACATATCATGTAGCTCATTTTGAGGTATTCTTGATGTATCTTAGAGGCCTTTATATACATGCACTCCTAGTGTACTCTTAACATTGTATATTGAATGAATATATCATCATTCTGATCATACTCTCTCTTTCTGGTCTATAGTTGTGCTTGTGTTTGAGTTCTTAGTTCCTGGGTGAACTTTTCCCTTAGGAAAATTTTTATAGTAACCTTTAACAAGGTTGGCCTTTCATAGGGCATCACTTTAGAAGAGTGACAAAGAGTAGCATGTTACTGGTGGTTTTTCCCAAATTGGGTTTCCACATGAATCATTGTATCAAGTGTGTTGATGAATCTATTATGTTTCATGTTTACATTTTTGCAAGTTGATTTGATAGTAACCTACAAATTTTAAGTGATTACATAATATTATGGATGCATGCATGATGAAGATAAATGTTTTATGGGTTCACTAAGTTGTGAAAAGTTTTGTTTATACATTTGGACCTTGGATAACTAATTCACCCCCTGTTGACAATTGGCTAATTGTGATACATAATTGTTGTCATTAATGGTAACACATGATGTCCATATTAACAAGAAACCTTGGAGATAAAGATGCTTAGTGTTTGGTTATCAAAAAATTGTCTAAGTATAGAATTTGGTTTGCAGCAGTGTATTGTTTGTTTATAACATGTTGCAGATGTCATATTATGACAAGAAAAGTTACATGGAGATAGTATACATGTTGTTGATGATTTCTGTAGCCTCAAAAGTTTGTATAGATTGTATGGAATAGAGTTAATCATGTTTTGATGAAGAAGGACAAAGGAATTAAAGGAAAGAATTGTTTTGGTTGCAAAACAACTACTTGTCCAATTAGGGCCAACATCCTAGATGTTTATTCTAACTTAGAAAAGTGAATTATGGTCTTAGCCGACCCAACAATATTTTATGTAAAGAAACAATATTTATGCAAACGACTTCTTGCAATAAGAAGTGTATGATATATTGTGTAACAAGTGTGTGAACTTTTGTGAAAGCGATATATGTGAAGTTATGTATGAACTATATGGTGATCTAAAATCAAGCTAAAGATTAGAGATCAATGAAGGAAGGAAAATAATAATAGATTACTTGATTGAGTAGTAAGCTCTTCATGTAGTTGAAATTACATGTTTGGGAAGTGGGTTCTTCTTGCATACATTACACTACAACTCCTAATAGGGTTGGAATCTCTTAATAGGGATTCAAAGTCTCCTAACAAGGACTATTATACTAAATTTTCTCATTGACTCCTAACATGTTCCATCCTCTATCAAGGAACATATATATAAGTATATTATCTAGTGGGTATCATCCCCACTAGGGTTTTCCCTTGGCCAAGATTTCCCTAGTTAACAAAATATGGTGTTATGAGTTATCTTTGTGCATTGTTATTGTTACTATCTAGTATTACTTTATTTCTTTGTTATGCATGGTTTAAATTAAGTAATAATATCTAGTTGGTGACTAAATTTCATAGGTTATTAATTCACACCCCCCCCCCCCCCCCCCCCCCTCCCTTTCTCAGTAATCCCTATTTCTAACAATTGGTATCAGAGAATAGTTAATTTAAAGAGGCTTAATAGCTTAAGTAAGATCCCTATGGATATGGAGTAGTTGATGAAGAATCATAAAGAAGCTCTTAAACAAATTGATCTCCTTACTAAAGAAAGAGATAATCTAAAGGAAAGATATGAAGACTCCAAAGTATACATTGGTCAATTGAAAGAAAAGATTGATCATCTAAAATCCAAGATTGAATCTATTGAATCTAAAACTATTACAAATGACTATTCAAAGTTGAAGATAGTACAAAATCTTGAAGCATGAATTGAAGATTACAAATTTGACATTTTCTTTGAGAAATGTTCCTAGCAAAGTTGAATCTAATTTGAAGATTGAAAATGCAGATCTAAGAGCAAGTCTGGCAAAGAAAACATCTGAGTTTGAAACATTGAAAGAAGATCATGAAGAACTCTATAAGTACAATACTATTGTGAAAGGTGAATTGACAGAGTGCAAACAACAGCTTAAAAATTTTTATTCTAGTAGAGAAAAGCTTGATGATTCTATGTCTATACAAAGATCCTCTTATGAAAAGACTGGTCTTGGTTATTTAATTAACATGTTTTCAAAGAAACCTGAGATTAGATCAGATCCAAAAGAAAAAAAAAACAAATCTGACGATAAGATTGAGTCAAGTCAATCTTCTAAGAAACCTAAAGAAATTGAGCAAATCAAGGAAGTTGAAATCTTGGATGAACCAGAACAAGTGGAGACTCCCAAGACAACCAAGTATGAATTTAGAGGTAAGTGCTTTTTATGTAATGAAATAGGTTATATGAAAAGTGATTGAACTAATAAGTCATTTAATCATGTTAAAGACATTTACTGTCACAATTGTCATGGTATGGGTCATGATGCAATTGATTGTAGGAAACCTAAGTATGATAATGACAGAGGAAATAGTAGAATGACTAAAAATACTAACCCTATAGATAGAAGAAGACCTAATGAAATGACATTGAAGAGAAAGAAGATCTTATAATGACAAAAGACATATCATGTGTTATAAGTGTAAAACTTAGGACACATTTCTAAGAATTGTCATGCACTTGATAATTAGAAAAATCCTAGAAATACATCACTTGTATGTTAGTTATGCAATAACTTTGGAAACATAGCAAGGTACTTTAGAATGGACAGAAACTTCAAAGACTAAAGAAACTTTGGAAATAGAAGAAATCTAGAAGGGACTAGGAAAGGAACTCTAGAACTAGCAAAAGCAATGAAGAACAAAGAGACATTGTTAGTGAACTTTGAGAAGAACTTAATGAAGCATTTGTAAAAGGAAAAGATATATCAAAAGAAAAGTTAGATGATGATGAGACAAATAGATCGAAGGTAGTTGTTGAGTTTGATTCAATAAATTCAAATTAAGCTTTTTCACAGCATCAAAATTTGAGAACTTCAATTAGAGACCAAATTAGAGGTAGCAAAGTTGGGAAATGGTGTATCCAATTATGTTTAGATGATACCTAAGCTCACTTTTTATTTGGAGCTTTTCCAAACATGTTATGATGAAATTTAGAGTTACTAATATTACAATAAGAGTTGATTTTGTAACAGAAGATGAAAAGTACATTTTTGCAAAGAACTTTGTGGTGCAAAGTTTTGAGGATGATTTTCATGATCGAAGGAGGTGTAGACACCTAAAAATCCTTTAGAAAATAAAGTATTTTTATTTTCTGAAAAAAATTCCTGATGACATCATCATTTATTAATTAATTAATTATTTAATTAATTTATTTATTTTTATGCCATTAAATCCCTTTATCTTAATTAAAAATATTTAATTAAGGAATCCCTCCCAAAAATGTTTAAATCTTATTTAAACATTATTTCCTTATTTATTAATTATTTAATTAATAAATTGACCAAAATCCCCAAAATAAATAATTTATTTATTTTTTGTCCAAAACTTGGTCAATTTCCTTAAGACCACTAACCTCTTCCAAAATCTTCTAAATCCTTCTTTAATTTTGATTAAAGGCTAATCCCATCATTTCCTACCCCTAATCCCAACTCAAAATATTTAATTAAGATTAAATATTAATCCTCCTATTTATTAAAAATATTTTAATAAATATTTCCTCAACCTAAACTCTTGAAATAAATAAAACTTTATTTATTTTCTAAAAAATCTTATTTATCCTCATCCTAAAAGCCTAGACTCTTCTAGAAGATCTCAATTCTAATCCTAATCCCCTCCTAACCTTGTCACATTCCCTAAACAAGGTTAGCCAACTCCTAAGCTAATCCTAATCCCTCTTCTAATCATGTGCACAACTTAAGCAAGGGTTAAGACTTGCTAACCCAAGCCAAAGTCAATAATCTCATCCTCCTCCCAACCACCTCTAAGCCAAAGTCAACAATCTCATCCTCCTTCCAACCATCTTTATTTATGACCCAACCATCTCTATTTGACCCAACCATTCCCATTTATGGTTCAACCTCCCTCATTACTCCTTTGACCAACCCATATCCTACCCTCTCACATCCAATCACCTTGTGACATGTGTCACCTCCTAATTGGCTTTAAACAAGCACAATCCATGTGCTCCCCTTTGAGTGCATCCTAGCCCTCCTTTACCATCTTGCCATCCTTGCATCCTGACTGTCCATCCTTCCACCCCTTGGCCTATAAATAGAAGCCTCTCCCTTCACTAAAATCATCCACTTTTGAAGCAAACTTATAATGCTATTTTGAGAGCCTAAAAACTACCAAAATACTATTATAATGCTGAAAACCCTCCATACCTTCATTGTTGAATCGTTCATCCACAATCATATTTGATTATCACTCATCCATTTGGAGCTTGAGCACATCGTGAGTATACATCCACTATCCATCAGGGATATAGCTTCATCATCATGAGAAGCACTTGAGGAGTTTACCATCTTTGGTCTACTTTCCTCAATTTTGTCTTCTTTGGTCCTATCTTAAGTGTTTATTTGTTTTTAGTATTGAGAATGCTTTTTATAGATTAGTGTTCATTTTACTCTACTAAAATAGGTGATACATTTTGGCACGCCCGGTGGGACCCACTTCACGGGTTCTTTGCAAACATGCTAATGTGATTTAGAGTGTTTTCAGATTTTTCAAGCTTATAGGTGGACGGAGCACGTTGAATTCTTCTTCCTCTTCTTGTCTATATTATTCTTCTATTCTGTCTACTTCTTCTTGTGGGATCTTGGCCATTTTAAAGTTTATTTTATTTTATTTTTAAAAAAAAAAATTTTAAAAAAAATAAAAAATCTCATCTTCTCTCTTCTTCAAATAAAAAAATAAAAAAAAAAAATTTTGGGTACACCTTTTTTTTGTGAAAGTTTGGTAAAAATATGCATATTCATATATATGTGTTGTAATAATAAAAAAAAATTCAAAAAAGTGTAAATTACGTGCTTGTCTAAAAACATCATCATATCATATCATCATATCAAGCCACTCTCTAATCATGCATAGTCCACGCCCATTGGATCTGCCATGTTAGCAGGTCAAATTTTTTTTTTATGCCTATGACAGCCATATGGACATGAAATTTAAACTTGCACTTTGATGATGTCAGTACGACATCATTTCTACATGCCCTTTTAAGCCTTGAGAAGCAACATTTGGTGTTTTGCTCATAACTTGAGCATCCGGACTCTGTTTTCAGAAAACGAAATATCCTCAAAAAGCTGGTTCCGAGCTCGTCATGATGGTATTGGTTTCTATCATATTTTACAGTCTTTTAAATACTTATTTTCACTATCAATGACTAAACTTTGATGGTTTTTGCAGGGATATTTGCTAACTCATGCATTATCGGTTGAAGACTTCTATGAAACCACTAATCACGTTTCTTGCAGGTTCTCCGTACATGGTTTAATGCTCTTGGAAAATGAACTTGAAAATTTAAACAATTGTCTTTGAATGCATGTTGCTAAAATGAACTTGAATGTTTAAACACTTGTCTTTGAATGTATGTCGCTTAAATCAATCTTGAATGCCATGGATTAAAATCAATCTTTCTTAGAATGTATGCTTAAAACAAACAAACTCAATCTTGAATGCAAAAGATCAATTAACCATTGCAATATCTCACACTTCAGTTTTTGGGCATAAAAAGAATCTACATTCTAGAAACTTCCTAAATTATAAAAACCAAATAAAAACGCTTTAATTGAGTTTGTAGTTGGACTCACCCTCTTTAATCACCCATCAATTCAACCATTGGTTGCAATCTCAGTGCCATCTATGGGGATGGGTCCACCTAAGAGGGTGTTAAGTGCTCCACAAAGATCAAACTTCACTTACTTGTATTTTTATTAGTTTTTCTAACTTAGAAAATTCTTTGAATGCACATTAGGTTCGCTAACACTTCATTTGGGCACTAAAATTGAACAACTCTTGACGTGGAGGGCCTCCGGGTGCGCGCTTGATATCGAATTTCATACACTTTTGTTGCCGCTTCAAGTTGGAATTGAACATTGTCTCTTAAACATGAGTGCTTGCAGAGTCTAGACTGGCACACATAAGAGTCAGTTGGTAAAAGAACAAGCGTGTTTTTTAGCCCAAGGTCATCCAAGTCTTCTCTCCCCTTGTCGTCTTTCGAGGCCATCTTGGGTGCATAAGATTAGGATCCAAAACCTTGTTTGTCTTCTTAGGAGGCCTGCTTGGGGATTTCATCACCCCTTGGATGACCTCAACTCCAGCGTTCCGGCAGAGTATAAGAACCGGGAGGTGAATCGAAAGACACCTCTCTTGGGATCAAGATTTTGTCACTCGGGCTAAGCCTCAAGGAACTTTATACCCTTGAGAAGTGAAAGAGGAGAAGTAGGTTACCGCTCCTCTCGGCTGTGTGACATCTTTTTGTTTTCATCTACGGATTTGGGCCTCACATACCTTGGGTATATCGAGGACTCCCTAGCTAAACCAACTGTCAGCCTTGCAGACAACCATCTAGGGTGTTAATGTGTTTGAAGTGACTGATCGAAACATTTGTAAAACATACACACTCCTTGGTGCAAGTATCACATTCTGAGAATCAAAAACTTCTATGTGGTTGTTCCTATCTATTGCTTGATTTTTTATTTGTTGAATGAATGTTTGCCAAACTTGGTCAATCCTAGCTTAGGGCATACTTCGTGTAGTCACTGCTTGTTTCAAAAATTGAAGAAGTCGAAGCAAAAAAACTGAGATCTCTCAAAGCCAAGCAGATTTAGGAATTCATGTCAGAACAACCCAAACCCAAACAGAAGTTTCACAAAGTTAAACTCAAGCCATCTCAGGTATACCAAGAACTTTCAGCCAAGAGAAAGGAACTAACACCAAACCCTCAAATTTCCAAACTCCACAAAGCAGAGGACAAAGCTGCTGACGAAGCCCTTCAAGATGCCTGGTTAGATCGCACCATCCAACTTAACCAACATCCAGGAGTTAAAAATGCTTATGCCTTACCAACTAGGCATGATTTCTATGATTAGACCCCCTTGTTTCTCCACATCTTCTTGCATAAGCTTCACTTTTGCATTAGAGTCATCTTTGTAGGTAAGCCAGCTAGCCATCCTTAGTCATCCTCTTAAGCATTTTAGTTCTCCATCTCATTTAGTTCTTTTCTTTAGAACCAAACCATCTAACCAGTAATCAAAAAAATTCACATCCAAGCCTTCAAAATTGTTGTCACCTTGCCAGAATTCTGCCATTCCTACCATCTTGCAAATCCACCAGTCTCACCGAGGTTATCCCTCTGACAGAGCTTTGTCTAGGGTAATCTAGGCTTGTCACTTGTCATCCCTCATCACCTTGAGCTAAAGGTTGAGATCCACAAGTGGTTAATCTCATGTTTTTTCCTAAAGGATCATCAGTCTATCCTTAAGTTGACACAATCACCACCAAGCTTACACATAGGAAAGCAGACCTTTCATGCTTTGGCAACATATCTTTGAAGTTAGAATCCCCAACCCAATCCTCCTTAGGTTTGTCATATAGCTTTTTCTCAAACTAGGAGATCATTTGCATAAAATAGCCTTCCCCCTTTTTCATCCATTAGCATTGTTGCATCTCATCCCTGGGAACATTCTGCATTTTCATGCCACCCACCACTCGTTTTGGTAGAAACACAAGGAAAAAGGACATGGATCCTAGTCATAGTAATAACACATCTCGAGCTCAGCCATACCCCGTCGTTTCCATGATGGCACCAGATCCACCACCACAAATCTCCGAAGAGACAAGTTCCTCCATAGACATTGATGCTTTCATGAACCAACCTGGTCATGCCACCATTGTTAATGCCATCATAGACCGAAACAAGGAAACCATCATGGCAAATTTCTTAAGGGATAATGTTGGTTCCTTTGAATTTGGGCGTCCACCACCTATCGACATTTCAGATCCTACACACCTTTTGTTTGGGTGGCAACCACCAGTCGCAGAGTCATCTGTTCTTACTGATCCTTTCTCTGGATGTCAACCACATCAGACAGAACCTGCAGACCTGAATATACCCTCAACCCAGGTGCCTGCTCCTATTCCACAAAACACCCATCCCATCCTCACTCAACCCTTAGTACATGCTACATCCCAACCAACCTCATGTGTATCATCTGCCTCTGCTTCAACCACTCATTTCCCTACTCCCCCAAATCCTCCATTTACATCCAACAACACTACCTTTTCACTTCCACCTCACAGCACACCTAGTCTATTTACTACTCAAATGCCACCACTAGGGTCAAATACCTCATCTTCCATCCCACCCAACATCACTATCAACCCCTTTGTAGCTAGCCAAAGCTCTTCTGCCTCATTTCCTTTGGGACCTTGGAATGTTTCTATAGCGCAAGGACCTACCACTGGTCTTCCCCCTAGCACTGCAGCCATGTCCGCCCCTCAAACACTTTCATCTACCACTTCACATTGTTATTCACTACCACCCCTTACCAACTATCTCTCCATGCCACCTTTGGGAAATAGCCAAACCATCCTGCCATTACAATTCCCTATGATGAATACTCTACCACAGAATAATTACCTTGCACCTACTCATAATTAGTCATACTCTCAAGTAGGAGCACAACCCACATATATTGGACACGGTATGTATTCCCAAAGCATGGCACCAGCATTAACCACCTTACCACCCTTTCAGCCGCAGTCTTCACACCAACAATATGCTCAAGCACCTACACAACAATATCTCCTAGGGCAGTAGCCTCATCTTATCTTCCCCAACAACAAACTTCTTAGCAAATGCAACAATATACCCAAAACACATTCCAACAACCCATAACATCCATTCCTCCAGCTATGCAACCTATTTTTCCACAGACGCCATATGGCAACCAAGGTTTTCCATATCAATCGCAACCATCAGATCTAGGCATGTATCCTACGCTAGGGGCACTCGCTCCCCCACCTATAAACTCTGAATGGGAAGAGATGAAAAATGCTCTCAAAGCCCTCAAAGATGGGACAGACTCCAAAACTTTCAAGTTTGAGAATGATTGCCCATACCCGTTTGACAAAACCATCACGATGACATCGTTTCTTAAAAATTTTGAGACCCCTAAGTTTGACAAATTTAGAGGGAAAAGTGATCTAGTCACACATGTTAAAGAATTCTATATGCATTGTCAGGAGGTAGCTTATAATGATGTGTTCCTCATGCGGCTCTTTCCCAAGAGCCTAGCAGGACCAGCTTTGGAATGGTTCTGTCGTATCCCTCAAGGTACTATTAAAACATTTGCAGAACTTTCTGAGGCGTTTGTTGCTCAATATACCCATCTTGTTGAAACTGAACTGTCTGTAGTAGACCTAGTCCATACTAAACAAAAAGGTGGAGAAAGCCTCGCAGAATACTTGCAACATTGGCAGATCCTCACAACAAGGATCTCTTGTACCATCCCTGAGCGTCATCTTGTCAAGATGTTCATAAACAATGCACACCCAAGCCTTGCTCATCATATGGTTATGAATTGTTTGCAAACGTACAAGGACATCAAAGAAAAAGGAAAGGGCCTTGAGCAAGGCCTCATTAAGGATGGTGTCATTAGATTGTACAAAGAAAACACCCAAGATCGAGGTCCAAGCAATGAAAAAACTCGATATTGGAACAAAAACAAGAATACAGTAATAGATGGTGCCACTGACACTCGACAGGTCCATATTGTTGGGGCGGCTACCAATGTTCCCACCGCATTTTGCCAACAACAAACTTATCAACAAAAACCCCCTATGTATCACCCATCACCCATACAAAACAATCAACAAATACCTGCTCATCATAATCAAACCAATGCTATCACACTTTCGACAAGTACTAAACCTCGTGTTCAAAGACAACCTCGTGTATACACCCCATTGGGGGAACCTCTTGATGCAATCTTTGGAAAACTAGCTAAGGATAATCTTATTCGACATCCACCAACACAACCCTTGGAACCAAACCAATCTAGGGCATCTTGGTATAAAGATAATGAGTTTTGCAAATTCCATCGTGTCAAAGGACATACCACTCTCAAATGCATGCAACTCAAAGACTATGTCCAAGACCTAATTGATCAAAAGGAAATCACAGTGGGGGCACAAACTTCACCCAATGTAGGATTAATGATGTATCAAAATGCTTTCCCTCCTCATAACACAAACCTAGGAAATGCACCCGCAAACCCACCTATCAACAAACCGAACAATACTCAAGGAAAACAAGGAGATAACCGAGACAAGTCTCAAAATTATACCTCAGCGTATTTAGACTATGGAAGCCTTATCGGTTGCATATCACAGGTTGAGCCATCCATCAACATCATTAACATTAAGGGCCCAGATACCCAATGTGCAGTTGCTACTCGCCGGACTCGACTCAATATAGCTGGCCCACCTATTTCTGTACCGTCAAGACCACCTCCATCTAGAGCATCTCCATCAGAATCATCCTCATTAGGGCCACAATATAACATCTTGGAACACCTTGGAAACACACCAGCCCAGATCTCCATTCTAGATCTCTTACGAACAAGCCCACTTTATCAAGAGATCCTCAATAGTACTCTACATGAGTCACACGTCCCCTCTGACATAAATGCCATCGAGTTTCACAACTTGGTTGGCCATCTTTCGGCCTCATCTGCCTTATCCTTCAAAACCACTGATATCCCAAAAGTTGAACCAGATCATATCCTTCCACTTCGCATAGCCATCATGGTTTCTGACTTTGTTGTTAAAAGGGTCATGATAGATAATGGATCGGCTTTAAATTTATGTACTTTAAAGTTCATCAAACAGGCAGGATACACTGAGGCAGATATCATTAATGAAGTAATCACCATCAAGGCCTATGACAATTTGGAGCGCACCACTGAAGGAACCATCTTGCTCCCTATAGGAGTTGGCCCAGCCACTCAAGAAACACTTTGCCATGTAGTTGATCTTAACCTTCCATACAACATCCTCCTTGGTCGCCCATGGATTCATGCCATGAAGGCGGTTCCATCCGCATATCATCAGTGTATCAAATTTCCGCATAATGGCACTAAGATAACCATCCACGCAGATCCTGAACCCTTTGCTTATTGCAATGCGGTTGAAGCTTCATACACCAATCACTGTCCTGGGATCGAAATTGGCACCACTATGGCCAGTTCCTCTGGCACCTGCCATGATCCAGACACCATTTTAGCCTCCACCCTCTCCACGGTTAAGATCAACTACCAAGGTTGTGGTGAGTATAGTCTTATAGATGCTTTTGCTATTGGCGCTCTACCACTTGATCCCCATACTCAAGGACGCCCAACACATCAAGGGCCTATACCAGAAACCACCTCTCAACTTCAACAAATGGGTGCTACCACATTTATTACCAAAGGCATTCTTGATGGAGAAGAGAATGCACCAGACATTAACACATGGCTATACAAGGAGCCCCTCCTAAAAGTGAAGCACTTCTTGATCACTTGAAACAAAAATATCCCTGGTCACATCGTTTGGCCACAGAGCAATGGGATTATCAAGGAGGTGGTTTAGGCTACCAGGAATCAAGTATGAGAGAGCCTATAGAAGCACACCAAGGGAAAAAAACTCAAGGCTTGGGCTATGGACTCCCCGCAACTGGGGGCACTACAACGGAAGGCCACGCCTTTACGAACATCCAAAACACTCTCGTTGAGGTTGAAGACATCTCTGAGGAAGTTGAAAAGAAAGCTTACGATGATATTTTCCTTGACGAAATAATCCTTGGAGCCTCTGTGCTCTGCCAATTATCCTTGAATCTCATAGACCTCCCGCTCGCTCACCCCGAACTCATAGATTGGGACCAACCAAGTGTCGTTCATGTTGACAAGTTCTCTACTGAGCACGCGCTGCTTAAATTCATGGGGGCAGAAACGCCACATAAACGGCCACCACCACCATCGGCATATGTCTACAAGCTGGATCCCGCAGGTTACTTCGGGGAGGAGGAAATATCCAATCACAAAATAGAAATACAAAAGGAAACAAAAAAGAAAAAAATCAAAGGAAAAATGTCCTCTGGTGAAAACTCCTCTGGAGCATCATTGGATAACTTAACAAATGAATTAAAAATAAAGGATGTATCTGATGGTGAAAACCTCTCTGAGGCGCCTGAAGATGGAGATTTCATCCTTCCCCCGCAAGAGCATAGGCATCCTATCTCTTCAGTTTTGACAGAGGAAACTCGGCCAGTAAATATTAGTTTGACAGAGGTCCCACATATCACATACATCGCAACCTCTCTACCACCTGAACAAGCAGATCTTCTTATGGAGGTTCTCCACGAAAATGTGGGCCGCTTTGCATGGTCATATCAGGACATGCCAGGGTTGGACCCCAAACTAGTCATACACCATCTAGCAGTGGATCCAAGGGCTAGGCCCGTTAAGCAAAAGCTCCGTAAGATGCACCCCAAAGTTGCTTTATTGGTTAAAGCAGAGTTAGAAAAATTGTTGGAGGCCAAAATCATTCGCCCAATAGATTATTCTGAATGGATTTCTAACATGGTACCTGTTACCAAGCCTTTGGGTGATATCAGAATCTGCACTGATTTTAGGGATCTTAATAAGGTTTGTCCGAAGGATGACTTTCCATTACCAAATATCGACATGATTGTGGATCTCACCGCAGGTCATGAACTCTTGTCATGAATGGATGGTTTCTCTGGATATAATCAGATTCATATAGCAGAGGAAGATCAACATAAGACGACATTTACTACACCTTGGGGCACATTCTGCTATAATATGATGCCATTTGGGCTAAAGAATGTCGGGGCAACCTATCAACGTGCCATGACAGTCATCTTCCATGACCTAATCCATAAGATTCTTGAGGATTACGTGGATGATATTTTAGTAAAGTCTCTCAATGCTCTTGATCACTTATTTCATCTCGAAGAAGTGTTTAATCGATTGGCAAAGTATCGTCTCATGCTGAATCCAAAGAAATGTGTCTTTGGTGTCACCTCAGGCAAGCTCGTAGGCTTCATTGTGTCCCAGCATGGTATTGAGATTGACCCCAAGAAGGTCAAAGCCATCATGGATATGGCTCCTCCTAAGACACTCAAGCACCTTCGTTCTTTGCAAGGAAAACTCCAATCAGTCCGGCGGTTCATTTCTCAACTTGCTGATAAGTGTCAACCTTTCACTCACTTGCTTAAGAAAGATCAGAATTTCAAATGGGACTCAGCTTGTCAGCGCAATTTTGAGCTCATCAAGCAATACTTAGCTAATCCGCCTATTTTGGTTCCTCCAGTTGCACGGCACCCACTCATATTGTACATCACATCTACTCCCATAGCATTAGGTGCTCTTCTAGCACAACTTGACGATGCAGGAAAGGAACGAGCTATTTATTACATTAGCTGAACATTAGTGGGCTATGAGCTCAACTACACGCCCATGGAGAAGGCATGCTTAGCAGTAGTGTTTTCCACCCAGAAGCTATGTCATTACATGTTGAGTCATACTATGCAACTGATATCAAAGATTGATCCATTAAAATATATGCTCTCTCGCACAGTACTCACTGGACGCCTAGCAAAATGGGTTACACTTCTTAGTGAGTTTGACATTCAATATGTTGACAGAAAGGCCATCAAAGGCCAAGCTATTGCAGATCACTTGGCTGATGCACCCTTAGTTGCAGATCACCCACTAATCATGGAATTTCCAGATGAATACCTCTGTTTGATAGAAGAACAATCACTTTGGAAGCTATATTTTGATGGCTTCTATACATCTCATGGCTCTGGCGCTGGCATACTCTTGATTACACCTCAAGGTGATTATATTCCTAAATCTTTCAAGCTACAATTTCGGTGTACCAATAACATTGCAGAGTATGAGGCCCTTGTTGCAGGCCTCAAAATTTCCATTGAATGGAATATCACAGAGCTTCAAGTTTATGGTGATTCTCAACTTATCATTAAATAAGCATTGAATGAATATCAGACCAAGGATAACAAGCTACTACCTTACAAAAATTTGGTTGATCAATTAAAGGAGCATTTTACTCAGATCCAGTTCATACAAGTACCTAGACTCCAGAATAAGGCAGCTGATGCTATGGCTACTATTGGTTCTCTCTTGGAAATGCCGTGTGAAGCTACACAATATGAATTCTTGGTCGACCAGCTACATGAACCCGCATATGAGAATGATGAATCAACACAAGTATGCGTCTTGGTTGGTCCCCAATCCCCATGGTACCACAAAATTCATGCTTACCTACTAAATGGTATCATATCTCCTCACCTCACACGAACCCAATGCCAAAACCTTATACGTAGAGCTTCCTGATACACTATCATTGCCCAAACCCTATATCGTCGTGGTTATCATGATACTCTCTCTCGATGTTTAGATCAAAATGAGGCTGCGATGGCTCTCAAAGAGGTACACACTGGACTTTGTGGTGCTCACACGAGCGGGATGGTGCTAGCAAAGCAGATCCTTCGGGCTGGATACTATTGGCCTACTCTAGAACATGATGCATGTGAATTTGTGAAACGATGTTTACCTTGTCAACAACATGCTAATTTAATCCGGGCTCCAGCACAGGACTTGCAACCCATTGCACCACCATGGCCTTTTGCCTGCTGGGTGTTTGATCTCATTGGTCTTATTGCACCACTTTCTTCAGAGGGGCATAAGTGGATAATCACCGCCACTGATTACTTCACTAAGTGGGTCGAAGCAATTCCCCTTGTCACTGCTACGGGAGTTCAAGTGTCCAAGTTTATCTTATATCATATCATATGTCGCTTCGGCATCCCAGCTACCATCTTCACTGACCATGGAGGTAATTTTGAAAACCTAAATATGGAAGAATTGTGCACTTCCCTTCATATCCATCATCGTTTTTCTAGCCCATACTTCCCACAAGGTAACGGTCAGGCAGAGGCAACTAATAAAACCCTGCTCAGAATCCTCAAGAAAGTTGTCAATGACTCCGGCCGTGATTGGCATTTGCAAATCAATCCCGCCCTATGGGCATACCGCACTTCATTTCGCACAGCCACTGGCACAACTCCATACTCCTTGGTTTATGGTACTGAAGCAGTCCTACCTATTGAGGTTGAACTCCCATCACTCTGCATTTCTCTACGCGAACAGATATCTGATGAAGAATATAGAGTAGCTCGACTTACTCAACTTGATCTACTTGATGAAAAAAGGCAACAGGCCTATGACCACCTCATGGTCTACCAGAGTCGCCTCAAGCGCAATTTCAACAAGAAAGTCCATCCACGTAGTTTTCAAGAAGGTGACATGGTCCTCAAAGAGAATATGAAGGTTCAAGCTGACAGAGAAAAGAAAGGCAAGTTTGAGCCCACATGGCTTGGTCCTTATGTGGTCACAGCATCTTTTGGCTCAGGAGCCTATCAACTATCTACCCTTGAAGGTGAAGTCCTGAATGATCCTACCAACATTATTCACCTGAAGAAATTCTACGCCTAAGGGCAAAATTTGCAAATAAAAAATAGGCAAAGAAAAATAAAGCATGCAATGGTGAAAACTTGGCAATTCAAGCACCTTGGATAGGTCCCTGGTTAAAATCTAGCAAATAGGCACCAGGTGTACTATAGTCTTTCCATTATCTATCAATGACCTACATATCCAGTATCACCCCTTTCCTTCTCATCGCCCATCTCCCCATTTTCCAAGTTTTTTTCAAAAGTTCATACATCCGCTGCACATCTGCTACTATGTTCTATCTTACATTCCAGAGTCATCCACCCATTTCCTTTTCATGCTTGTATATTTTTGAGCCTTATAGCATCCAGCATCACTATCTCACTCACATCCTCCGTTTCACTCCCACAAACTCAAAAATACCAAAAAAATAAAAAAATTGCCAAAAAAAAAAAATTGTCAAAAACATTCATAAATCATCCAAAAATCCACAAAAAAAAAAAAAGAAAAAAAAAAAAAAAAAAAACAAGAGCTTCCTTTTCTCACAACCCTTTCACACACACCTTCCTTTCCACAATAAAGACCTTGACATGAGACAAAAACCTTTCACAGACCTTACACAATGAGAAACCAATAGAATTACAACCCTTTCACATAGACCTCTCGAAGAGAATCTTTTGGAGTTGTAACCGTTTGCAAGGCCCATGCCAGTTGCCTCACACCACAAAAGGAGAACCAACCCCATCACTCCTCTACTGACCATCGATACATCTAGAAAATGAAGCCAAACTCGCCCTTCAATGTCCTCCAACGGATTGCCAGAGGATTATGCACAAACCACCCCAAAATCAAACCCACAAGGATGGAGGGAAAGACAACGCTGATAGCCGACGCAACTACCCAAACTACCCAAAAATACTAAAAAAATTCAAAAACTACCCAAAAATACCAAAAAAAATCAAAAATTACCCAAAAATACCCAAAAAATTCATAAACTACCCAAAAATACCAAAAAAATTCAAAAATCATCCAAAAATACCAAAAAAATTCAAAAATCACCCAGAAATACCAAAAAAAAAAAAAATTCAAAACTTGCCCAAACAATATCAAAAAAATACAATAAAATTCCAAAACATTCCAAAGGGGGTCATAAATACCAAATATGGCCATAAAAGCTTGAAACAATAAAATACAACTCCAAAAATCCTCTCAAATTCTGATAGTAAGAAATTGATATTAAAAATACTACCTTTTTAAGCTCAAAGCGCCTTTTTCAAGGCCCTATTTTGATCCTTTTCGGCCCCCGAGATGCCTTTATAGGCCCAAGCGCCTTTTTCAGGCCCCCGAACTACCTTTTTAGGCTTAAAGCGCCTTTTTCAAGGCCCTATTTTGCTCCTTTTCAGCCCCCGCGATACCTTTATCAACCCAAGCGCCTTTTTCAAGCCCCTGAGACAATTTTTTTTGGCTCACACGTCTTTTTCGAGGACCTCTTTTGGCCATCACATGCCTTGCGTAGATCCCAATGCCTTTTCCACGCCTCATAAACATCTGTCTCATCACACACCTAGAGAAATATCCCCACATTTTGTCTTATTATTGTCTGTCATACTTGCTAAATCTACATAAACATTCTCACCTATGAGTCATGGTTACCCTTACTCTACCAATTGTATTGTTCCCACTTTTACAAGTGTCAAACTATTTCATTATTTATCCAAAAAAAAAAAAAAAAAAAACATTAAAATATATATCAAAAATCCCAAAAAAATTTAAATATTTGACAAACACACAAAAACATCCATATATCTTCCATAAAAATCCCACAAACAAAACATAACATTACATTATGAACAACATCTGTTGTCCCTTTGATTGCCACAACAATAAGCACAAACTTTCTATTCTCCTACGACAGCAACACCTACTAATGTTTGGCAGCTTTTTTTTATTCTAGCCTCCCTAGGGGAGGTGGCACGACAGGATGTCCAAACAATGGCATTCCTTCAGACCCAGTCCCAGATGATGATGCCCCTGGAGTCATCCTCACACCTGCCCAAAGTGTATCCATGGGGATAGGGATGTTACCACGCCTCAGGAGGGTGTTTATCTGCTCCATAAAATGTTTTTCAGAGTATACAACTCCTCTCCTTTGCTCCAAAGGGACTGCTTGGTGATATAATCCCATGTAATATGCCGCCTCTCGCGCAACCCTCACTAATTGCTCCATGACATCTTTCATTTATGCCCGTAGTCTTTCTGCTCCTGGAATAGTTGTTGTCCTTTGCGCAATATCACGTTCTCTTTCATATCTATTCGCTAGCATTTTCATTGACTCCCTCTCATGTTTCACTGTATTTAACTGATTCTGGTACCATGTAATGCGTGCATTACTTGCATTTAGCTGCTCGTGTGCCCTCCGTGCTAAACTATTGGTCTGCACTGCTGACTCCTTGTACGCCTCTACTTGCGACCGCAGGAGCACTAATTCATTTTCACATCTCTCCATCACCGCTCTCTCAGCTGCCAAAGTCGCCTCCATAGTCTCCACTCTTGTTTGCTCCATCATTAACATCATCCCTAGACGCTCAGCTTCTGTTCGTGCACCATCCTCTCGTGCTCTTTCAATCAGGCCTTGAAAGAAATTTGCATCTTTCTCCGCCTGGTCAGCCCGTTCTTTTTCCATTGCCAATGCTTTTTCCATCACCACCGCTGCATCATGAGCTTCTTCTACTGCCACATTAGATTGCAATGCTCGAAATGGCCGAAATGCAGACAACACTGGGTCACCCTTTTGTTCCCCAGAGCTCTGCATCATATCCCCTAATTTACTTTTTCCCTTCTTCCATTCAACCGATGTTGGTCGCATCACGGATCTTTGTTCCCCTTCTGGAAGGGTCTCTTCTACAGATGGCTGATCTTCTGCACTTGCTCCCTCTAACCACACTTCCACCCTTGGTAAGTTTGTCTCCTTCTCTTTTTCCATCACCTCTGTTTGTTGCCTCGCACCTTCTGCTAATAGTTGCAGCAAGGTCGGATCTTCTCCTTCCTCTTCTGGCTGATTTTGAGTTGGATTACTTTTGCTAGCCTCCACCACTCCCCGATCACAACGCCGCACACTTCGACGTGGCAAGGTTTCTCTTCCTTCTTGTTGGCTCCACTTTACACCCTGCTTCTGCCCTCGCACCCATTTCCTTTCTCCTTGGCTTTCATTTTCCTCTTCACTCCATCCCCCCGTTCCTCCTTCTATCGCCTCTGGCATTTTCTACCTCTGCTCTTGCGAATCGGCCATTGATATTTCCCTCACAGCTTAATTCTTCACTCACACTTTTCTTATGCTTCAACTAACACTTCTTGTTGTTTAGCTTTCATCAAATTCACTCACCTTTATAGAACCCACAACATTCTCCATCGCTTCCATTACACGCTATCCATCTCTTTGGCAACAAGCTTCAATACCCACCATCATAATAGTCAAGTCGACAACTACTTTCGTCCTTTCCACAACTCACCTCCCCTATAGTAATAGTATGCTATATCCTACCTCTTTCCACTAACTTCCCACGCTTTTCCTCGCACTATCTCTTATCTCCTCATCCCTAGATTTTCTTCTGCTAACCTTCTCATTTTCATCTTTTTTGCCACTATCCTATCATGTTGAACCTTTGTACGGTCATCCCTTGTAAATACTTTGGTTTATCCACTATATATTTCTTGTGTGTCAGTCCTTCGCTTGGTATCATTGTATATCTCTCATCTCTTCACGTCCATTCATGCTTGCTCAACAAAAATCAAATACAAATAAACATTTTTAGTTCTCTTGGTTAGATACTTTCGCGAATCCTTGTACGAGACCCCTTGTCATCAACATGTTATCCTAAATAGTTCTGATTGTCCAGCTCATCCTAGTCCTTGATATTACCGATAGATCCTTGCAGGCTGCATCCTTCCTCTCGTCCGATCTTGGTCCGTCAGTATCCAGTCCTACCGATCTCTTTGGCAAAAGGTTCCTTTTTCATGGATTTACATTTTCTTTCGATTTATTTTCTTTTCAGGATTTCATATTTGGTTCTTAAAGTATCTCTTTCAATTGATTTGGGTTGTTCCCTCCCCCTGGTCGCCACGATCTTTTATATCATGGTGTGCTATGAATGGGGCAATTCAAGAGCAAGGTTTTGATCAGGTCTTTTTCTTTTTCTTTTCTGCTTGTGAGTTAGTCAGATATGCCCCTTGCATAGTCCAAACATGTGATCACTTGTGGTTACATGGTGCACTTGGGAAATATTGTTTTCTTGTGGATTACCCAGTATCATTTCCACTCTAATTCTTTCGGGATTCATGTGTGATGCTGGGGCAATCCTTGCGTGTTTGTTTCATGTCAGTCCTATGTAATATTGGTAAAAAGGCCTTGATGTTCTTAGTAACCTTGGCATATTCCCAATATTCCTATATCAAAATAAGTGCTCAACTACATGGTGGTGCTCCCCTTTGGAACACCCGCATGCTCAAGCTTCAATGGATTACTTAATACTCCCATTTTATCAAAACATCCCATCCTATCCAAGCATCCCATCCAATTAGTCTTACAATCCTGATCTATAGGTTTTATCCATAGCCCAATCATATCTCCTATCAATCCCATGGTATTTAATCCTGTATCAATCATAATCATACCTCCTCCATCAATCATAATCTTAGGGCCTTCATCAATCATAATCTTAGATGCCTCATCAATCATAATCTTAGGTCCTTCATCAATCATAATCTTAGGTGCCTCATCAATCATTCTCTTCGCTCCTTCATCAATCATACTCTTAGGTGCTTCATCAATCATAATCTTAGCTCCTTCATCAATCATAATCTTAGGTGTTTCATCACACATAATCTTAGCTCCTTCATCAATCATAATCATAGTTTCTACATCAATCATCATCATATCTCCTGCATCTATCGTAATCTTCGTCATCACCAATCATAAATCCTTGAATCATTATCTCCCCAAATCTCCCATCTTCCACCTCACTTCCTTGGGATTCAATTTAGAAAACCAATCACCCTCTCCCCTCTCCCTAAAGCTAGTGTTCTTACCCATTGGTTATCCTTGTGCAAACGGTTTTCCTTTGTATCATTCTCCCATAGCTTCCTTGATTCACCTCTCTAAGCTACCCTCAGTCCTCCTCTTGTCCTAGATTCTTGTACCTTTCAAGAAGCTATCGAGCCTCTCCTTCTCTCCCCACCATCTTCTTGAGGGGGCATCACACAGTCCACTCTCTCTTCTTCTATTCAAGACTGGGGCAATCATGTTCCTTTCAAAGTTTCCTTCGTGTCATCTATCTTCAAACTTCTTTGAAATAGTATTGTTCCAAAACTATCTCAAAGAGGGGCAAAATGTAGACACCTAAAAATCCTTTAGAAAATAAAGTATTTTTATTTTCTGAAAAAAATCCCTGATGACATCATCATTTATTAATTAATTAATTATTTAATTAATTAATTTATTTTTATGCCATTAAATCCCTTTATCTTAATTAAAAATATTTAATTAAGGAATCCCTCCCAAAAATGTTTAAATCTTATTTAAACATTATTTCCTTATTTATTAATTATTTAATTAATAAATTGACCAAAAATCCCAAAATAAATAATTTATTTATTTTTTGTCCAAAACTTGGCCAATTTCCTTAAGACCACTAACCTCTTCCAAAATCTTCTAAATCCTTCTTTAATTTTGATTAAAGGCTAATCCCATCATTTCCTACCCCTAATCCCAACTCAAAATATTTAATTAAGATTAAATATTAATCCTCCTATTTATTAAAAATATTTTAATAAATATTTCCTCAACCTAAACTCTTGAAATAAATAAAACTTTATTTATTTTCTAAAAAATCTTATTTATCCTCATCCTAAAAGCCTAGACTCTTCTAGAAGATGTCAATTCTAATCCTAATCCCCTCCTAACCTTGTCACATTCCCTAAACAAGGTTAGCCAACTCCTAAGCTAATCCTAATCCCTCTTCTAATCATGTGCACAACTTAAGCAAGGGTTAAGACTTGCTAACCCAAGCCAAATTCAATAATCTCATCCTCCTCCCAACCACCTCTAAGCCAAAGTCAACAATCTCATCCTCCTTCCAACCATCTTTATTTATGACCCAACCATCTCTATTTGACCCAACCATTCCCATTTATGGCTCAACCTCCCTCATTACTCCTTTGACCAACCCATATCCTACCCTCTCACATCCAATCACCTTGTGACATGTGTCACCTCCTAATTGGCTTTAAACAAGCACAATCCATGTGCTCCCCTTTGAGTGCATCCTAGCCCTCCTTTACCATCTTGCCATCCTTGCATCCTGACTATCCATCCTTCCACCCCTTGGCCTATAAATAGAAGCCTCTCCCTTCACTAAAATCATCCACTTTTGAAGCAAACTTATAATGCTATTTTGAGAGCCTAAAAACTACCAAAATACTATTATAATGCTGAAAACCCTCCATACCTTCATTGTTGAATCATTCATCCACACTCATATTTGATTATCACTCATCCATTTGGAGCTTGAGCACATCGTGAGCATACATCCACTATCCATCAGGGACATAGCTTCGTCATCATGAGAAGCACTTGAGGAGTTTACCATCTTTGGTCTACTTTCCTCAATTTTGTCTTCTTTGGTCCTATCTTAAGTGTTTATTTGTTTTTAGTATTGAGAATGCTTTTTATAGATTAGTGTTCATTTTACTCTACTAAAATAGGTGATACAGGAGGCTATAGTAAACCTCGAGTGGCATTTGAAGATTGAATAGATGATTCTAGACAAGTTATCTAATTATAGAATGCAAATAGTAGCTTTTTCATATTTACAAAGTATGCAATTAATGCAGTTTCAAGTTGATGCATAAATGGAGTACAGTATTGATTTTAATTTATTGTGAACATATTCAAAGTGAAGAGCATTCTAAAGCATCTTTTAAAGAGAGATTTTGAAGAAAACCCTATTTTTGAAAAGAGGTATTTTATCAGTTTTCCACAATATTTGTTTGGTAAAAGATATTGTTGATAAGAAGTATGGATATGTCAATTGTTTACAGTGTTGAGAATGAGGATAGACCTAAGTTTAATGTAGTTTCCATAAAACCTAATGAAGGACACCCTAACTCTGCATTTTCTATCACTCTAAATAATGTAATCTATCTAGAAGATGTAGAAAACTATTTGAATTGCAAGTATGAGTCTATTGGCAGTGAATATATGAATAAAGATATAGAATTGGTCTTTAACCATGACATGAAAGTGAAGGCTAGATTTGAACACTTAAGTGAATTGGACTTGTTTAAGTATCATTTCTACCATGAACTAGATACAAGAGAATAATCTCAAATCATATTAAGTAGGATTCATGATGGAAAACTGTGGATGCAAGATAATGTGGTAGACATCTCTGCTGGGCTTATTCATGAGGTAAGTGGTCTTAGAAAACAAGTGTACCCATAGGAGAGGAACTAGTTAAGAAGAATGTACAGAGTTACACTACAGTAGTTTACAATGGGAAGGCTATGATAACCAACTGCATCAAGTAGGATGATGTGAGATTTCTTTGTAGAATAATAGCTTATTTAGTTTATGCAAGTTCTAAAGTAGATGAACTTTTAGCAGGATTTATATATGTAGCTTACAAGATTTTTGTTGAGAAAGAACAAGTGAATTTGAGTGAAACTCTAAGAATGTAACTCTTAGAGAACCTTGAAAACATTAAGAGGACAAAGAATAGTGTATTTAGATTCCAATCATTGGTAAATTGCATATTCTTTCATGTGCTAAAGAGATTTCTCTACTTGTAAGTAAAAGATATAATGAGTGGTGATAGATACACTATGGAGAAGATATTAGAGGTATGCAGAAGACACCCTACAAACAAGGTATTGGATAGTGGAAATTTGATTATGAGAACATTCCAAAATGAGATGAAACAAAGGTAGAAGATAGAGGAAGCCAGACATAAATTGATTGAGGATGAAAAAAGAAAAAAAGGAAGATGAAGACAATAGGAGAATTATAGAAGCATAAAAGAAAATGAAAACAAAGGAAGAAGAAAAGGAAAGGAAAGAAGAGGAAGAGAGGAAAGCTAAGGATGCAACAAAGAAATAGAGGGAGGATGAGACTAAACCATCTAGTTCATCTACTCTACTCTCTCTTGCTAATTTGGCTACTAATGATGATGATCAGACTAATCTAATTCATCCTTATCCAAACTCCTACAAAAAAATAAGACAATGAAGAGTTTGTAGAGATCACCGATGGAACTGATTCATAGATTGCATAGTACTTTGATAGTACAACATACTGAGTCAGATCCAAAACTAAGAGTGCAGGAAATACTAAAGTCTTTTGATGAAGAGTTCATAAATTTGTTAAGTGTTGCAGAGGCAAAAACTCAAATTTCCTATTATGCTAATTTTTTTAGCACCATCTACCAGAATATCAAGAATGACTTAGACAACCTTGATACATGCATCAAAGAACTTTGAAAATGTCAACAAGAAGGGAAAGCTTTTTACGTTAAGTGTACCTTATCATACAAACTAACTAAGGATTTGGAAAATTAGTTAGAGGCAAAGATGAATGAGCTAGAGGTTTTATCTAACCTAATTGAGCACCCATCTAGAAAAGTTGATGATTTTGAGAATCAAGTTGCCAGTACTTACAGTGAGATTAGGAAATTGGAACTTTGAAAGGAGAAGATATTGAAGAGAACATCTGATTTCAAAGAATCTATTGCTCTAAAGTTATCATTTGTTGAAAAGCAGCTAGAAGAATGTGTCAAGGCCAAGGAAACATATACAAACTTTTTGTATTTAGATATCAATGCATTTGAGATTGCATCATATTCATTATGTGCAATTCTCAAATTAGCAGATTCTACCAAAGAAACATGGAAAAAAGGTATGAATAGTTTGAAGGCTATTTTTGATGATTGTATGAAGATTATTTTAGCATCAAGACAAGGACAAGTAGTTTTGATAGTTTTGGACAGAATCTTGACATTTTGAGATCTTTGTCATTGATGTCAAAGGGGGAGTAATAGCAGAAGAAAATTGTAAAGTAGAAAATTTGGATGGTAAAGGGAAGAGATACATGTTTACTATGAAGTATATTGTAAGAGGGGGCATATATGTAAAGTTGCAATAGATGTAATGTTTATTTTGATAGCTTTTTTTGTCACTTAGCCAATTTTCCCTATTTTGTTGCCATCAATGCCAAAAGGGGATATTTTTGACAATTGGCTAACTATGATATGTAATTATTGTCATTAATGGCATCACATGATGTACATGTTGATAGGAAACCTCAAAAATAAAGATACTTAGTGTTTGGTTATCAAAAAATTGTTTAAGTATAGAATTTGGTTTACAACAGTGTATTGTTTTGTTTATAACATGTTGTAGATGTCATATTATGACAAGAAAAGTTACATGGAGATAGTATACATGTTGGTGATGATGTGTATAACCTTGAAAGTTTGTATGGACTGTATGAAATAGAGTTAATCCTATTTTGATGAAGCAGGACAAAGGAATTGAAGGAAAGAATTGTTTTGGTTGTAAAACAAATACTTGTCCAATTAGGGCCAACATCTTAGATGTTTTCTCTAACTTGGAAAAGTGAATTGTGGTCTTAGCCAACCCAATAGTATTTTATGTAAAGTAATGATATTTATGCAAAGGACTTCTTGTACTAAGAAGTGTATGAGATATTGTGTAACAAGTGTGCAAACTTTTGTGAAAGTGATATATGTGAAGTTATGTATGAACTATCTGGTGATCCAAGATCAAGTTAAAGATCAAAGATTAGTGAAGGAAGGAAAATAATAGTAGATTACTTGATTGAGTGGTAAGATCATCATGTAGTTGAAATTTCATGTTTGGGCAGTGGGCTCTTTTTGCATACATTACACTACAACTCCTAATAGGGTTGGAATCTCCTAATAGGGTTGGAATCTCCTAATAGGGATTCAAAGTCTCCTAACAGAGATTATTATACTCAATTTTCTCATTGACTCCTAACAGGGTCCATTCTCTAACAAGGAACATATATATCAATATATTATCTAGTGGGTATCATCCCCACCAAGGTTTTCCCTAGTTAACAAAATATGGTGTTATGAGTTATCTTTGTGCATTGTTATTGTTACTATTTAGCATTGATTTATTGCTTTTTTATGCATGGTTTAAAGTAAGTAATAATATCCAGTTGGCAATTAAAGTTTGTAGATTACTGATGCACACCCCCCCCCCACCTCCTCTCTTAGTAATTCCTATTTCTAACACTCCCCCTCCACAATTATTCTATAAGTATTCCATCAATTGGTATTAGAGCCATCTATTTAAAAGGACTAATTTTAAGGTACTAGAAGCACAAAGATCAAGATGTCAAAAAGAGAAGTACCAAAGCTCAACAAAGATAACTTTCCTGTATGAAAAAGTTTGATGAAGCTACACCTTGGAGGACTTGGAGATCATGCACAATCTACCATTTCCATTGAACATGTTGATCTTGTTGCAGCCCCAACTACTGAGGATATGAGAAAGAAGAAAGAACATAACTAGGGAATATTAGAGGATGCCTCTACACTGAGTTGTGCTGAATTTGATGATATGAAAGGTCTTCACAGTACAAAGGAAATATGGGGTGCACTATTTTCTATCTATGGAAGAGACATCAATGTTCTTAGAGACAAAACCAAAAGTCTTAGAGGTAAGTTTGATGATATGAGAATGAAAGAAGGTGAAAATATTAATCAATATGTTACAAGGATAAAAGAAGTAGTTAATGCAATAAGAGGAGCTAATGGAAAATTAGATGATGATACTGTATTAAGAAAAGTTTTAAGAACACTACTGCCTATATATGTTATTAGAGTCTCTACAATTCAATAACTAAGATACATAGCAAGGAATGATCTTTCACTTGAAGGATTGGTAGGTAGACTTACTAATTTTGAGCTATCTAACTTTGATAATTACAAACATGAGAGTATTGAATCTTCTTTCAAAGCCAAAGTGTCATTGAAGGAACCTGATGAGAAGAAGGAGAAGAAGAAGAAAAAGATAAAATATGTATCTAGTGACAGTGATATGGATGAGGAGGATGTTGAACAACTTGAAGCACTACTAGAAAGAAGATTTCACAGAGGTAAAGGTAAGTTCAAAGGTAAATTACCTATCATTTGTTTCAATTGCAATGAGGTTGGTCATATTGTTGCTAGATGTCCAAAAAAGGAAAATTATAGAGGTGGTGACAAGTACAAGAGTACAAGAGATGAAGACAACAAGGACTACAAAGACAAAGGCAAATAGTCATGTTGCATTGCTAAAGAGGATACATATGATGAACATGATGATGAAGTTGTATATGTTGCAATGAAGGGAAAATTTGATGAAGATAAGGCAACTACACTTGTAACCTATGTAAATGAAAATGACAGGTGGATTATTGATAGTGGGTGTTCACATCATATGACTAAAGAGAAAAGTAATTTCATTTCCTTGAATTTTTATGATGGAAATAATGTAAGATTTGGTAATCATGCACCATGTTTGATAAAAGGAAAAGGTTCTATCAAGCTTACATATAAGATTTTATGTGACAATGCTTACTATGTTGAAGGACTTAACTATAATCTCTTGAGTGTATCACAATTGAATAATTTGGGATGTAAGGTTGAATTTGAAAATAAGGTTGCAAAGATATATGAGACAAATGGAATATTGATTGGAAAAGGTGATCAAACTAGAAATAATCTATTCTATCTTGATATTGATGATGCTACTTGTCTAATTATAAAAATTTATGATGTATGGTTGTGGCAAAAAATGTTATGCCATGTCAATTTTGACAACATGGTTAGTATCAGCAACATGAGAAAGGTTAGAGGATTGCCTAAGCTAAAGAAGCCTAATAATGTAATATGCAAACAATGTCAATTCGGCAAGATGAAAAAGTAAAGTTTTAAGAGTAAAAATTATACCTCTAAAGAAATACTAGAGATTTTCCATACTGACTTGTGTGGACCAACTGAAGTGAAAAGCTAGAAAGGAGATAAGCATATTATGTTGCTTGTTGATGATTATTCTAGAATGATGACAACTATGTTTCTAAAAAAGAAATCTAATGCCTTACAAATATTTAAGTGGTATCTAGCAAGAGTTGAAAAGGAAATAGGTAAAAGTCTGAAGTGCTTGAGATCTGAAAAAGGAGGAGAATTCACATCAAATGAGCTTGAGATGTTCTGTAATGATAGCAGAATCAAAAGATAGACATCTTCCCCTAGAAGCCCTCCACAAAGTGGAATTGCTAAAAGGAGCAATAGATCTATAATGAATTGGGCTAGAACACTCATGATGGAGAAGAATGTAGCTTTGAAATACTAGAGAGAAGTTGTAAGTACAATTGTCTATACCTTGAACCATGTACAAGTCAAGGAAGGTACTCATTCAACACCTTTTGAACTGTGGTATGGATACTCACCCAATGCAAAATACTTTAAGGTATTTGGAAGAAAATGTTACATTCTTAAAGATTTTAGGAATGGTAAACTTGATGTAAAAAGTGAAGAAGGTATATTCCTAGGATATTCCACAAGAAGTAAAACTTACAAGTGTTTGAATACTAACACTAATAAAGTTGTGGAAAGCAAAAATGTGAATCTTGATGAATATACAAAAGTATGTGAGACTGAACCTATGAGAGAACTAGAAGCATACAAATTATTTGTATACTCTTATGAAGGTATGTCTTCTAAAGAAGATGCTACAAATAATGCTACAAACCAAAAATAAGTTTCAGTGACTGTTGAGTCACATACTATGAATGTCAAGTTACATTCAGGAACTAAGCTACATTCAGAAAACATTTAACAAAATGAATTTGAAGCATGTTCAGATTCTAAGATTAGTAGAGATGTTGAATTACCTAAAACAGATGTACAAAATGATTCTGAAGATGAAAGATCAAATGAAGAAACAAGAGCTAAACCAAGATTGTCTAAATATGTGAAAAGACATCATCCTACTAGACAAATTATTGGAGATAAAAATGCTAGACCAATGATAAGAAATAGATTGAAAAATGATACCTGTTTTTTGAGCATGAAGGATTCGAAAATAGTAAAAGATGCATTAGAAAATGTAGAATGGAGTAAATCCATGGAAGAAGAGATAGAACAAACTGAGAAAAATAAGACATGGACTCTAGTTCCCAAATGAGAAGACAAGAATGTGATTGGAACCAAGTGGTTATTCATAAACAAACTAGATAAAAATGGTGAAGTAAAAAGGAACAAGGCAAGATTAGTCTGCAAAGGATATGCACAAGAATAAAGAATTGATTATGGAGAGACATTTACCCCTATTGCTAGATTAGGAGTAAGAACTTTACTTGCTTATTCTACATACAAAGGTTTCAAAGTTTATCAAATGGATGTTAAATCTACATTTCTGAATGGCATATTAGAAGAAGTTTATATAGAATAGCCAGAAGGTTTTGTTGATGTTGACAATAAAACCATGGTATGAAAATTACACAAAGCTCTATATGGTTTGAAACAAGCACCAAGAGCATGGTATGAGAGAATTCATAAGTATCTTGTGAAGATTGGATTTGAAAGGATTGATGATAACAACAATCTGTACATAAAGACAGAGAAAGGAAAAGGTATTTTGTTATCTAAAATTTTTGTTGATGATATCATATTTGGAGGTCAAGATGCCTTATGTAAAGCTTTTGCAAATGAAATGAAGGAAGAATTTGAAATGTCTATGTCTGGAGAGAACAAATTCTTTGTGGGTTTGCAAGTATATTAGATGAAATATGGTATATAAATCACTTAGTCAAAATATGTCAAAGAAATATTGAAAACTTTTGGCTTGGAGGATTCAAAACTAGTTAGTACACCTATGGTGATAGGACTCAATTTGTTAAAGAATGATGATTCAACTGAAGTGAATCAAACATTGTACATGCCTATGATTGAAAATTTACAATATGTGGTACATAGCAGACCTGATATTGCATTATCTATAGGGATAGTTACAAGATTCACTACTAACCCCAGGGAAATTCATTTGATGGCTATGAAGAAAATAATGAGATATCTGAAAGGAATAGAGGAGTATGGTCTATACTATAAGAAAAATGAGAAATTTGAATTAAGAGTCTACACTAATGTTGATTAGGCTAGAAACATTGATGGCAAAAAGATCACTAGTCCAGGAGCATTTTTCTTAGGCAAGAGACTAGTTACATAGACTAGCAAGAAACAAAATTGCACCTCATAATCAACTACTAAAGCTAAATATGTCTTGCTACTGTAAATTGTACAAACATTGTATGGATCAAACAACTACTCAAAGGTATGAAGGAAGAAATCATGGAACCAATCATACTTTATTGTGATAATACAAGCATTGTCAATATATCAATGATTTGATTTCTAGGATCTAGGATTATTACAGAGAATGTTAACCAATTACATCAAGTTAATTTTAAATCTTTAATAAAGAAAATTAATGTAATTACAAATAAGAAAAGCATAGAATGAAATGATAGAAAGAGAGATAGAGAGACAACTCATTTTATTTTGAAGTTCGTCCGGGAAGGACTACATCTCTGGGTCCAGCTCCAATAGGGGGACTGATCCGATTAACTCCAATAAATCAATACAAGTGATTTGTGATAATTCCCTTCAAGCACACACATCAAAATTCCTCTATGTGCAGGAAAAATCACTAAGTCTCCAGATACAAAAATTATCTCTTATCATTTGCATAATTTCTCCCTTAATTTCCATGCCTTGACAAGGCCCCTAACCCCTCTTTTTATACAAAATATTTGCCTAAAATAGGGCCAAAAAAAAAATATAATAAGAGGCCTTCACAACAGTCCACCTTCGAAATCAGGCCTTAGTCATTTTAGAAAATTGTCATTATTCTCTTTTGGAGGGTTAGTTTCCAACAAATCCACTTAATTGGGCAAGAGGAATCGGCATTGGCTTAAAGTTAAATAAAATCCATGCAACTTGTAGTTAAAGCCACTCACGTGGCATGATGGTAGTGGAGCCTTTTGTGGCAAAGGAGGTCGGCGGTTCCAACCCCCACACCGACCTTTAGCCTTTAACTAAAATTAGCACTATTTTAAACAATAAATAAAACATTCCTTAAATAAGTTTCAAAGGCTGCCGGTGGTGTAACGACCACCAGCTAGATTTTAGGGGCCAGTGGTTGCAAGTTCAAAACCCGACACCGCTAACAATATCAATTATTATTATTATTATTATTATTATTTAAAAAAATTATTTTTATTTTTTTAATTTTTTTTCCACCTCATCATCTCAAACTTCAATCGGCCATATCTTTTGCATACGAACTCCATTTTTGATGAAACGAACATCATTGGAAAGCTCTTGATGAGATCTTCAATTTGAAATCCATTGTTGACCACTTTTGAGATTTTTTCCACCTTTTGATGAGCTCTGTGCCTAGTTTGACCAAACTTTGACTGGCTATAACTTTTGCATACAATCTCCTTATCTGCCCATTCGAGTTGCATTGGGTGCATAATTTTGAGAACTTAAAACTTATGCCATTTATTGGAGTTTTGGAGATACTTCAATTTTTGGTGAAAATATCCCCCGGATCAAGCCTCCCCACTAAGAAGCTTTTGGACCACCAACATTTTAGATTACTTAGAAAGAGGGTGAGGGTATTTCTCCCTCACTTTACCAATCTCCATCCATCTTGCCTTGCATGGATGCATCCCCTTCAATCCCACTTAGAGGTATTCAACTGGTCCTCTTCGTGAAGTTCTGACATTCTTGTCTAGGATGACATCTTCTGGCAATTCTGTCATGTGCTCTGGTGAAAGATCATCAACTGATGGAACCTGAACACTGATTTCCTCATCCAAGATCATTGGAGGCTCATACAACTTCAGATTCTCAACATTGACAACTGAGTAAATTTGCATGTATGGAGGAAGATTAAGGCAAAAGGCATTGGTACCAATCTTTTCCAAGATTTCAAAAGGACCATACCTGATAGGCTTGAGCTTCCTTCCTTCACCTTGCATTCTTTCCTTACTTATATGTAACTAAACTCTATCACCAACTTGGAACTGATGATCAATGTGATGCTTATCATGGTGAGCCTTGTATTTTTCTTAGCTCTGATCCAATTGTGCTTCTATTGCCTGATGGATTGCTTGGACATTCTGGATGAACTTAAAAGCCCTTTCTGCATCATGGCATCCACCTACAACATCGTCCTTCCCAAAAGAAAAATCCATTGGTGTCTTAGCCAAGTAATCGAAGCAAGTCTCAAAAGGAGACCTCTTTGTAGAAGAGTGTGCTACATGGTTGTAAGTGTGTTGCACATAGTGAAGACTTTCATCCCACAACTTAGGATGCTTGCTATAGTAACCTCCAAGCAAATGAACAATTGTCCTGTTCACTAACTTTGTCTGTCCATCAGTCTATGGATGGAAGGTTTTACTCTTCTTCAGCTTGGTAGCCATGATTCCCCACAAAGATGACCAAAATTCCACTAAGAATCAAGAATCTTGATCTGATACAATAGAAGTAGGTAACCCAAAATGAACCCATACATTTTGAAAGTACAAATGAGCAGTCAGTTCAACAGTGACCTACTTTTTACAAGGCATTAAAATACACATTTTGCTAAACCAATCAACTACTATGTACAAATAATCATGGCCCTTCCTAGACATAGGTAGACCCCCCACAAAGTCCATAGACACACTTTCCTATGGACGGGATGGTATAGGTAAGGGTGTGTACAAACCTAATTTCCTATTACTTGGTTTGCTAGTTGCACACATTACACATCCTTTTATATACTTGGTGACATTTTCTTGCATACGAGGCCAATAACAATATTTTTGCAATTGAGCTAATGTCTTGTTTACCCCGAAATGCCTTGCAATCAAAGAGGTGTGTGCTTCATGGATTACATGTGCTTGTTCATCTTTAGGAATGCATAGTTTGCCCAAGTGGTACAACAAATTATTCTGCACATAGTAATCTTTCTCTTCCACATGTTTATCCTAGATTAAAGCTGCATAGATATCCTTAAAGTCCTCATCCTTAGCATATTGTTCTTGGAAACTTTCATGAACCATAGAACTATTCTAAAGGATTATCAAAGCATTCTTAACAGGAGGCCTAGAGAGCATATCTACTACTTTGTTATGGGAACCCTTTTTATACTTAATTACCAAATGAAACTGTTGTAGAAAACCCATCCACCTAAAGTGCCTACTTTGTTGCAACTTAGATTGTGAGTGCAAATATTGTAGGCTGGTGATCAATGTGGATTATAGTTTCCTTTCCCATTGCATAAAGTTCCTTATCATAAGTAGGATAGTTACTTACTACTCCTAAAAAAGTTTCAGAGTGGTAGTTTACCTCCTTGCATGAGTATAGCTCCCATGGCAAACCCACTTGCATCTATCTCAATCTCAAATGGTTGATGTAAATCTAGTCAAGCCAGAACTGGTGCGGTACTCAACTTTTCCTTCAAAGTGTTGAAAGCCTTCTGTTGTGGGCCTCCCCACTAAAAATTTGCCTTGGTACTAGTCAATGCATGCAATGGTGATGCAATATAAGAGAAGTTTGCAATGAACTTTCTCTAGTACTGAATTGCACCTAAAAAGCTCGACTTCTGTAACTATACTTGGCTTAGGCCATTTTATAATACATTTGACCTTTGTAGGGTCTACTTTCAATTGACCATTTCCTATGACATAGCCTAAGTACACTAAGGAAGTCTTTGCAAATTCGCATTTTGACATCTTTACATAGATGTTTTCTTTTCTCAATACATCAAGTACTTTTTTTACATGAATTACATGATCATCCCAAGACTTACTAAATACAAGAATATCATCTAGATAGACAATGACAAAATCATCAATAAAAGGACAAAATACATCATTCATGACTCTCATGAATGTAGCTGGTGCATTACAAAGCCTGAATGGCATAACCAACCACTCATAAAGTCCTTGTTTTGTCTTAAAAACAATTTTCCAAATATCATTTTTTGTTATTCTTATCTGATGATATCTGCTACGTAAGTCTAGCTTAGTGAAATAAATTGCATGTTTCAACTGATCAAGTAAATCATCAATTCTAGGAAGAGGGTACCTATTCTTTATTGTTATCTTGTTCAAAGCCTTGTAGTCAATGAAAATTCTCCAAGTACCATCCTTCTTTGGAACCAACACAATAGGAGAACCACACGGAGAAGTACTAGGACGGATAACTCCTTTCTCCATGAGCTCTTGAACTTGTTTCTTGATTTCCTCATTCTACAAGACTGATAAGTGGTACATGTTGATATTAGGAAGTGGTGCTTTTGGTTGTAACTGAATTTCATGTTGTATCTCTCTTTTAGGAGGCAATCCCTTCAGTTCCTGAAACAAGTCATCATAGGCGGAAACAACTTTGACCATTTCATCTTTATGTTTTGGATCACATCCCTTAAATGCCTCAAATGTTTCATCTTCTTTGGCTTTTACAATCATCAACACAAAATTCTTACTAGAGTTGACTAACCTTTTCATTTGACCAGCATTAACTAGTGCCAGATTAGTCTTAACCTTATGTGCCCATACAATGTATTCAATTTTATCTTTAAATAGATGATACTTATTTCCCCCCCTATAGAAGATAGCTTGTCAATCATATAAATAGGGACTCCCAAGTACAAGACCACAAATATCTAGAGGGACTACATCAGCTTCTACCTCATCTACAAAGTTTGTAGTGATAGCAAATCTTAACTTACATTGCTTGGTTACTTGTAATTGCGCATCATTGCAAACCCATCCAAGAGGATATGACTTTGGATGAGGTTTTGTAGTCAGATTAAGCTTCTTAAAAATTTCCTTAGATATCAAGTTAACTTGAGAACCCATATCAAATAATGTATCAACCTTATTTTTCTTGATGACAACTTGAATGTGAAACAATTCATTCCTTTTCTTATCATTCTTAGGAGAAGAATCTTCACTTGTACTTGCACTTATGCTAGAAGAATTGGTAGTTGATGAAAGAGAAATACCTTTTCCTTTACCTTGGATCCTAGTAGCAATGATCTTTGTTTCATCTCTGAAGTCAGATCCAAGATCCTATTGAGCTACAACAATAGTCTTTTATTTGCCTTTATTTCCATCAAATCGCTTTGGCCTCTTTTTAGGATGTAGCTTCCAGCACTTAGAATCATCATGCCCTTCTTTCTTGTGATGTGAGCATGTGGTTTTCTCACCCTCTTTCTTTAATGTAGCTATCTTTTTACCCTTCCCTTTTCCTTTAGACTTTTCCTCAAACTTAGATGACTTTTTATCAAACTTATCAATGAAGGTACCCTTACCTCTTACTTCTAAATGTGTTGCCTGGACACATACTTCATCCAAATTACAAGGATTCAGGATGAGAATGGGGTGCCTTAGGTAAGAATGAAGACCACCTATATAGTTGAGTAAAGTGTCTTGGGTATACAATGGGACATTTAATGAAATAGCCCTTTTACGATAGTTTGACCTTTCCCTTGCCTAAAATGTTGCCAACTCATAATTAACTGCTGCATATGGCCTAGGGGGTAGAATTGCTTCTTTAAAGCACTAAAAAAATCTGACCAAGACATATTTAACTTACCATGTTGTAAAAATTCATGTCGGGTCCTACTCTCCCACAAAGTTAGAGCTACACCGCCTAACCGAAGAGTGGCTAATTGAATTCTATCAACATCATCTACAAGGTTTTAGACTCTATAGTAGACTTCTACTTTTTGAATCCAGTCATCTAATTTCTCAGCATTTAACTCCCCACAATATTTTGGCAAGTCAAACTTTACATCCAACTTAATTCGAGGCTTATGTCCACCTTTAAAAATATTAGAAGACTCAGAATGTGTAGAAGAGGGAGAAGAGGGAGGAGATGGAGAAGAGGGAGAAGAAGGAGGAGATGGAAGCTCATGATCAAGATCACGGTTAGCAACCTTGTTTTTCCCTTTTCCATCTCGAGTTGCACGCCTTCACATCTTCTCTTCTCTTTCTCATAACAAAACTTCTACCATTGTTTGCAAACTCTAGAGAGTCTTCTGGACATTTTGATCTTCTGAACCTTGTCCACCACCTTTATCTTCCATTTGAAATGGTGTATTAGCTCTTCATTTTCTGATCTCAGGATTATATTCTTCATGATCACCTTCACCTTGATTCAACCTAGATCTTGTTAACATTCAAATCTGCAATACTAGTCCAACAAAGCTCTGATACCAAATTTGATCTAATTTCTAGGATCTAGGACTATTATAGAGAATGTTAACCAATTACATAAAGTTAATTTTAAAGCTTTAATAAAGAAAATTAACATAATTGCAAATAAGAAAAGCACAGAATGAAATGATAGAAAGAGAGATAGAGAGACAACACATTTGATTTTAGAGTTTGTCCGGGAAGGACTACGTCTCTGGGTCTAGCTCCAATAGGGGGACCGATCTGATTATCTCCAATAAATCAATACAAGTGATTTGTGATAATTCCCTTCAAGCACATGCAGCAAAATTCCTCTATGTGCAAGAAGAATCACTAATTCTCCAAATACAAAAATTCTCTCTCATCATTTGCATAATTTCTCCCTTAATTTCCATGCCTTGAAAAGGCCCCTAACCCCTCTTTTTATACAAAATATTTGCCTAAAATAGGGCAAAAACAAAAAAATCTAATAATAGGCCTTCACAACAGTCCACCTTTGAAATCAGGCCTTAGTCATTTTAGAAATTTTTCATTATCCTCTTTTGGAGGGTTAGTTTCCAACAAATCCCCTTAATTGGGCAAGAGGAATCGACATTGGTTTAAAGTTAAATAAAAGCCATGCCATTTGTAGTTAAAGCCACTCACATGGCATGATGGCAGCAGAGCCTTTTGTGGCAAAGGAGGTTGGTGGTTCCAACCCCCACACTAACCTTTAGCCTTTAACTAAAGTTAGCACCATTTTAAACAATAAATAAAACATTCCTTAAATAAATTTCAAAGGCCGTCGGCAATGTAACGACCACCGGTCAAATTTTAGGGGCCAGTGGTCGCAGGTTCAAAACCCGGCACCACTAACAATATCAATTATTATTTTATTTTATTTTATTTTTTAAATTTATTATTTATTATTTTTATTTTTTTCCCACCTCATTATCTCAAACTTCAATCGGACATATCTTTCACATACAAACTCCATTTTTGATGAAACGAATGCCGCTGGAAAGCTCTTGACAAGATCTTCAATTTGAAATCCATTGTTGACCACTTTTGAGATGATTTTTTTCACCTTTTGATGACCTCTGTACCTAGTTTGACCAAACTTTGACTAGCTATAACTTTTGCATATGATCTCCTTTTCCGCTCATTCGAGTTACGTTGGGTGCAAAATTTTGAGGACTTAAAACTTATGCCATTTATTGGAGTTTTGGAGATACTTCAATTTTTGGTGGAGATACTTCAATTAAAGAATCATGTAACGCACACAAAGACTAAGCACATTGCAATCAAGTATCATTACTTGAGAGAATTAGTTTAGGACAAAGAAGTGAAGATGGAATATGTTAACACAAAGAAACAAATTGATGATATCTTCACAAAAGCATTACCTAAGGATGCTCATGAGTATCTGAGAGGTAAAATAGGGGTGATACCCCTATCAAAAGCTATCTAAGTAACAAGAGGAGTGCCTTGCATAAAAAAAAGCTACTTTCTAATACTACAAATTGATGTAGAGGCTCTTACTTTAGGTGCTGCCTAAAGCAATCAAAGAGCTGAAACTTCAAATTAGTCACAAGTAAGGTGATAGAGGGAGAAACTGAAGAATCTAAAAAGCTTATATCTGCATGATAAGTTGAAAATTCTTTGGCATTGTTATCAAAGTGGGAGGTATTATTCATCAAGAAAAAAAATGGAGAGATTTATTGATCAAGAGAATGATCAAGGGAAACAATTGCTAAGGGAGAGATTGTTGATCAAACCCATTGATGATCAAGCCACTATATTTAGCAAGAAAGATTTATTGATTAGAATGAGGGAGAGATTACTAATCAAGAAAGTGATAATTACTAATATTGTTGATTAAGGATAATAAAAGCATGATCAGGAAGATAATTATTGATTAGAAGAATAAAGGAGAAATCCTAATCTACCTAGTAAGAGGGAGTTATATGAAATATTTTTGTAACCTATTTAGAAGATTAAAGTTGCTGATAGAGGGAGAGATTTAAATAAAAGGAATTATTTTTCTTTTTGGTATTATCTTACTATTTTAACCTAGTCAGTTTGGTTGAACAAAGTGTTTGCCATTTGGTCAATCAATTTGGTTTTCCATCAATGCCAAAGAGGGAGATTGTTAAGAATAGATTGAAAACAATAAAAGAGGGAGATTTTTGAGATCAAATTGAAGAAGACTATCAAAGAAGGATTTTTTTGAGAACATACAAACATGATCTATATGTTTCAATCATTATTTTGTCACTAATGCCAAACCTGCTATTTGCTAATAAGACAACTACTTATACGATTTTAGTACAATCACATAGTTGATTGATTAAGAGGATTTGATCAAAAGATGTAGCAATAGCACTTAGAGAAAAGGTTGAGTTATGATGATGTAATGAAGTACAAGAATCAATTAAGATAGTGATAACATGATGTATTGATAAATCTACTTAAGGTTACAAAAGGCTGGTTACACTAAGAAAGTTTAGAAGAAAAAGTTACACAAAGGTTGTCTTCCAAGCTTGACTGAGTGGAGAGTAGGTGATAAGTAAAGTTAGTGCAAGCTAAGTAGAAAATAAGTTGGAGCCAACTAAAAGTTTATTCTGGTGTACACTAAGTAGAATAGGGATGCCGAGTAAATTTTTGTTGATGCTTAGAACCAATTAACTTTATTTTGTGCCGAGTAATTTCACAGAGGATGGAGCAATGCAATATGTGTCAAGCATCAAAAGTTAGATGATGTTGAGATACTGCATTATTTTAAAAATCATGAAATCGATGAATATGAGATGACCAATTTGTTTTCTTTGAATTTGTGAACCAGGTGGATGATAAGATTGATGAGCTGGTGGCAGTGGCACAAAATTCAAGGTAAACCATTTTTAGGCAAATTAAAAGAGAATTCAAGTAGAAGTTTCTAGAAGAGATATAAAATGTGGGATGGATTCATTATATCCTACCTAAACCATCCTAAACCCTAATTTGGATGATGGAGAATGAGCAAGAAAAGATCTTAATTTCCTATTTATAAGATGGTTGGTTAGAAGCAAATGTGGGTTGAGTGCAAAAACTAAAAGAAGACAAGTAGTCAATGGTTTTGCTTCATCAAGTGACCTAAGAGAAGAGACTGCATTGGCATGTTAAGCATGAAGGCTTAAGGATATGTATGCTTAATGGGTGAATAAGCTGTTAAAGCTAAAAAGTAAGAAGGCTAAGCAGAATGGAGGACTGAAATAATGATCTATAATTTGCAAATGAAGTTGTAAGTTGTTATTAGATCAAGCCTTACTATTACTCTCTAACAATTGTATTAGTCTAGGGTAAAATCCTTTGGATTAAGGTTGACCTAATAGTCATTTATAAATCCTTTAACCTAGTGACATTCCAAGTGAATGGGCTATAGCCCTCTATTAAGGCTCACTCCTAACAGGGTGATTGAAATCCTTTAACAAGGTCATATTTAATAGTGTGTATTATAACCTTTAACAAGGTTAGCCTTTCATAGGACATCACTTCAAAAGATTGAAAACGAGTAGCATGTTACTGATGGTTTTTCCTAAATTGGGTTTCCATGTAAATCATTGTGTCAAGTGTGTTGATGAATCTATTATGTTTCATGTTTACATTTCTACAAGTTGATTTGATAGTAACCTACAAGTTTTAAGTGATTGCATAATCTTATGGATGCATGCATGATGAAGATAAATGTTTTATGGGTTCACTAAGCTATGAAAGGTTTTTTTTATACATCTAGATCTTAGATAACTAATTCACCCCTAGCCCCCCTCACCCCTAGTTATTCTAAAAGTATTCCAATACTTTTATGAAGGATATTCTACAACCAAACCTCAACAACTAAAGAGTGAGATCTTCAACAAGACCAATTTGAAGAGTTTAGTTGGGGACCAAGTTTCCAAACACATTGAATAAAGAAGAGAGACACTAATCTCTTCCTACTATTCCAAGAATATGTATATGTGAACATTGTATGATTCACAATTTTCTAGTTCTTTTCAAATAAATGCACCAATTAAATAAATGAGTCCATTTATTTTGCATGTACCTAAAGTAGGGAAATTCGTATTGTAGATAGTCTACTAGAAGAGATGAAATTTTAAGATCCCCTTCAAATTTCACAAATTAAACTACTAAAAAGTAGGAGTCATTCAAAAGAAATAAAATTTTAACCTTCTCTAACACGTTATATCCCATCTAGAGAAGTTGTTTTAATTTGTCTTGAAAATCCAACCTAAAGAATCTCAATATTTTTGGAATAAGGAGTTCAATCACCATAAAACTAAGAGGTCCTTTAAATCACAATGACTCAATTTTCCAAGAGAGGTAAGCATAGAAACATGTATTAGACACAATATCCAAACCTATTGATCAAAAAAAATTCTATAACAAAGAATTTCACATGAAATTTTAGGGGGGTAGAGGAGATCCAAGTTTTCTTCCAAAACTAGACATTCCAACAATTTTATATCTACCATATACATCCTTCAAATCCATAGAAATGTTGAACAAAATTTTTTTTGAATAAATTAAGACTCTTCCAAACTTTTCCTAAAGATATTTTTTATTAATCAGTTAGGAAAATGCCACTTTCATACTAAATTCATAAATGATCAAGTAATATCCTTAGTAAGTCATATTTTTCAAAGTACAATAAATCACATTTTGATCCAAGAATGACTTCCTAAGCCTATGCCTCATTAGTGGTGCCACCTAAAAAAATAGAATGTTGTTTTAAAAAAAAGTATCATTAAATTATGTGGTGATATTATAACAAGGAATTCATTTTTCTAGACTAATGCTAGAATTACCATCAAAATTAACCCTAGGAAATCCTTTAAGAAGAGGAATCTAACTAACCACTTCCCTAGTTTAAAATTCAATCCATGTAAACCTTATCAATAGGGTACTATGTATAGTTTACATATAAAATTAAAAGATTAATGTCATAGATCTATAATTATAATTTATAAATTACAATAAATCAAAAACATACCACAAATTTATGTATAAAGTTGACATTTCAATAATTGAAAAGTGCATTAACACTGAAAAGTTTACTTTTCACTCCCAAATATAAAGCTATTTTGTAGATGGTAAAGTGAAACTTTAGAGCTACTTGGATTGGTTGAAAGTTATGAAAGCTCTTTTAAAATTAAAATAATTTCCATTGTGTTTATATACTATGTTGTTTTCTATAAAGATATAGTAGAATTTGTCATATTGTCTTCTACATCTATCTTCTACTTTTCAATTTCCATTTGCCTCTTTTTCTCCTTAATTAAAATTTTGCTCTTGCCTCTTAAGCTGATCAACTTGTCCCACAATCTCAGGCTGCCATGCACTAGCTGCTATCTCATTTTTCTTCTTTAGAGCAGCAATTTGACTTAGTAATTCTTTTTTTGCTTCATAGTTCTTTGTGATCTTTTCTTCCCTTTCCTTTTGAAATCTCCTATTTATAGCTTCTTACTCAACAAGCTATGCTCTCAAAAATTCATTCTCATTAGGATTAGGGATAGTGAATTCAAACCTAGATGTTTTCTCATCATTAAAACTTTTAGCTTCTAAGTGTCTAGGTTTGACCTTTTCAGGGGAATAATCTAACATGAAAGGGTTTGTACTGCATTGAAAAAGATTCTTTCTAGTCCTATCCTCAAGACCAAATGTATGTGGTTGCACTACCTTTTCCTGACACATCATTTTAGGGGTATTATACCAATCATCATCAGAAAAAATTGGATGAGATCTCGGACCTTTGGAGGAAAGAATTTTTTCAATAGGAGAATGGTGAATGTTATCTTTCCCTACTAGTTGTTCCTATGAATAGCTTCCTTTCTGCATCTGAATTCCCTTCATAGCACAATTATGTCTTCCTCTAGGAGGGAGATCAGTTTGTAATTTGATTCCTGGGTTATTCCTCACATTTTCCCATGTATTTCTTTTATTCTCCATAATTTGGGACAACAATTTTCAAAAAACTAACACTGGTTAACCATTTGAGTTGCCACCCACCCTATCAGAATGGGAATAAATTTGTTGAGTGAATAATTTCAATTACTTCACTTAAGAGTTTCAAGAAAAATGTAAACAACTTTAAAACCCACAGGAATCTTCTCATGAAATATCTACAACTCTACCCAAGGGGACACAGATTTTGAATAATTCACTATTTATTACAATACTAAGTGTAAGTCCCCAACAGAGTCACCATTTTGTTGGTGTTTGAAACTACTGAGCAACAAAATGCTCAATATCATAGTGAAATTACTCACACAATCTAAGGATTAGCCAATTCCTAGTAGTAATTACATGAATAAACAACTTTGACCCAACTTCGCAAAAACCAAAATTGGTTTTCTACTCTTTAGGCTCTACTAAACCGAGGTAGGTATACCTAGGGATAATTCTAATGCAAACTGTGGTATGAAATTATCTTAGTTTTATTCTGATTCTCATCTTTTACCCTTAGGCATGTACACAATTTATCAATTTTCTCTAAAAGCTTCTCAAATCTATATGCATTCCCTATAAGCAGATTTGGTTATAAATCTCCTATAGTTTACAAGTATTCCTTGAATTAGTGGCTATCTAAGACTCAAAAAACTATATGCAAACGAGTGGTAACCAACATTTGTAACTTTAAACAAAGTGGAATGAAATAGTTTTGATTTTTATTTATTTTTAAATGATTTGATATGCAGCAGCAGAATTCACCCTTGCTCACTTCTGACTTATGTGACCAGTGCCTTATCCATTGGGCAGAAAATTAACTATTGGTGGGAGATCTAATTCAAATAACTTGTAAATGAATTAATCAATTGTAATCACCCATTTCCATTCTTATGAAGTATCATTTCTATAAACTCATAAACCCTACTAATTCATTGAAGCATTTCTATAATTCCTTGAATTAAAAGCAACAGTAATATCAGCATACAACCCATCTAGATTGCATTTAGCCAAGTTAAACCTTATTTAAAATGACTTCAAAGTAGACAAACCCATAAAATAGAAACATAAATTGATGACACAAATATAGTGTAAATACCCCTTTGTATTATCCTTTTAGATGACTAATACAATGACCAATAGAAATCAATTGAAAGCCCATAACAGATTGCTATTTTTGTCATTCCAATGTGTCATCAGAGAGTACAATTGGAAGCAAACTCAAAACAACTACATACTATTGGACCAACTATCTGTACTTTTCTTGAGAGAAAAAAAAATTATACAAGTTTTTCGGACCATCACATTGCCTTGAAAACTCATTTATATAGACATGAGTTGAAAAAAGCAAAGGGCAAATGTGATTGACAGGTGTCCTTCAAAAGATTTTTACATACACCTATCACAACAAGAAAAAATTGTGAATAACAGAAAGACTGGTACATTGAAAATCCTTTTGTGGGTCCACTTCTATTATTCCCTTTGGAAAGGAAAAAATAACATGATTGGATTCCTTTAGCATTCTGGTTCCTTGGGATAAGTGGCCATCAAATGTGATAATGATGAGTCATCTCCTGCTACCTAAGGATTCTCTTTGTCTTTGTCATCAATGATAGAGATGGCTTCTACTTTTTTACCCTCTTCTTCATCATCAACCTCCACCTCATCATCTCCTTTTGTCTATTCTATAGACATAAAAATTTCCTTCCACTCATTGTAGATAGTGTCCTCTAGCCAATCAAAATTTAGAACCTCTCTTTGTACAGCTACTAAAGAAATTGCATTTTCTTCTAAAATAAAAAAATCTTTCTCGTGAAATTCTACTTTGCTCTGTGAAATTATGTGCTGCAATTCGCCAGATTTCTCTATGAAGTTTTGTACCCTAGCTCCTGAAATTTTTTGTATTCTGATATCCTTTTGCAATTTAGTGGTTCAATAAATGGTGAGATCATGAATTATATTTGAGCATTGAAATCATGAAAATGATCTCTGAACCAAATTAACTTCCAGTAGCTATTTTTCCTCAAGTTGCATCAGAATTTCAAATCTCATCTATCGATTTCACCATATCGGATGACTTTAATTCAAAAAGGTAATAAACTTTCTATCCTTAGGAGTGGGGCCATGTGTCACATTACCGCTTACCCACATTCCTTAAATTTATTACATCTTAAAATAGTGGGTAAGCTCCAATCATTGATCAAGACAAGATCAACGACTACACAAATTTATAGTTGACTAAGGCCTAGTCAGCTATTCTAACCAATAGGAAGTCTCCATGTGAGTCTGTGCCTTCTAAAAACCTCCATGCAAGCGGGTCCCATATCACCTTCTGAGAAAATGAGTACTTGACGTCATTCTTTCCACATGTTAAGTTGGTGCATTCTCGCTTTCCTTATTGAACGAGCATCTCCATATTGCGAGATTGTGCTAGCCATTGATCTTTGAAAGATCAAAGGTGAAAATAATTATATCCTTTAATCCTTCCGAGCTAGGAATAATGATGTCACCATGGAGATGTGTCCGCATGGCACATACCCACTTTATTTAAACTTCATTCAAGTTCTCAATGCAGGCAAGTGCCCTTTGTTGATCAAGACAAGATCAACAGTGTAAGAAAATTTCTACACTTTACAGTCACTTCATCTACTTGGGCCAATGAAATGACTACTTTAAACTCTCATGCTTTGACCTATCTAACTATTGCATTAACTTTTGAAACTTTCCATGCCTGTAACAAAAGTATTTCTAGCTAAGCACATGTGGCATACAGCATGGCATGACTCAATTTTCTTTCCCAATCTTGGCCCCACTATGACATGCAACACAAAGGTGCATTCCTCCATTCCTTGTTTATCAAGCAGTTCTTTATTGTGGGCTTGCACCAGCCCTTGATCTTTGAAGGATCTATGGTTGACAAAACTTTGATCATTTATGGCAAAGAAACCTCCTTAATGGCACAACTAGCAATATATGTCAGCAATCACTTTACAACTTGGCATACCATAGTATATACTAAGGCTTCTTGACCCCACCTTGCTACATGTCCAAAAACTACTTGCCTGCTTTATTTAAAAGCCTTGCATCTCAACATTGCGGTAAGGCGAGACCTATTGATCTGAACGAGATCAATGGTTACACAAAATTCGTATCACATTGAGCTTTTCTGAATAAAATAATCAAGTCAAAAAGAATATGGTCAATGAATTTTTAAATGAGCTTTTAATAAAACCATGCTCATGTAAGCCTGACCTTAGGGTAGAATGATATATCTTAAAAAACATTTTTTGAAAAGTATTTCAAGGGTTTTTCAAAACTAGGGTAAAATAAGACATCGCACTAGTGTTTCTGAGAAATTTTTTGAAGACAAACCTTGATAGAATTTCAAAGACACAGAGACCAGGCTATGAACTAGGGCAATCTAAGGGTTTGAAAAATACAAGGAACAAAACCCTAATTTGCAAGACACAAAGACTCAAATGATTTTTCACTAAAAATTTCCCAAAATTTCTGCACTGTGAAAAATCAAACCAATAGTGGCTCCATTTGGGGATGATAGAGTACTTGAGTCTATGCAAGAATTTAGAATCTTTGGGAGAGCAAACCACATACTTGGTATAGGAATGACAACTTTTTCAGAGAGCATAGAGCAACACACAAAAACAAGAAACAAGAAACCAAACTATACAGAGAGACTATTTACAGGGATTTACAAAATATACAAAATGTATAGGAAAACCAAGAACCCTAACACTACCATTCATGGAAAACAGATACTTTTAAGAAAATTACCTCTTCAAGAATTGTCCATGAACTAGTAATTCAAGAATACCTCCAGTTAAATCCTTCAAAAAATATGAATCTTCTCCATTTTTATCACAAATGTTATATGGGCCAAGCCAAATTAGGTCAAATTTACCATGCTTTCCTTTATCTTCCAATCTAGCATTCCACATTAGTACCATGTCACATATTTCAAATTTCCTATTATTGGCTCTTTCGTTCTATAAATGTTTCATCTATGATTGCAACTTGGCATTTTGAACAACAGATTCTCTCCTTGTTTCTTCTAGTTGCAATATATCATCCATTCTGAGTTGCATCTCATCAATGATATCATCTTCATACAATTGAACAAATATATAAATCTCTTTGAGGTTATTTTGTGGAATTCTAGCCTATATACCATAGACCCAATTAAATGGGGCACATCCAATGGCCTTTTTCATAGTAACCTTGTCAGCCCACATGGCTAATGGCAACTTTGAATCCCAGGCCTTCTTGTTTTCCCCCAAAATCCTCTTGACAATTTTCAATATACTCTTATTACTAGATCCAGCCTAACCATTACCTTGAGGGTGGTAGGGTGATGATGTCTATTCTGTAATGCCATACTTTTTACAAAAAAATTATATTCCTCTGATCTAAAACACATGGCATTATTAGTTACAATCTTTTGAGAACATCCAAACCTAATTATAATATTATTCAAGATGAAATTAATCACCACCTTGCTTGTTGAATTCCTAGTAGGGATTGCCTCAACCCACTTGGTGAAATAATTAGTAGCCACCAAGATCCAAGAATGACCTCCACTAGACTTGTTTGTGATCTCACCTATAAAATCAATTCCCCACTGTTGAAAAGGTGCCTGCACTTCAATTGTTCTTAATGGAAAATTCCTAGAGAATTTTAACTTTCCACTAAACCTTTGACAAGCATCACAAACTTTTACAAACTTATGAGTATCTCTGAAAAGTGTAGGCCACCAAAAACTAGCTCGAAGAATTTTATGAGTAGTGGTTTTAGCCATATAGTGACCTCCACATACACCTTCATGCATATCTTTCAAAATTCTTTTAGATTCATTTTCATCTACACACTTCAAAAGTACTCCTTCCATATGTCTCCACCATAATTGACCTTGGACTATAACATACCTTATAGCCTACAACTTGAGGGATCTTTTTTGGTTATTGGTTAGCCCTAGTGGAGATTTCATATTTTGCAAATAATAAATTACATCTTTGTACCAATCAAAGATACCCATATCACAATTATTGTAGCTGCAACTATCATCAAGTTGATTAATTTGGTTTTCCTCTAAATTAGCTTCTATCATCAATTTAGCCAAACCTTGACCCCTGACCAGTTTGGTAATCTGAATATCAATATTAAATTCTTGTATCCTATTAATCCACCTACATCTCCTACTAGATACCTCTTGTTATGAAAAGATGTCCTTTATAGTAGCAGTAGGGAAAAAAGCAATGAAAGTAGCTCCCATTGAGTAATATCTAAAAGCCTTAACTCCTTTCACCAGTGCATATGCATATTTTTCATTGATGTCGTACTTAAGCTCTACTGCTTGCAAAGACTTGCTAAAGAATGCAATAGGTTGCTCATAACCTTCTTCATTTTTCTGTAACAGTACTATAGCAGTAGTGTGAAATGAGGCAAAAGAAAATATATGCATTGGTTTGTCATAATGAGGAGCTCTGAAAATAGGGGCATCTTTAATAGCTTGCTTAATTTTTTGAAATGCAATACTAGGTTCACCATCCCATTTTATCTCAGATCCCTTCTTTAGCAATCTTGATATAGGCCTACTAATCTCTGCAAAATTTGTCACAAATCTCTTAAGAAAATTGATCTGTCCAAAGAATGACTGGATGCCTTTAACACTCTTGGGTTTCTAAATCTTATCTATTGTCTCTACCCTTTTAGGGTCAATCCTCACTCCATGCTTGCCAACTAGATGTCCTAACAATTTTCCTTTAGTCATACCAAAGTTACATTTCCTTGGATTTAATGATATTCCATATTTAAGGGCTTTGATAAATACCTTTTCTAAGTGCATACAATGATCATTTTCATCCTTGGAATAAGCAGTAAGGTCATCCTGATGCACAACCAAAAATTTGTCAATAATATTAGCAAAAGCTACATCCATGGCCCTTTGAAAAGTAGCCCTAGCATTGGTAAGCCCAAATGGAATCCTAACATAAACATAAGTACCCCATGGAGTAGTGAAAGTAGTCTTAAACTATTTTGATTCTTTGACAACTACTTGATTATATCCTAAAAAACCATCCATCATGGACATCAATTCTGAACCAGTGACTCTTTGCAACATGGCTTCCATATTGGGTAAACCATAATTATCTTTTAATGAAGATATGTTGAGATTCCTGAAACCTGTTCACATAACCTTATATCTCCATTTTTCTTTCTTACTAGTACTAGATTGTATACCCAAGAAGAATGTCTACTAGGCTTTATAATCCTAGTATCTCTTAACTTAATCAATTCTTCTTGCATTTTGGGAGCCAAGGTTGGATTTATTGGCCTTTTTTTTTGTCTAAAAGGCTTAGCATTTGGTTTCAAAGGGACTTCATGTTGAAAGAGATCTTCCCTATAGGCCTTTAGATCATCATATGACCATGCAAGCACATGTCTATACTTCCTTAGCAGGTCTATTAGATCTTTCCTAATTTTAGGAGGCAATTTCTTACCAATATATACCTTTTTAGGTGTTTCCTGAGTTCCCAAGTTCACCTCCTCTAAATCCTTGGCATCATATCCACTAGTGTCCATTTGTGACCTATCTTGGTTGTCAAAAATAGTTTCTAAAACAACTAGACCCTTTGGAATTTTTTTTGTCTTCAATTGTACAACTTCCTACCCAAAAATTGTATCTTTGCCATCTACATAAGCTACACAATCGATTTCTTGTCCTGACAACATATGCTCACAATTCAAAAAACTTAGAATATCCTTGTAATCTTGAAACACTTACTAGTTTTGAACATTATCAAGGATAGAAGGTCTAGTTTGAATCTCAATTTTAGACACACCAACAAAGGTGATATCATCTAGTTTTATTGCTATGTTTTCTAGTAAATTTGTCATTTCATTATTTGTCCTATCTTTCCAAATAATCCCAAATGCATCAAAACATTCAATCATGTCCCACACTACATTTCTATATTGTTTCAATCTTTTATTCTTTGGCACATAAGCATTTCTTACTTGGGATACCACCAATTCAGAATCTCCTACAACATGTAAACACTTTATCCCATGCTTATGAGCTAATCTAAGACCTAACAACAGAGCATCATATTCTACTATATTGTTAGTACAAGGGAAACTTAAAGTAAAGGATAATTTGTTACCCCTGCTAGAGATATCGACAAAATGCCTACACTAGACCCCTCTTTGCAACATGCACCATCAAAAAATAGTCCATAAATCACCCTTGTCTATTTTTGTGTCAACTTCCATTTCCATTTGAGACTTATGGTTATATTTTTTCAAAGTCAAGACCTCAGCTCTAAATGCATTAATATCTGTATCCACAAAATTTGTCATATTGTCTTCTACATCTTCCTCTATCATGTATATACTTTTAGACTCCCTATTGACTTTTATCAAATTCCCCTCAATATTAAAAGTAGCAAATCAAAAATCACACTGTAGACTCCCACCCATAGCAGCACTCCATTTTCTTGATAATAACATGCCATACTGAGGTGGAATGTCAACAACCAATACACACATAGTAAGTTCTTTGTCAGAGCAGGCTATTAATCTATATGGCAAAGAGTTTATAGTGCCTATGAATCTCACTTCTCTTTTATCCATAGCACAACATCTTCCTTGAGTTTTATCCACTTGTAAGCCTAATTCCTTCATTATTTCAAAAGGCATCATAGTGTTGGAAGCACCGAAATCAATCATGCAATTTTTTAATGTTTTACCATTTAGTAAAATGCTCAAGAAAAATGGTTCAACATTTCCCAAACAATGATTTAAAGAATTATCCAAAAACATTTGAGGAATTTGAGAGACAACTCCTTCAGCTTCATTATCCTTTACTTCTTCTTTAGTGCTTTCTTTGGGACCCTAATTTTCATTACAATCTTGACTTACCCTTACATCAATATTTCCCAACCATGCTATAGTTTTATTTTGCTGTTCAAGGATTCTTAGCAATTCAAATAGTGGAACCTTAATAGTAATCTGAGACAAAACAACAAGCATATCTATGGAAGAACCAAGAGGATCATCATTAGTCACATTCCTTTTCTCATCTTGTTTATCCAAAATTTTCAAAGCATTTTGATGATTCTTATCATGTTTTGTGATGATCTTTGATACCTTCTCATCTATTTTTCTGGGGACATTATTTGAAAACTCCATATCTTTAGGATTTCCTCCTTTCTTTTGTTCCCACCTTCTATTAGTAATTTTAACCTTCACAGTAGGACCTTCTTTAGGTTTCACAATTTCCCCCTTGTTAGGATCAACCCCTTTTATGAAGATACTAGCTGCCTTATTACTTTCATCTCTCTAAGTCATGTTTCTACTATGAACCTAAGCTATTATACTAGCAGTAATTTGATCAATCTCTTCCCTAGAAGGTTTTCTCAGTGTTACTTATTCCTTTGCATTTACCATGTTACACACATTGTCCTCCACATCACTTTCATCAAAAAATACTTGTTGTTGTATGACATTTTGAAACTGTCTTTGGTCATACACATCTATGTCATAATCTTCACAATCAGAAGAATGTGATTCAAACATATTGCATCCTACATCATTATTATTTTCTTCTTGCTCATGACACTTTTCTATTGCAGATTGATTTTCTGGGAATGGCAATGCTACTGCACAAGATTTAGGGGAATGGGGTAATTGACATGAAAAACACCAAGTAGGTTTAGCAACAAACTCAAGATCATCTACCAAATTTATAGAATTTTTTGACAAAGGATCATGGGTCACCTTGTTGTTGTTGTTCTTGGGAGGAGAGATACTAAGCTAACCATCCTTCCAAGTAGTGTTATAAGGGAAATTTTGCAACCTATTTTGTCTATTGAAATTTGATTGATAGGGTGCCCTATTATTAGTGGGGTTCCTATCATTCTTCATCTAAGGAAGGTTCAGGCCTTTTATAGTATTTAGAATCTGACTCATTTCACTAGGCTCTTGCTTTTTTCCTCCTATGGCTTTATTTTCTTCCTTTCTATTTCCCTTATTCCCAAATAACCTAGGATCATCTCTTTTGCTTTCTAATCTCCCTAAAATCCTCAAATTATTTTCTATATTAATGGCAATCCTGAAAGCATCTCTTAAGGTCCTTGGCTCTTTATCCCTAAGCTGGTATGCCATTTTACCATCAAAAGCATTCAGATAAGTGATTAGACATACCTTTTCATCAATTTGCATGGCTTGCATTAGATTGTACATCCTTTTCTAAAATCTAGTGTTAAATTCAGTAACAAATTCATTAGGCAACCTCTTAATATAATTGAATTCACTCAAGATATAGCTCTAATTTTTCTTGTCACCATATTTCTCTTTGAAACAATACAAAATATCTTTCCAATCAACAATGAACAATTTAGGAAGTCTCTTGAACCATTCTCTAGCATCTTCAGTTAAAGACTGGACAAACAACTTCACAATGACATCTTCAGCTTCAACCTCATAATCACTCATCATATCAAGAAAACTCCTCAAATGGTCCTCACAAGAAATAGCATTATTTCCATCAAATTTAGCCAATCTTTTCCTCATTTCTTGTGGGATAGGATTTGGAGAACCAGGGATTCCATCAAAACATATTTTCTTATAGCCCTCTAATTGAACAGGTCTTCTTTGTAAATCAATCTTGGGGTAATTAGCACTGTCTTTGTTAGTATCATTCATATTATTACTAGTACTAGCATCACCAACAGATTTGTTAAGATCTACTTTCTGTGAAGATGAAGACAAGAAAGAAATAGGCACCTTAGTAGTATTTTGATTTGCATCATTAGATCCATCATCATCTTTAGGCATAGCTGCAGACTACTTCTTGGTAATTCCCAGGAATTTGATCTTATTGTTCATCTCAGCTATAGCAGCCTCACTTTCTATAATCTCCAATATCTTGGCAAAAGCATCCCTTTCTTTTCTTCTCTTTTCCAATTCAATATCAGAAAGTGACATGGAATCGTGGATTTGAACTATCTTTATTGGTTGAGTGATCTTAATACCAATCTCCTTTTGTTTTCCTTTGTCCTTAGCCCCTACAATAGGTTCCACATATTTTACGCTATTGTTATCAACTTCTAGAGCAGCATAGTTCCTAATCTATTCTATTACAAGTCCCTCTAGATTCATTTTCTGAGTCTCCAGCAAATTTTGTTCTTGCCTCTTAAGCTGGTCAATTTGTCCTACAATCTTAGGCTGCCATGCACTAGCTGCTATCTCATTTTTCTTCTTTAGAGCAGCAATTCACCTTAGTAATTCTTGTTTTTCTTCATAGATCTTGATGATCTTTTCTTCCCTTTCCTTTTGAAATCTCCTATTTACAGCTTCTTGCTCAGCAAGCTCTACTTTCAAATTTTCATTCTCCTCAGGATCAGGGATAGTGAATTCAGACCTAGATGTTTTCTCATCATTAAAACTTTCAGGTTCTAAGTGTCTAGGTCTGACCTTTTCGGGGAATAATCTGACATGAAAGGGTTTGTACTACACTGAAAAAGATTGTTACTAGTCCTATCATCAAGACCAAATGTATGTGGTTGCACAACCTTTTATTGACATATCATTTCAAGGGTATTATAGAAATCATCATCAGACAAAACTGGATGAGATCTTGGACCTTTGGATGAAGGCATTTTTTCAAAAGAAGAATGGTGAATGTTATCTTTCCCTACTAGTTGCTCCTATGAATAGCTTCCTTTCTGCATCTAATTTCCCTTCATAGCCCAATTCTATCTTCCTCTAGGAGGGAGATCAGTTTTTAATTTGATTCTCAGGTTTTTCTTCACATTTTCTTGTGTATTTCTTTTATTCTCCATAATTTGGGACAACAATTTTCATAAAAATGACATTGGTTAATCGTTTGAGTTGCCACCCACCCTATCAGAATGGGAATAAATTTGTTGAGTGGATAATCAGAATTACTTCACTTAATAGTTTCAAGCAAAATGTAAACAACTTTCAAACCCATAGGAATCTTCTCATGAAATATCTACAACTCTACCCAAGGGGACACAAATTTCTAATAATTCATTATTTATGACAACACTAAGTGTAAGTCCCCAGCAGAGTCGCCATTTTGTTGGTGTTTGAAATTGCTGAGCAAAAAAATGCTCAATATCACAGTGAAATTACTCATGCAATCTAAGAATTAGCCAATTCCTAGTAGCAATTACATGAATAAACCACTTTAACCCAACTTCAACAAAACCAAAAATGGTTTTCTACTCTGTAGGCTCTGCTAAACCAAGGTGGGTATACCTAGGGATGATTCTAATGCAAACTGTGGTATGTTATCTTAATTTCATTCTAATTCTCATCTTTTACCCTTAGGTGCATAAACAGTTTATCAATTTTCTCTAAAAGCTTCTCAAATCTATATGCATCCCCTATAAGCAGATCTGGTTATAAATCTCCTATAGTTAACAAGTATTCATGGAATTAGTGGCTATCTAAGACTCAGAAAACTATATGCAAATGAGTGGTAACCAGCATTTGTAACTTTAAACAAAATGGAATGAAATGGTTTTGATTTTTTTATTTATTTTTAATGATTTGATATGCAGCAGCAAAATTCACCCTTGCTCACTTCTGACTTATGTGACCAGTGCCTTATCCATTGGGCAAAAAATTAACTATTGGCAGGAGATCTAATTCAAATAACTTGTAAATAAATTAATCAATTGTAATCACCCATTTTCATTCTTATGAAGTATCCTTTCTATAAACTCATAAACCCTATTGATTCATTGAAGCATTTCTATAATTCCTTGAATTAAAAGCAATAGTGATATCAACATACAACCCATCCAGATTGCATTCAGCAAAGTTAAACCTTATTTAAAATGACTTCAAAGTAGACAAACCCATAAAATGGAGATAGAAATTGATGACACAAATATAGTGTAAGTACCCCTTTGTATTATCCTTTCAAATCACTAAAACAATGACCAATAGATATCAATTTAAAGCCCAGAAAAAATTGCTATTTTTGTCATTTCAATGTTTCATCAGAGAGTACAATTGGAAGCAAACTCAAAACAACTACATACTATTGGACCAACTATCTGTACTTTTCTTAAGAGAAAACAAAAATTATACAAGTTTTTCGGACCATCACATTGCCTTGAAAACTCATTTATATAGGCATGAGTTGCAACAAGCAAGGGGAAAATGTGATGGAGAGATTTTCTTCAAAATATTTTTACATACACCTATCACAACAAGACAAAACTATGAATAACAGAAAGACTGGTACATTGAAAATCCTTTTATGGGTCCACTTCTGTTATTCCCTTTGGAAAGGAAAAAATATTATGATCAGATTCCTTTAGCATTCTAGTTCCTCAGGATAGGTGGCCATCAAATGTGATAATGATGATTCATCTCCTGCTACCGAAGGATTCTCTTTGTCTTTGTCGTCAATGGTAGAGGTGGCTTCTACTTTTGTACCTTCTTCTTCATCATCACCCTCCACCTCATCATCTCCTTCTATCTATTCTATAGACATAAACTTTTCCTTCCACTCATTGTAGATAGTGTCCTCCAGCCATTCAAAATTCAAAACCTCTCTTTCTATAGCTACTAAAGAAATTGCATTTTCTTCTAAAATAACAAAATCTTTCCCGTGAAATTCTACTTTGCTCTATGAAATTCTATGCTGCAATTCACGAGATTTCTTTGTGAAATTGTATGCCCTAGCTCCAGAAATGTTTTGTATTCTGATAGCCTTTTGCAATTTTTTGGTTCAATAAATGGTGAGATCATGAATTATATTCGAGCATTCAAATCACATGAATGAGCTTTGTACCAAGCTAACTTCTAGAAGCCATTTTTCCTCAAGTTGCATCAGAATTTCAAATCTCATCCATTGATTTCACCGGATTAGATGGCTTTAATTCAAAAAAGTAATAAGCTTTATGTCCTTAGGAGTTGGGCCACATGTTGCATTACCGCTTACCTACATTCCTTAAATTTCTTGCATCTTAAAATAGCGGGTAAGCGCCAATCGTTGATCAAGACAAGATCAACAACTACAAAAATTTATAGTTGACTAAGGCCTAGTCAGCCGTTCTAACCAATAGGAAGTCTCCATGTGAGTCTGTGCCTTCTAAAAACCTCCATGCAAGCAGGTCCCATATCACCTTCTGAGAAAATGAGTACTTGACGTCATTCTTTCCACGTGTTAAGTTGGTGCATTCCCGCTTTCCTTATTGAACGAGCATCTCCATATTACAGGATTGCGCTAGTCGTTGATCTTTGAAAGATCAATGGTGACACTACTTATATCCTTTAATCCTTCTAAGCTAGGAATAATGATGTCACCATGGACACGTGTCTACATGGAACATACTTGCTTTATTTAAACTTCATTCAATTTCTCAATGCAGGGAAGCACCCTTCGTTGATCAAGACAAGATCAACGGTGTAAGAAAATTTCTGCACTTTATGGTCACTTCATCTACTTGGGCCAATGAAATGACTACTTTAAACTCTCGTGCTTTGTCCTGTCTAACTACTGCATTAACTTTTGAAACTTTCCATGCCTGTAAAAAAAGTACTTTCAACTAAGCACATGTGGCATATAGCATGGCATGACTCAATTTTCTTTCCCAATCCTAGCCCCACTATGACACACGGCACAAAGGTGCATTCCTACATTCCTTTTTTATCGAGTAGTTCTTTATTGTGGGCTTGCACCAGCCCTTGATCTTTGAAGGATCTACGATTGACAAAACATTGATCATTTTTGGTAGAGAAACCTCCTTGACAACACAACTGGCAATATATGTCAGCAATCACTTTACAACTTGGTATACCGTAGTATATGCTAAGGCTTCCCAACCCCACCTTCCCACATGTCCAAAAACCATTTGCCCACTTTATTTAAAAGCCTTACATCTCAACATTGCGAGAATACGAGATCCATTGATCTGAATGAGATCAATGGTTACACAAAATTCATATCACATTGGGCTTTTCAGAATAAAATAATCAAGTCAAAAAGAATATGGTCAATGAATTTTTAAATGAGCTTTTAATAAAACCATGCTTGCATAAGACTGACCTTAGGGTAGAATGATATATCTTAAAAAACATTTTTTGAAAAGTATTTCGAGGGTTTTTGAAAACCAAGGTAAAATAAGACATGGCACTAGGGTTTTTAAGAAATTCTTTGAAGACAAACCTTGAGAATTTAATAGAATTTCAAAGACACAGAAACTAGGCTGTGAACTAGGGCAATCTAAGGGTTTGAAAATTACAAGGAACAAACCCTAATTTTCAAGGCACAAAGACTCAAATGATTTTTCACTAAAAATTTCCAAAAATTTCTACATTGTGAAAAATCAGACCAACAATAGCCAACCTATGAAGGTAATTATTTGGATTGGTTTATATGTAAAATATCTTTCTATATCAAAATATGTGAAAATGTAACAAGTATTAATGTGAATTTAAGAGTAAAGGATACAAGAAATTTAAGTTAAAGTAGAGTCTCATCTATCACAACAAGGTGACCATTTTTGCATCAAAGAAATCTCAATCAACAAACCAAGTTGTAGATTAGAGATAAGCTACTAGTATATCCTAATAGATGCATCAGTCAAATCCTCTAACAAGGTGGACTTAATAGTCTCATGATAAATCTCCTAACCAAGTGCATACTTCATTATATTTTATAAATCCTTTTATAAGGTGGACCTAACAATCCTTATTTCTCCTAATAGGGCAGATCACCAGAAGTGATCATTTGTAAGCCTTAACCAACCAACCTTATATTGTAGTACTAAAGCCTATGGGTATAATCCCCACCCTAGTTTCACTTTCTATTTGGAAGGTTTTTGGGTTATCAATTATTATGTCAAATATTATGAATGTTTTATTACTTTGAGTCTTTCGTGCATGAAATTAGATCAGATTAGCTTAAAGAGGATTAATTGGTGAATTGAAGTTAAATTTTTATTGGCTTCTTATTACACTACTCCCCACCCCCCACCATGCCACTCTTAGTCAGCTAGCCCACCATACATTTTCAATGATTGGTATCAGATCATTTCATTCTTACATTAGAAGTTTAGTAGCTTGAGAAAAGATCAGAGTCAATGGAAGTGTGTATACTAGAGAAAGCTATTGAAAATGAAAAGTTGGATTTGTAAATGGCCATGGAATAATTCAAGAAAATAAAGGAGTAGCTCTCTTAATCCTTGAAAATAAGAAAATACCTAATAGCTTAGATGAATGGAAATCTCTACATTGAAGACATTTTCCAAGACAAAAAGTTTAGATAAAGCGGATGCAACAATCAAAGACCTACTTGAGAAGAATCTCACTCTTTATGAAGAAGTTAGAAAATTGAAAAGACAACAAGCAATTCAGTCATTCACAATTTGTGAAGACATGGAAAAAAAAGACATAGAAAAAGAAGATAAAATATTGCTAACTGAATAGATAGAAGAAAAGGACAATGAAATTCAACACCTATTTCTTTAGCAAGCAGATTTGATAACTCAACTCTATTGTACAAATCAAGAACTTATCAACATAAGAATAAAAAATTAAAGACTACTAAATGATCTCAAAATAGAAAGGTAAACCAATGAAATGATTATGAAATATCAAGAAAGCATGAATCAATTGAAATAGAAAACTCAATTCAGACACAAAGGAAAAGAAGGATTAGGCTATACAAATGAAGTTGAATCATCTTAGAAAGGAGCTCAAACAATCAAAAGACCTACTTGTAATCATTTTGTAAAGGTAGGGCATATATTAAACAAATGTTGGAGCAATGGAAAATCAAAATTTAGTGGAAATGATATAGTTGTAACAAACAAGTACATAGAGCAAGTGAATGCATAGAGAACACAAAGTTTGAAGGAAAATGTTTCAATTGCAACAAACAAGGCCACAAATCTTTAGAATGCAAGACCAAGAAACGGAATCTAGTAGAATAGATTGTGAAAGCTATCTTTCGTAGGGATTATAACACATGGTGCAAATGTCACCTATGTGGTGAGCATGGACATATTGGAGAAAATTTCATAAGAACTCACATGAGGAAGAGAGACCCTACAAAGAGATGTTTTGTATGCACAGAACTTGGACATCTAGCAAGAAACTATATGAACTGAGCTAAAGTTGAAGATGAAAACAAAGAATAGGCTAACAATATTAGAATTCAAATGAGGCAACAATGGATAAAGAAATATCTAGAGAATGCAAGTCAATTTCCTAAAACCATTGACACCTAAGTCAATGAGTTGGGTGATTCAACCATTTTAAACTGATTAGCCATGGAGATCATTGGAACTATGATTTAGAAGAAACATTCTATATCAATTCCAATCTACAAGCAAGTAGATCAAAATCAACATTTTAGATGCATTGGGATCACTAGATTGCAAGACCTTACCAAGAAAAGTCCGATTACAACACCTTACCAAGAAAAGTTAGGTTGTTGACTAAATTGATCTTGGAGATAGATGGTGCATATCGAGTTTGAGACATAACCAATCTTATGCTTACCAAGTTGAAGACTTAGCTAAGCATCTCATGCTTATCAAATTTAATAGGCTATCATTGAGTTATCTTGTTTATGATGCATTTATGGTGACTTGAAGATAAATTTTTGGTTAAAAAGCAGAATTGAAATGTTTATTTTTCACCATGAATTTGAGAGTGAAAAGAGTACAACATTCTAGAGCCCCTGAGTGATTTAATGTGAATTTTTTAGAGTTTATTCATCCATTAGTAAGTGATATGGCATCTTCATTTAGGAGCAAGGTTAAGAAAGGTTTTTAGATGTTAATAAGAAATGTTGCACCTACAAACCCAAAGTTCAATTTTTTTTTATGATCATAGAAGAATTCGGCCCAGTTGGTGCACCTTCACAAATTCTACCAAAGGTACTCTTGATACATGACATTAGACCTTTTTATCATTTTTTTATTCAAGAATTGGGAACTTTAGAGATGAATTAAGCATATAAAGCATTGTGTGTGGAAGGAAACCTAAAACCCAAGCATAAACACCTGGAAATAAAGGGTTTAACTCATAGTTTGCACATGTTGAGGGATTTCCAAATTAAGTGGATTAGGTTTATCTTCAGTCATGTTCATTAAAAGTAATTCTAGTTTGACCAACCCACCCAGATTAGAAAGAAAATGATTCATAAGGTTACCAAGTTTCCCATGCTAGAAAGACCTAAACCAACAAAAACCCTACGTTAGGTTGAGCCAGCAAAGAAGACTTTTTCCAAGTGGGATGGTAGAGGAATGAAGCTTAAGGTGTCACAGACATGGATATAAAGTTTGGAATTCGTGTGATCTCTCACGTTCTAGCCTATTGAATAGTGTCTTATGTGAAGCTGTGGACTTTGCACTCAAGGTGGTCAACAACAATATATCATTTGACCTCACCAAGTTGCAACTAAACAAGTTAGGAAAGAACATGGAGAGCATCTAAGAATCCAAGACTAATCTATGTAAGTCAGGATCACTCCTATTATGTTTATTATTTTATGTTCAGAATTTTTTCCATTCAAGAGGTACTATAGTATGGAAGAAAGATAGGCCTATTCTATATTATATCAATGAGTTTATAGTTGATATGGGAGATAATTCAAGGGCATCATTGATGAATATTTGAAGACCTTTAAGGAAAGGATACAAATTAGGTTCATAATACCTATGAAACTAGTTGATGATTATGAAAAGGAATTGTGTTTCCTTGTGGACTATGACAATGTACACATACATGCAATTAGACCTAGAGTTGCATGGGTAAGACCTCTTGGTTATGAAATAAACATTGATGATACTAAGGATATCATAGAGGCTCTATTCAATGAGGTTCTAGACCCTAAAGAACCATATTTTGGAACATATGAAGAGGAAAAAACTAGGATTTCACTTGAAGTCAAGATTCCTCAAGCCCTAAAGAGAGGAAGGAAGAAAGTTGAAAAGATCTAGAAAGAAAATGTGAAATATTGTTACCCTCTTCTACTTACATAAGAAAAGGGAGATGATATTGAAGAGGAAGAAGAAGAGGAAGAAAAAGAAGAGGAACCTCCAAAGAAAAAGAGGAAAGTTACCATAACAAAAAGAGATACAAGGTCCTCACCTACATCTTCACTAGAAGACACATAATGTCAAGGAAGAAGCTCAAACTTCAAGATGAAGATGAAGATGAAGAAGAGAAGTGGATAACTTTCAAAAGGCCAGCCCCAACCTTTGAATGAATATTAAGAAGACTCATAGAAGGGGTAGGTATTACATATTTTAAATCTCTTAAGTATGAAACAAGAAGCAAGGAAGAGCAAAAATAGATAGAAGAAGCCGTAGTGAAAGATAGCTAAATGGAAATACTCTCTAAGTGAATTAACTAATCAAATTCTAGATATTATACTTAAGGAAGTTATACCTCATTAGGAAAATGTAGTAAATATTTCCAAGGATATTAGGTAAAAAACCTTAAGGAAGGTAATGCCAGAACTATTAGATAAGAAAGTGAAGGAAGCATAATTGACAAACTATGAACAAAATCTTACTCCTAAGTTTAATGCACTCTTGATTTGGTCAAATGATATTGAATATGTCGTACAATCCAATACAAATAAATGGAAGAACATTTATTGATTTCATGAGTTAAAACCCATTGAGGAAGTTTTACAAATTGATGGTATTGATGATGTTAATGATGATGAAGAGGAACAAGATGATCAAATAGTTAGTGAGGATCTACCTAAGATTCAAGATATTCAAGATTATGATCCTGGGAAGATTGTAGCAAAGGTAATGGCCTCCCTCCCCAATTCTCTGAGTAAATAAATAGTTATATGTAGCTCAAAGAAGGTTGTAATTGAGTCATGAAAAATTGAGCTAAAAAATTTTCAACCTAGCACTCAATTGGATTTTGGAGCTATCTTACTGAGCATAGTGATAAGTGATGTCACCACTACTTCATCTACTGATCAACAGGCTCTACTCTTCATAGCTCCAAGTCTAAATGAGTCACAACAAGGTATTGTAAGTAATCTTTCTATTGTTTTTGTTTCTCAAATCAGTAATGTTGTTTCATTTACAAGTGATTCCATAGTAAGAGAAATGATAGTTGAAGCTAAGCCTCAATCAAGCTCTTAGGATTTGAGTAAAAGTAAGGAAATCATTCCTTTACCTAATACAAAGGCAAAAGGTAAAGAGGTAGAAGTTTTTCACAAGGAAATTTATCTAGAGGAAGATATAGTAATTCCAGATTGGGATCTTTCCAATCTCACTCCTGATCAGATGGGAACTCTTGGAGAACTTTGGAAGAAAAGAGCAAGATAGTAGAAGTTGAGAGAAGAGAAGAAGAAAAGAAATCAAGTGATGGAGGATATCAAAGGTATATTTATTGATACACTTGGTATTGAAATTGATGATAAGAAGCTTACTTTGGATCAACTTGTTGACATTGTTCACAAGTTTTATGAATATTTGAATGGACAAGAGAAACTACTACAGAGGGAAGAGAAAAAATTTGATAACAAGATTTTGGAAAAGGTGACATAGAAAATTTTCATAGGTCAAGTGGAACTATCCACTATTCTTGTTAATTTTGAGAATATTATAAATAGTGTTGTTTCCCTATTTATAAAATTGAGTGATACTACTAACTTTACCAAGGGAATAAAAGAAAAGTTATCAAATATTGGTAGTGATCTTAAGGCAAGTGCAAACCAGTTGTCATTTGACCCTAGCACCAGCTCAATACATTTTGCAAAGATTGTGTATCTAACAGACTTGTAGGCATAGTTACTAAGGGAGGAAGCAAGAATCTAGGCTACACTAGTAGAGATAAAGAGTATGATAATTCAAAACATGGATATAATGTAGAAACACATTACTCATGCAAAGACATTAATCCATGACAACAACTTTTATATTAATGATCATATGATGGAGTTATCAACTATAATATAGATAGCTTTGCATACTTCAAAAGTTTTGCAAGAAAATTGGGACAAAATAATGTCTTTAGTTTTGAAGGTACACAATGATTTCCTCTCACATTTTGATGTTACCTTGTAATTATGCATTTTTTTTGGCATTTGTGTCAAAAAAGGGGGAATATATCTATAAGAGGGAATATAGAATATAACATATGTATATAAGGATGAATATATAAAGGGGGGAAATATAGTTATGTACAACAGAGCTACAAAAAAAATTTGAAAAACAAAAAATAGAGTCAATGTCAGCTGAGTAACACCGCAGTAGTCAAAATTGAGTTTTAAACCAAAGTACATTGATAGAGGGAGTTTTGACTTATCTTTTTAAGCATTCAAAATTTTTGATATGATAAGTTTTATTTTCACTAATGCCAAAGGGGGAGATTGTTGACCTTATGGTCAAATCATTTGTCAATTAGTGCCAAAAAACTTGATCATTTGGTTGGTCATATTGCTACCCAGCTTCATAGTGTTAACCAAACTATTGTGGTGTTAATTAAGCCTCATAGTGAAAACTAAAATTGTTGTTGTATCAACCAAGTAGAAAGTAAGTGTTAACCGAGCATAATAGAAAGACATTGTTGTTAGAAATAGATAATACTAAGAGGGGAGTGAATTAGTATTCTACAATCTTTTGCCCACAATTGGTAGAAAAATTATGATGTATGCAAGAAGAGCCCACCGACCTAACATGCAATTATACAATTCAATTTCCTCACAAACTAGGTATACATACAATACTTGCTTTTTTGTTGTAAATCACACATGCTCTAATCTTACATTAGTTTTTGCATCACATAAGGCTTTCAGATAGTTCTCACAATAGTTCACATGTCACATCTAATCACACAACTTCCCCATTATCTATGAAAGATAAGATCTTTACTTATACCTTGCACAATCACAAAACTCTGCATTGTTGACCTTCATGTCTTCACATGCTTGGCATAATATAAAATAAATTATGGAATAATATCCACATAGTCAGCTCAACATAACTTAATAAATATTTTATAACAAAAATAATTCCTGAAGTCATACAACTCTAATTACTGCCATGCTCTATTTTGTACTATAAATGCCCGCACTATTAATCTCTATATAACATGCATTGTACTATTTGTACACACATGTGCACTAGTACACATCATCATGATAGTGTCACAAACCTTTCCTCAACTTTTCATAAGCTAACTTTCTTTACATCATCTGTACACTAAGATGTGTACTCTGTGCTACTACAAATTGTCTAATACTTAGACAATTTTCTATCTCTAAAAACATAAATAAAATGATGAATGTATGTTTCTATAAATGACAACCATCAAGACATCTAATCAACCATATTTCAAAAAATCACCCCCTTTCACATTGATGGCAAAATTTGGGAAAATCAGATAAGTGCCAAAATGATGTCATACATAACAAAAACAAATAAAATTAACTACACAAAAATCGCCTTCAAAACATAACAATTTTATTCATGTTTTGATGGATCATTACATCCATTATCACTCCTTTACATTGATACATACATAAGTGACCCCTTACATATACATTTATATCTATACAAATTTTCCTTTACATAATAATTCCCCTTTGACATCAATAGCAAAGGTGCCAAAACTATATCACAAAACTTGTTGGTCGATGTTGATTAGCTCATCATTCTAAATATGCAATCTATAAAATCAATCTTCAATCTATCAAAGTCTTTCTTCTATTTTCCTTTGACTATATTTGATATACTGAAGAGTGGGAAAAGTGCATAAGATGCCACTTCAACTGCACTCAGGTCAATATAGGAAAATTTATCTTAGGAATTCTTTGTTGAAAGACATTCCTCCAATTGTCTCTGCAAGATTACAACTTTAGGTGCCATATTTTCTCTAAGAATAGAGAATTTTCTTATTACCTTCTCTTGTCACATTCAATACTTCTAATAGCATTGTGGATCTTGTCAATATCATTCTCATAATATTCAATTCCAATCTCAGGTTGCTGCAACCTTGTAGTGAGTGTTTGAAGCTCACTCATATGGCCTTTGATCTTTGCATCAAAATATGATAGGTAAGTGTAAGACATTGCACACTATTCATAAAACTTCTTATCTTTAGCAATACATTTTCTCAATTCCTTGATGTTTCCATGAAGTGCATTTAAATCATTGTGCACATTGGTGCATACTATGTTAAATAGGGTTGCTTCATGACTTGTCTATGCTTGTGCTACTACTACTTCAAGTAAGGTTCAAATCCCCATCAAAGCTCTTTAACAACTCTTTTCCCTTGGCTTGCAAGTCTAGATTTGCTATAGTTATAGAGATTATCTTTTGCATGTGCTCCAAGACTTCAACAAAAGCCTTCTCCAAAGACTTAATAGTTTTTTACTCTTCTTGAATAACTTGCTGAAGGTTCCCATTAATTCTTTATGATCTTCATCATAAAATGGAATAGATGGTGTTACTGATGTTCTAGCTACTAACACTATTGAAGGTACAATAGCCTTCTATTTCTTTGCTCTCTTCTTTTCCTTAGCTTCTTTCTTTACATCTTCTTCTTTCTTCTTCCTTTCTTCTTCCTTTCTTCTACTTTCTTCCTCTTTTCCTCTTCTTTTTTTCTCTTCTTTACATCTTATTCTTTCTTCTTCTTTTTCTCTTCTTCTTTTCTTTTATTTTCCTATGCTTCTCATTCCCTCTTTTCTTATGCTTCCTTCTTCCTTTTCTTTTCTTTCTCATCATCAAAACTAGAATAATCAGTGATATTGTTGATATTGCCAACAATATTTTCTCCATACTCTGAAAATGAGTTCTCCTTAGTGTCCATAGTTATGTATGTACTATCCACTTGCATGGATTTAGTACCCATAACAATATGAGGTGGTGATAGTGTCTGTTGTGTCTCCTCTACTTCTTCCTCTTCCCTAGAAAGTATATGGACTTCCACATACACTGGACTATTTTCTTTAGCTTAAGCACTCTCCTTATGCACTGAGGACATGTACTTTATTATTTCATCTTCTATTTCTTTCCTAACCTCTTCATAATTACCTCCCATCTGAAGAATTACATTTTTTTTTGTTCCTTAGCAAGGGCTCAATACCCTTCAAAATTTTGTCAGATTCTTCTTTTGAGCCAACATCACATAACTCATTTATGGATGTGATCCACATCTTCAAATCTTCTTCTACTACTCTTCTCTTCCTATTAATCAACCTATTGTATAGGTCTTCAAAAATTTTATTCTGAATGCTATCAAATTTCTTATTCCTCATAATCAAGTTTCTTATTATGCCATTGTCTAATTGCCTCCTATCCATATTGCTATACATGCTATAAAATTTATTTTTACTATACAAAATTTTCATCATTTATAATTAGCATGTTCATATTCTCTACCTTTGGTTTCCATGCCTTATTTCCTATAGCTATCTTAGCTTCCTACATATCCTGTTTAATAGGTATATCTTCAGTATCATCTTTTAAGCTTTTAAAATTGCTTAATTGCATGGTTTTTCTTCTCTTTCCTCATTTTTTGGTGGTATGTTTGACCCTTTTCTTTGTAGCTTCCTAACTTCCTCTGTGTAGTAGGTGCTTCTACCTCTGGTGTCCTTCTTGATTGTTCATAGCTAGCACTTACTAGTTGCATTTGTACAACTACTTCATATGGTACAATAGGAGCTTTTGCACATGGTTGTGCCACTATTACTTCTTTTGAGGGTCCTACCATTGCAATGGGTGTTGCTTCTAATAACTCAAACTACCCACTGGCCTTCATTTCTAGCACAATTCTCTTTAGCTCATTGAATTCATTCCTTGATAGACTAGATTCCTTGACAATGGAATCTATCTCTTTCTCTACTTTCTTCTTGATCTCTTTGCTATGGAGCTCAAATTCTACTATCCTTAACCATTAATCATACGTTCCCCATCTAGGACATTATGTGTCCTACTCATATTCATGTATGATCTACACATACCCTTCTATTAATTTTGTACTCATCTCATAGCCCATAGGCTCAATGAACTTTACTCTAGGTATCACTGCTTCCATACAAGTGTTTTCAATCTCCACCATAAAGCTTAGTTCATCCTTACATTTCTCTACCATAGAGGGAGGTATCCTATACCTTAAATTCATCTCAGACAAAAGTTCTTCATCATTCTATCAATATCAATGTCTCTGGCATTCTTGAGTTTGGATCTACAGCATTGATTTTTCATCTTCATTGTGCACTCATCGCTATCCTAATTAATTACTTTTGGAAACTTTCTTGTAACATAGCAGAACAAATGAGTCAATAGGGACTCAAATTTAAAAACTATGCTCTTTGTTTTCTTTATCTTTCCAATATTATCTAGTAGTTGTGATCTAATAGTGTCACACAAATTCACTTTCCTCCTTTCAATATTCATCACATATGTTTCATGAAGAAATCCATTTGGTACAAAGTTAACCCTTGATCTATGGTTTAACTTGTACCCTAAGATCTTAGTCAACAATTTGAATCCTTTATCCTAAATAAGATCAACCTTCATATTTCTTTTGCCAAACTTGGTTTCAAATCGGTTCCAACCATTTTCCTAACATTTATCTCATTAATAATATTACAACCTTCATTGCATAATCTTGTTAGTTTGTGGATTAGGTCATTGTTAATGAAAATTTGTGCATCACCCAACCAGAACATATCATCATGTATTCTACACAAAAAAATTTGGGTCCACTCATGATTGTCAAATTCTGTGTAGAACATATACTTCACCAAATTCAAATCTTCAATGTGTGCATACTCAGACTTAAAGGATAATTCATTGTTGTACATCTTTCATAAATCTTTGTGAATCTCCTCATCTCCTATGCTCACAATTTTGCAATGTATATAAGTCCTTATGTCTTCTTTATGTAACACATTTTCTAGAACTTTTGAAAATGCACCTACAAGATCATCTAATAAAGAAACAAATGTGTGTTTCTTGAACTCATATCTGGATCTGTTACTAACATCATGCACTCTTTTACTAGCCATTTCTCAATAACTATAAATACTATAATAAATTGGATTCAATACTCTGCATCAAATTCATGATTTTAGGGCTTCTACAACTTTCAACTTCATAGACTTTACTATGCACTTCAATTTCTATCAAATCTCTCTTTAATTCACTCAAGACATTTCACATGAACAAATTTACATCAAATCTTTCTCGCAGTCCTTAAAACATGTCAAAATAGACTACATAATAAATGTGTATCTACCACAAACTCATCATGCTATCTTTATTTACCAGTGACCGTGTTCTTACAATTCCCACTTACTACAATTACATCAAGACTTGTGTACTGAACCATAGCTTCCCTTAAATTTTTTTTACCATCTATTAACTACACAATCTCTAACTCACTCCCTAACATCAGTTCATACCAATTGATGTTATGTTGCTTCTGTGATAGCTTAGTTCAGATAGGTTGAGCCACAAACAATCTGTGACTTCAATTTTCCATGATGTGCATCAAAGAATTTCTCTTCCAATACTGTATGTGAACTCTCTAGATTACAAGCCTTTACAAATGCCTCTTTGAATTCCTTAACATTTTCCTTGACTACTTCTTTCTGACTATTGTTACTTCCATTTCCATTCCTTCTATTATTCTTGTTGTTGTTCCTTCTATAATTAGGATTCCTATTAAAGGTCCTTCTATCCATTCTATAGAATCTTGTTGTGTGTCCAAATTTATTGCATAGCTAACATACAGGTGTATTTTTATTTCTCCTTTGATTGTTTCCATTCTAATTTTTAGGTGCTCTACAATTTCTTGCAACATGTCCAAGATTATTACATTTGTAACAAAAAAATTTCTTTTTCTTACCAGTAGGTTTCTCTCCATCATTAGATCTTCTCTAAGATCTACTTATTCCATTACCTATAGGGTTAGTATTCCTAAACATTCTACTATTCTTATTATCATCAATAAACTTGGGTTTCCTTCATTCTACTACCTTATGTCCATAACCATGACAATTATAGCAATAGAACTTAGTAATAGGTTTAAAACACTTACCTTTGCAATATTTATTCATATGTCCAACTTAATTACATATGTAGCATCCCCCTTTAAATTCATGTCTTACCTCTTTAGATAAATCATCTTGCTTAGGTTCTTTAACTTGCTTTTTTGTTCTGGGTTCATCAAATTTCTTTGTCAATTTAATTCTCTCAATTTCATTAGACCACTTAAAATTTTCTTTAGGGATTTTTGTTATAGAATCTAGTTCTATCCTATTCTCATCTTTATTTTCTTAATTCTCTCCAAGAAGATATCCAAGGCCTATCTTATCACACAAAGGTCTTTGATGAAATATTTGTTCATGAATTTTCTCAAAATGTGTGTAAAGTTTCTCTAACTATTATTTTTCTCTTGTCAACTCTCCCTTCACAATGATGTTGTATTTTTCCAACACTGCATGCTTTATCTTAATAGAATCTAATTTAGATGTCACTTGACTCAACTAGGACCTAAAGTCTCTATTCTTAGATTTTAGATCAGGTTTACTCTTATTACCATTAATATTAACACTCAACTTTAGTTCAATAATTTTCAACTCATGTTTCAAGATCTCATTCTCTTTCTTGAGATTTTTTGTATCATCATTATCATTGATTTCTGCAAAAGGTTTTTTGCTAGATTTAAGATCATCAATTTCATCTTTCAATTTGCCAATGTAAACTTTTTCATCTTTATATCTATCTTTCAAGTTATCTCTCTCTTTAGTAAGAAGATCAATCAGTTCAAGGGCTTCTTCAACTATTCCATATTCACTGGGATCTTATTTAAGATAATAAGCCTCTTCAAATTAACTAGGATCTGATACCAATTATTAGAATTAGGGATGAATCAATACTCTACAATCTTTTTCCCACAACTGAATATTGTTACTTACTTTAAAACTTGCATATGAAAGTAAACCAAAAATGTTGAACAATAAATATAACCATATGCCTAGAGAACTCATAATACCATTATTTTTTAACTAAGGAAACCCTAGCCAAGTGAAAACCCTGGTGGGGATGATACCCATTAGATGATTCACTAAACAATAGGATCATGTTAAGGATATTGACACTGTTAGGAGTCTATGAAGAGCATATAGTGTCTTGAGTCCTTGTTAGAGGACTAGACCTTGTTAGAAGCCTCAACCCTGCTAGGAGTTACTAAAACCCTATTAGGAGTTGGTAGAAAAATTACAATGTATGAAAGAAGAGCCTATTGCCCTATCATACAATTATACAATTCGTTTTCTTCACAAGATAGGTATACATACAATACTTGCTTTGCTGTTGTAACTCACACTTGCTCTGATCTTACATTAGTTTTTTCTTCACATAAGGCTCATAGATAGTTATCACAATAGTTTTCATGTCACATCTAATCACACAACTTTCCCATTATCTATGCAAGATAAAATCTTTACTTATACCTTGAACAATTACAAAACTCTACACTATCAGCCTTCATGTCTTCACATGCTTGACATAATATAAAATAACTTATGGAATAATATCCACATAGTCAGTTCAACATAACTTAGTAACTATTTTGTAACTATAATAATTCCTAAAGTCATACAACTTTTATTACTATCAGGTTCTATTCTAAACTGTTAAGTGCCCACACTATTAATCTCTATATAACTTGTCTCATACTATTTGTACACACATGCGCACTGGTACACATCATCATGAAAATGTCACAAACCTTTCCTCAACTATACATAAAATAATTCTCTACACATCATTGGTACACTTAAGATATATACTCTATGTTGTTGCAAACTCTTTAATACTTAGACAATTTTCTATCTCTAAAAGCATAAATGAAATTCTGAATGTATGTTACCATAAATGAAAACCATCAAGACATATAACTGACCATATTGCCAATAGGTGTAAATCGAGCTAGCCATGTATAGAAAATATAATGTTGACCGAGTTTCAATTTCAACCAAGCTCTATAGTGCCAATTGAGTTCTATAGTGTTTGTCGAGTCATCTGTGTTAACCACATTTATGTCTACTCCTAAGTCATCAATGTGGACTGAGTACTAATGTCAACTAAGTGACATAGTTTGTTGAGTTCACTGTGTTGTCAAGTGTCAAAATATCACCCAAGTGATCTTCAAGACTTGAGTATTAGCATTGAGCCGACTTGGTGAAAATTTTGAATTTGGTATTGTAGCCAACCTATAAAGGTAATTATTTGGATTGGTTTATATGTAACAAGTATGAATACAAATTGAAGAGTAAAGTATACAAGTAGTATAAGGAAAACTAGAGTCTTTTCTATCATAGAAAAGTGATCATTTTTACATCAAAGAAATCTCAATTAACAAACCAAGTTGCAGAGCAGAGATTAGCTACTAGTTCATCCTAACAAATGCATCAATCAAATCCTCTAACAAGGTGGACTTAACACTCTTATGCTAAATCTCCTATATGAGTGCATTCTTCTATTAAAAATATAAGAGTAACTAAGAGGGGAGGGGTAACTTGGTAACACATAGAAAAATGTTGTAACTTGGTAAACACTAAAATAGCTCAAAAAACACTTAAGATGAAAATCTTAAGATGTTATATGTGAATACAATTACTTTAATTGAGCTGGAAACACATAAGATAAATATCATGAAAACATTTGACACCAAGATTTAATATAGAAACCCAATTGGGAAAAACCACCAATTGTAACTAGTTACTAACTTTCACTCTTTTGAAGTGAGCCCTGTTAGGAGCCAAGCCTATTAAAGGTTACAAAACACATTGTTAGGTGTGACCCTGTTAGAGGATTCAATCACCTTGTTAGGAGTGGCCTTGTTAGAGGATTTACAAATAGTTGTTAAGCCAACTCTATTAAGAGATTTAGATCGCCACTACAATGGTTAGAGAGTAACAATGACATTACTCAATTTGGATGCAACTAAATTACTGATTATAGATCTCAATTATGGCTTGTATACTTGATCCTTCTTGATCCAATATATATTTTTAGCTCCACAAGGATATTATGCTTATCCTTCTAATTCACTTCTTCTTAGCATCATCAAATCTTCAATTATCTTCCATGCATTCACACTTTCAAAATCTCAACTTGACCTTATATTTATATCTTTCATATTGTCAAGTCAGCTAGAATACATTTTAGAATAATTAATATTCATCTCCTTAGTTGATTAGACCAATGAATAATTTAATTAAACTTAATATGCCAAAAAAAGAAAATCCTTCATTAGCTGACCCTACTCAGTAGACACTAACTTAGAAATAATTTTCCCATGTTAACCAAGTGAACTCATTCAAAAGTGCATACTCACAAAGTTCCTTTGGTAACTGAGTGAGCTCGGTTAACACTGGTTTCATCCAGTATTTCCTTCATTAACCAATTGAGCTCAATTAATAGTGGTTTCATCCAACATTTCCTTCATTAACCAAGTGAGATCAGTTAACACTCAACTTCTACAAACTTTCCTTTGGTTCTCAAGTGAACTTGGTAGATACTATCTTCTAAACTAGGCAAACTCTAAAATTCTTGGTGGACATAGAAAATTGTCTTCAATGCCTAAATGAGCTTGACATACACTGACTGGTAAGGATATGACATTTTGTGTAACATAAAAGATAGCACACAATTAATCAATTGTTTCAACAACTTCATTGTATTGTATAAATCCTTTTACAAGGTGAACCTAACAATTCTTATTGCTCCTAATAGGAAAAATCACTAGAATTGATTATTTATAATCCTTAACCAGCCAACTTTATACTAAAATTCTAAAGCTTTTGGATATCATCCTATTGACATTTTAGTCAAGTTTGTTTAATATTGACATACACACTTATTTAGATGGTTAATATCTACTAAGTGTATTGTATAGTTGATAGTGTTAAGCATGCAATTCAGGCTCTACCAAGTTCTACAGTTGCTACTGAGTTTCAAGAACAATATTCAGTTTGTGCCAAGAAGTTTCTACCTAGTTGGTGATTATTAGTGTAAACCAGGCTTTATTGTGTTTACAAAGTTTCTCAATACAAACTAAGTTCTTTAGTGCTTACCAAGTTCATAGATTTAGCAATGTGAATCTACTATTGACTAAGCCATATAGTGTCAACTAAGTGATTTAGTTTATACCAAGCTCATAGTGATAACATTGACTGAGCTATGCAGTGTTAATCAAGTGATTCAATTTATATATTGAGTTTCATAGTATTCATTGAGTCATTGGTATAGACTGAGTTCAGACTACTTGGAATTGATTAGTATAGACCAAGCTTCTACATCTACTGAGTGCATGATGATGTCAAGCATTGACAATGGATGTCGAGTATCAGAACCTCACCAAGTTTTTCTTCAAAACCCGATTTCCTAAAGTTGTGTTGACTTTGTGTATTTTGGTGAAACTTGTATTATAGCTAACTTTGTTGAATTGTAATTTGGATTGGTATATATGTAATGTATTGTAGCATATCCAAATATATATAAGTATTGGAAGCATATTCAAAATCATAGAGGTGCAAAGTAAAAAGGCTACAATAGTACAAGGAGTAGCAAAGATTTATCTATCACAGCAAGGTGATCATTGCACTCAAAGGTATCTCATTCAGCAAACCAAGTTAAAAATCAAAGATTAATCAATGGTTCATCCTAATAGGTGGAAAAGTTAAATCCTTTCACAAGGTAGACTTAACAGTCTTTTGTAAATCTCTTTACCGAGTGCATACTTCAGTGTATGTTTGTGAATTCTTTTGCAAGGTGGACCTAGCACTCCTTATTTCTCCTAATAGGGTAGATCATCATAAGTGATCATTGTAAGCCTTAATAGGCCAACTTTATACTATAGTACTAAAGCTTATGGGTATCATCCCTACCCCAGTTTTACTTTCTATTTGGAAGGTTTTTGGGTCACCATATTATGTGTCAAAGTGTTATGAATGTTTTAATGCTTTCATTTTTTCATGCATGCAATTAGATCAAAATACACATGAAGGATTAATTGGTAAATAAATATTAAGTTTTATTAGTTACTAATTTACCCCTCCCCTCTTAGTAACTTAGCCTATCATATATTTCCAACAATTGGTATCAAAGCTTTGTGGTTCCCAGAAAAGAAGTTTAATAGCTTGAGAAAAGATTAGAAGCAATGGAGGTATTCAAACTTGATAATGCTATTGACAATGAAAACTTAGATTTGGAATTGGCTATTGGGTAACTCAAAAAAAAAAGAGCAACTCTCTCAGTGCTTGAAAAGAAGAAAAGAGATCTTGCAGTATAGATGAATGAAAAACTCTACATTGAAAAAATAATTGAAGACATCCATTCATAAAGTATTTTAGATCAAGCTAATGAGGCAATCAAAAAATTATTAGAAAAGAATGGTACATTTCAAGAAGAAACCAAAAAGCTGAAAAGAGAACAAGAAATTTAGTCAATAAAATTGAGTGAAGTCATGGAAGAGAAAAACAAGATAAAAGAAGACTTAGAAAGAAAGAATAATGAAATTCAGCATCTATCCCTTAAACAAGCAAACTTCATTAATTAGCTTACCAATACAAATGAAAAAATCATTAGTCTAAGATCATAGAATGAAAGATTATAGAATGATCTAAAAACTAAAAGGAAAACTAATGAGAGGACGATAAAATCTCAAGCATACATGGATCAACTAAATGAGAAAATCCAATACAAACAAAAAGGCAAAGTGGGAATTGGATATACAGAAGAAGGTGAATCATCCAAGCAAGGAGCTCAAAAGAATTAAAGACCTACTTGTAGTCACTATGGTAAGATAGGTCATACATCAAATAAATTTTGGAGCAATGGAAAATGCTACAATTGCAATCATCATGGTCATAGAGCTAATGAATGCAAACAGAAATCTAAATTTGAAGGCAAATGTCACACATGCAAGAATCATGGGTACAAATCTTTAAAATGCAAAACTAAGATATTAAATCTAGTATAATAGATTATAAAAGTTATATTTGGTTGGGACTAAAACACTTGGTGTAGATGTCATTACTATGGGGAATTTGGACACATTAGAATAAACTGTGTAAAACATCACATGAGGACAAGAGACACCACAAGAAGATGTTTCATTTGTATAGAACTTGGTCATCTTGCCAAGAACTATATGAATACTGGAAGAATTAAAGATGAAAATAAATCCAAGCCTGATAATATCATAAATTAGATGAGATAGTAGTGGATTCCAAAATCCTCTAAGAATGAATGTCCAAGCAATGAAGCACTGTCACTCAAGAATTAGGTGACTTGAGAATTTCCACTTGATCTACCACAAGGATAACTAGAACTAAGATTCTGAAGAAGAAATTCTACATTAGTTCTAGTTGGTAGAAAGGAAAGATCCATATCAACATTCAAGATGCAAAGGAATCATCAAGTGTCTAAAGAAATTTTGGACACTACCAAGCTAGGTTGGGTTGCAAGACCCTACCAAGAAAAGTCAGCAGCTACTAAGTTGTTGTGTGGACACTGAGTCATGAATGTTCCTACTAAGAAACTTATGCAAGCGAAGTGGAAGAGATTTTATCATCAACCAAGTGATCATACCAAGAATTTATGGCAATTGAAAAGAAATTTTTTATAAAAGATGCAAAATCAAATTCATTTGTCATCGTGAATTTTTTAGAGCTATTTGTGCAGAATGATTTTAGTGCATCCAAGCAATTATGTAAATTATTATTGAATTTTTTTGTATTCTCAAAAACCCTATCAAGTGATGGTATCCTCCAATAGAAAGACAAAGAAAGGGTCCTAGATGTTAGTTCATGGAGTCAAATGAAAAGTGCCAGATTTCAAATTGAGTCTAGCTATTGTGGAAACCCTTGATCCAATCAAAGCTCAGTCTCAAATTCCATCTAAGGTACTTCTAGTAAATGATATTCATTCACAGTTTTTATGTTCAATTCAAGATATAGGAACCCTAGTAATGGATGAAACTTTGGAGAAGTTGTGTTTGAATGGTGTGTTAAAATTGGAGCATCAACACCTGGAAGAAAAGGGTTTGACTCACATTTCACACATGCCCTAAGATTTTTAGATAAAGTGGATAAGATTTATCCTTAGCCATGTGCATAAAGGTTAGTTATGGTTGCAAAAACCTATTTTGATAACAAAGAAAATGATTCATTGGATTACAGGACTTCCAATGCTGGGCAAAGCAAAAACCACCAAAACCCTAAGTCAAGTGGAACTAGAGAAGAAAACCCTTGCCAAATGGGATGGAAGGGGTATGAATATAAGTTCTATCACTGATATGAAGCTAAAGTTTGAAATACATGTAATTTTACACAAGATATACAACTCTAGTTGACTCAACAATGTATCATGTGAAGTTGTGGATCTCTCTTTCAAAGTGGTTAAGAACAACATGTCCTTTGACCTTGTCGAGTTAATGTTGAACTAGTTCAACAAAATTTTAGAAAGCATTAGAACTTCAAACAATAACCCTTGTAATTTTGGTTCAGTCTTAACCTATTTATTTTTCTTTGTGCAAAAGTTCTTCCCATCAAAAGGTATAGTTGTATGGAGAAAAGATGTACCTATTTTTTATCAAATCAATGAGTGCATGGTAGAAGTGTGAGACAATTATGTCAGTATCATGGATGCCTATTTTGATGCATTCAAGAAAAAGATGAACAATAGATTTAGAATTCCAAAGAAACTTGTAGAAGACTACATGGATGATATTTTTTTTATGGTTGGTTGTGATAAAGTGTATATTCAAGCAGTCAGACTGAGAATTGTATGGGTCAAGCCTTTAGGTTATGAGGTCAATAGTAATGAAACCAAGGACATCATTGAAGCATTGTTAAATGAACGTGTTGATCCAAAGGCCACATAATTTGGAACATATGAAGAAGCCAAAGCCAAAATTGAACTAGAGATAAAAATCCCTCAAGCTATCAACAAAGGTATAAAGAGGATAGCAAAATTGAAACAAACTAGTTCTACTCTATTGTTGACAAAAGGTAAAAGAGATCACATAGAAGAAGATGATGCAAAGGATGAAGAAAAATCAAAAGTAGAAGAGCTAGTAAAGAAGAAAGGTAAGGTTATTATAACCAAACCTACAAAGCCATTAGTTGTAGTGTTTAAGAGAAGTACATCCAAAAAGAAACTAAAATTGGGTGAAGAAGCAGAGGATGTATTTTTCTAACGCCCTCTACCCACATTTCAAGAAAGATTGAAAGAAATTGATTCTAGGGAAAGCATAATTTTTTTTAGAGCATTGAAGTATGAAACCAAAATTGCAAAAGAGAAAAAGAAAGTTGAAGACATGGTCATGTCAGAGCTAGGTAAATGGGAATAATCTCTAGACCAACTTCCATAGTAAATTCCAAATGAATTGATGGAGAAAATCAAGCCAAGATGGGAGCATGCAAAGAAAACTATAAAAGATATTTATGAGTAGACTCTGAGGCAACTCATGTCAAGTCTCAATGATAAAGTAAAAAATCCATCAAGAAGAATGAAGAAAAACTTTCTTTGAGATTTAACACTTGTTTGATATTGATCAATGACATTGAACATGTGGTAAGGAATGCCACCAATAAATGAAAAATATCTATAATCTTCATAAGCAGAAGGATTTTTTTGTTAATGTCATTAATAAGGAATATTATGGTGAAAATGAGAAGGAAGAGGAAATTGATAATGAAGAAGTAACAAATTATGACAATATAGATGATGAGGAACAAGAATAGGAAGCCACTAAGGAGAACATCCCTAAGATTTAGAGCATTGAGGAGACCAACCCTAAAAATATTGCAACAGTAGTGATAGCCTCACTTCCTCACTCCTTGAGTGAAGCATTAAAGAAATCAAGATTAGAGAAAGCTACTACCAAGTTGGTTGTGTCAAACACTGAAAACCAAAGTACTCAACCAATCTATGCACCTGTTCAGCTCAGTACTTAATTGACAAAACTAACCATCACTTCATCTACGAAGTAGTTAGTACTTCCTCCTCCATCAATTTTGGTCACTCGGCATCAAGGTATTTCTTCAATAAGTTCTATATCTACTTTTACTCCTAGTCCTATTTCTACTACTATTCTGAATATGTAATTAATACGTACTAAGATAGTTGAGAGCAAGCCACAACCAAGTATAAAAATTCCTAGCAAAGGAAAAGATAAGGAAGAAGACATTAATTTTGTTGAGGATATAGTTATCCCAAATTGGGATATCTCTAATCTAAATCCTAATCAAATGCATATAGTATGAGAGCTTCCATGGAAGAAAGCCAAGAAGCAAACACTCGAAGAAGAAATGAACAGAGAATTTCTAGTGCTTGAAGATGCAAAGAACACTCTTGCAGATGCACTAGCACTAAGCTTGATACTTCTCAACCTATTTTGGCTCAATTAGAAGAATTTGTCTAGAAATAAAATGAAGATTTGAATGGAAAAGAGAAATTATTGCAAAGAGCAGAGAAGAAATTTGAAAATAAAGTATTGGAGCTAGTTGCACAAAAGATTGCAATACATCAAGTAGACTAGTCTACTATTCTAGGCTCATTGGAAAACTCTTCCAAAAATGTCACTTCAATATTCAATAAACTCTATGACACATCCATTTTCATATAGGAAATCAAGGATAAACTCTCCACAATTGATGAAGATGTGAAGGCAAGTGCACACCAATTGTCACTTGATCCGAGCTACAATTTTGTTCACTACAAAAAGATTAGATTTATGACTGATATGCAAGTAGAATTGCTAATTGAAGAAGCTAGGATAAGGGCTACACTTGTAGATATACAAGATGTGATTCCTCCTAACATGGATGCATTGCAGAAACATATTGCACATGCTAAAACTCTCATCCATGATAACAAATTCTCCATTGCTGATCACATGATAGAATTATCAGCAAAAGTTTAAATTGCATTGCATGTAAGAAAAGTGTTACAAGAGAATTGGGACAAGATAATGTCACTAATTCTTAAGGTACATTCTAATTTCTTGTCACATTTTGGCACAACTATATAGAATACACCTTTGGCATTTATGTTGAAAAGGGGAAAAAGATGTATAGAACATATTGTGAAAAGGGAGAAGATGAGAAGATATATTTAATGTGTAAATTACATTGAATATATATGTATGGGGGAGCATCACATTATATACATATATAGATATTCATATTAAAAAAAGAAATTTTGAAAAATTTCAAAAACAAACTATGTTACTGAGTTGAAGACACAAGATGAAGACTTAGGATTATTTTGAAATTTTTTCAGAATTCAAGTTTGACTGATAAGTGTTTTTCTCACTAATGTCAAAGGGGGAGATTGTTGACATTTTAGTCAAGTTTTTTATTAGTGACACACACACTTATTCAAATGGTTAATATCTACTAAGTGTATTGCATAATTAATAGTGTTAACCAAGTAATTCAGGCTCTATCGAGTTCTATAGTTGCTACTGAGTCTTAGGAACAATATTCAATTTGCGTCGAGCAGTTTCTACCAAGTTGGTGATTATCAATGTAAGCTGAGCTTTATTGTGTTTACCAAGTTTCTTAGTGTAGACTAAGTTCTTTAGTACTTATTGAGTTCTCAAATTCAGCAATGTGAATCTAGTATTGACTAAGCCATATAGTGTCAACCAAGTGATTACTCATAGTGATAGCATTGATCAAGCTATGCAGTGTGAATCAAGTGATTCAATTTATATACTAAATTTCATAGTTCACTAAGTCACCAATGTAGACCAAGTTTAGACTACTAGGAAGTGATTAGTATGGTCTAAGATTCTATTTCTACTGAGTGCATGATGATGTTGAGCATTGATAATGGATGCTGAGTATCAGAACCTCATTGAGTTCATCTTCAGAACTCAAGTTCCTACAATTGGGCCAACTTTGTGTATTTTGGTGAAACTTGTATTGTAATTGACTTTGTTGAATTGTAATTTGGATTGGTATATATGTAATATATTATATCACATCCAAATATATAAAATTATTGGATGCATATTGAAAATCATAGAAGTGTGAAGTAAAAAGGCTACAATAGTACAAGAAGCAACATAGATTTATCTATCACAGCAAGGTGATCATTACACTCAAATGTATCTCATTCAGAAAACCAAGTTTTAGATCAGAGATCAATCACTACTTCATCCTAATAGGCAGAATAGTTAAATCCTTTCACAAGGTAGACTTAATAGTCTTTTTTAAATCTCTTACTGAGTGCATACTTCATCGTATGTTTGTAGATCCTTTTGCAAGGTGGACCTAGCAGTCCTTATTGCTCCTAATAGGGTAGATCATCAGAAGTAATCATTGTAAGCCTTAATAGGCCAACTTTATATTGTAGCAATAAATCTTGCGGGTATCATCCCCACCCCAATTTTACTTTATATTTGGAAGGTTTTTGGATCATTGTATTATGTGTCAGAGTGTTATGAATGTTTTAATGCTTTCAATTTTTTGTGCATGCAATTAGATCAAAATACACATGAAGCATTAATTGGTAAATAAATATTATTTTTTTATTGGTTACTAATTTAACCCTCCCCTCTTAGTAACCTAGCCTATCATATATTTCCAACACATCCCCACCTTAGTTTTACTTTCTATTTGGAAGGTTTCTAGGTTACCAAGTATTATGTCAACTGTTATGAATGTTTTATTTTTTTTAGTATTTCATGCATGCAATTAGATCAAACTATCTTAAAAAGGATTAATTGGTGAATTGAAGTTAAAGTTTTATTGGATCCTAATTCACAACACCCCACCCTCTCAATCACCTAGCACCATGCATTTTCAACACACACACATATGTATGTATGTATGTATGTATGTATATGTGTATATACATGCATAAATATATGTATACATACACACACATATTTACACACACATACACACACACATACATATATACACATAAACATATATAGATATATATATACCATGTTTTAGATTATGGTAAAAGAAAGTTTTTGAAGGGACCTAAAACCCTTTACAAAAAACTAAAGATAAACATTAAAGCACCACCAAGTTTTACAAAGACTTAAAACCTAAACTTTAGAACATCAAAGCTAGGTTTTACAGGGCCATGAAACCAATAGTCTAAACCATAAAACATGACTAGGTTTTACAAGGACGTAGAACCTAGAGTTTTAAACATGTTGGAAAGAAGAAAGAAAAAATTAGAAAGATCGCCCAAACCAGCAACCAGCACACCCACTCCATACCTAGCACCCATAGCAGCTCTTTCATAATGTTCACTACCTCTTTTCCTACTTCTTCAGTACTCTAGATAATGTTATTCGAAGAAAGAAAAAGAGTCTCAAGAGCCTCAACAACCTTTTTCCTTATGCTCTACCTAGTTCTCTTACTAGGCCCACTTGGATTCCCCATCCCTACATTACTAGGAGACATTATCTCCTCATTACTCTTCTTACCCAGACTGGCTACTGCAGCACATAGATTAGAAGTGACCTATTCCATTTTTTGACCACTTTCCTTAATAAGGTGAAAAAGCTCATGTTCATACTCTTTAAGCTTATCAGGGATGTTACCAATTTGCACTTCCATCTGAGTTCTCTTAGCATGTTTAGCATCCAATTCTTTTTGCATTATCCCCATTTTCTTCTTGAGAACCATTATTTCATTATACGACCAAGAATCACTCTAAAGAGAAGTCTCTATTTTAAGCTTATTAGTGTGAAGAAAGGACAATTTAGCATCTTGGGAATCATCCCTCTCATCAACCACATTCCTATGCTCAAAAGTGGTCACAGTATTGATCTAGGTATCGATATTAATGTCCATATTCTCCATCCTTTCCTCATTTTCACCTTTACTTTGGCTATTATCCTTACCCACAGGGCCTTTATCTTCATTCTCCTTACCTATATCCTCCTCCATTTTCTCCTTACTAGAATTATAAGAAGGTTGATCACTCTATTTATCATCATCCTCCCTGAGGGCTTCTGACCCCACATTTGAATTTGTATTTCTTTCGTTACTTCCCTCCACATTATCTTTACCAGTAGACACCAATTTACTCCTAGAGTAACTATCCAAGTTAGAACTAAGATCCCCCATTTCCATTTTCTCATTATTTTTCAAATTCTCAAATTCAGTAATTTCCTCAACATGTTTGTTAGTCCTCTCTCATTTTAAAACCTTCTTGCTAACAGTAGCCCCTTCTTCCACCTTAATTCTCATAGAGTGGGGCTCACTTCTAGACCCTTTCCTTTTCACAAGAACTTGAGTGGGCTTTATAGCCTTTCACTTACAAAATTTTTCAATAAGTAAAATTAAACCTTCATGAAGCACAAGACAAGACTCTTTCTTTCTATGTGCTTAAAGGCTTAGAAGTAGAGAGTATTTCAAAAAAAATGGAAAGGAACTCCTATCTTTGTGCCTAACATGATTTAGGAAAACAAAATGAAATTTAAGGACTCACTTAGCCCTACCGTCAAGAATAAAATAATCATGGATACAAGACAACACATCCCTCCAGATAACTTTAATTTGATTCAATTCATAGAAATCCCCATTTTTCTCCAAATTCTTCTCTTCCGTTTTTGTCTTTGGAAATTTATTAAAAGTCACATTGGAGAAGCTAGTCTCCTTACTGAATTTGATCCCTTCCATAAGAAGCCCCATAACCTCAACAATAAATTCTTCAATTTATTTCACTATGACCCCATGCAAAGTTACCCTATCCTCAAACCAGTTTTTGTAGAAGGCTTCCATAATGTGATGTTTATGCCCATGGAGTCTCTCAATGTAGTTTGTCATATTGCCTTTCTACAAAATTTCCCACATAGAGGCCTTAGCCTTCCATAGCCTACAATTTCTCAACTCTTTCTTTCTCAATTCCCCACCCATCTCAAAAACCTGATAATCTCTATAAAACACTAGAGTAGTGAAAACTAGAAAAGGTAATAAAGTATTGAAGATTACTGAGGAACTAATAACTTTACTTATGTACAAAACACAAGTCATAATAGAACAAAGGTACTTCCTAGGGAATCTCAAACTATCCTCCATAAACCCACCACTTTTCTTCATAAATTTTCTAATCTTAGGAAATCTTTCCTTCTCTAGCATGTGTCCTATCATAATTAAAAATTGATGTTAGCTCCACATCCTTGCATAGGTTAGCATGCCACCTGAACTTGTTTTTCTGATACACAGCTTGGTTGGCAATCCAATCAACAATAGAATTACCCTCTCAAAAAATATGGGAGAATATAACATTACCAAATTTATTAATAAGGTTTTTGATTTCCATAATACTTTCTTCAATAGCCCAAGTAACTAGATTCTTGTTATTGAGCATATTAATAATGTTTTAGTGAATCTCCTTCCATCCAAAGATTTTGATAACCAATTTCCACAACCAGCCTCATAGTATATAGCACTATTGATGCTTCAACTTTATGGCTAGTAGAAATCCCAATAGGGATAGCAATGGCATCAATAATTCTACTACTATGGTCCCTCAAAACCCCTCCACAACAATCTTTGCCAGGATTTCCTTTAGTAGCACCATCAAAGTAACCTTTAATCTAGAGATTTCCATTTAACATTACGTCTTTAATCATCAATTTTGATTTTATAGCCTTTATTCTACATAGGATTATTGATTTGGAAGTCATCACTAATTTTTCTGTGAGAATTGAAGTTTTCCTTGATTGCTTTAATTATATTATGACCAAGAACCCACTCAGGTATTTCTTTATCTCTAAAAATTCTATTATTTCTTTCTTTCTAGATTCCCCGCCAAATAAGGGGAAGAGTAATTTTCCACAGAAAACCATTGTTAACCTCCTTAGAAAGACATGTCTAACTCTGGAAGCATTGATCAATATTATTCTATTATACCCAATCTAAATTCCAATAGTTAAGGATGTAAATCCACACTTTTTTACTATAATTGCAATTTAAGAAAAGATGATTTCTATCTTCATAGTCCTCTTTACATAGGCTACATCTATTAACCACATTAACCCCATTTTTTTTGCATATTGTCCAAAGTTAGAATTTTTTTTTGAAGCAAGATCCAGAAAAAAATGTTTATTGTAGGAATAAGATCTTTAATCCAAGATTTAATCCATAAAGGTCTAAATCCCTTTTCCTTAGTTCTAAAAATAGAGGAGACTTTCAAAAAACCACTTGATTCAAAACCCATTAGAGATTAATTAAATACTATAAAAAGCCTTATTAAATTCAACAAGGTTAACCCATTCATTACTAATCCAATAATTGTCCAAAAGAATACCAAAAGTCTATTTACATCTGTCAATAAGATTTCTATCCTCATAATCGTCAATCAGAGGATGATCCAAAATCCATACATCATCCCAGAACCTAATCTTTTTCCCATTACCCACTTTCCTAAAACATCCTTTTACTAAAATGTTTTTAGCTCCCTACACAACTCCCCATATAGTATAAGGAGATAAAACATTAGGATAAGAAAAAAAAAATTGATAAAGAAGGAGCATTAAAGAGGTATTTATGTTTCCAAATAGTACTCCATTCCTTGTTTTCATGATAAACTCTCCAACCTTTCTTAGCAAGAAGTTCTTTATCCATACTTCTAATAGACTTGATTCCTAGACCATAATCCATTTTAGGCTTACAAATTTGATCCAAAAAAATTAAATCTATACTCTTCCTATCCTTGGAACTAGACTAGAGGAATTTTCTTTGGATTTTGTCAATAGAATCAGCATATTTAGCTAGAATCCTAAAGAGACTCAAAGCATACATAGGGATACATAGGAGACAAGCCTTGAGAAGAATAATTTTACTAGCTTGACTCAATAGATTACCTTTCCAACCTACCAATTTCTTATTGAATTTTTTAACAAGATCATCCAAAAAATAATATGAGGGATTAGGCCCCAGGGGGAGGCCTAGATAAATACAAGGAAAAGACCCTATTGGTGTTTTGAAATGCTACAGGTATATCTAGGGGCAACTGACTCCCATCTTCAACATACTTACACTGGGCCAACTATAAGGCTAGACCCTTCTTTTACTTTAGGCTCTACAAAACCCAGGTGGATGGACCTAAGATTCAATCTATATGGTACCAGTGCTAAACATATTCTTGAATCTATTAATAGTAGATTTAACCCTTATTTCTCCTAATGATTCATGCAATAACATAGATTTGTAGTAGCTAAATGCAAAATAATGCAATTCATAACCTAAGTGTGGGCATTCTATTCGACCTCTTCAACATAAAATGTAAAGATGATTTGAATTTGATTTGATTTTATGTGGGTGGGAAAGTGGATGAAAACCAAGTATAGACAACAAGCTAATGATCCTATAACTGACTAGTACCTCATCTATTGGGAAAATTCACAAATCTTTCTCATGCATATTGGATATCTAAAACATACATCCTATGCCAAGATTCCAAATCTATCCATTTACCTTGTAAATTGGATGTCAATGCTCAATCTAAATCTCATTCTTATCTGATATCCTCTTCAATAAACCTGCAACCCTATTGGTTTGCTTGAAGCATTTACATGACTGATTGAATTATAAGCAACAATGAAACAACATACAACCTTAAGGGATTGCAACTATGACCTAGACTCTTTGTTAAAAGATCATAAAGCAATGCAAATCACTGAGAAAGGAGACACGGTCTAAAATGAAACTTAACACCTATTGTTCTTTGTATTGATTTCCTTAAAATAATACATGAAAATGCATGAAATTGACTCACAAGATACCTAATAAAATAGACTGTACAATAAACATATGATGTCATACAAGAGAGAAAATGGTTGAAATAAGAAACTGATGGGATGGGAAGGGGGTATCATAGCCAAAGAAAAGCTTCATAGTCTAGAACCAACACATCCCTAATCTTTCCATTCAAATTTCATCAATTCCAAGCAACCTTTCCAATATTTTCCAACCTCTAAAATGAAAGAGATAAATTACATATATAGGATGAAAGAATTCAATCCTAACCTATAGATATTTTCATTTTCCCTTTTCATTTCAAAAAGATTTAATTCTTGAATTATGATTCCAACTTCAATCCCGAAATTTAGCCCAATTGAAAAAACAAATATCCATCATAATTGAAAATTGGAGCCAAATTATACTAGAATGGCATAATATTCTCAAAATTAACCCAAGAGACCTTTTACCATGTGTTTTTACCATGCCTATAATTGCATTTTTAATTTTTGCCAATTTCATTGAGAAGGCCCAAAATTTACATTTTTTTTAATAATTTGAACTAGAGACTTCCTATGTGAAAACAAACTCCATAATCAAAATTTTTGTCTTCTCCCAGTTCCAGTGATATATAATATTCCTATATTTTCTTATCGAGAACTCCCAGAATCTTGGTTTGAAAAAATCAGCCCCTGCTATAGTTTCATATTACATAATTGCAAAAATTTAATCATTTTCCAAAGTTTGAACTATAGGTTTAATTCAAACTTTTATTTAAAATGAACAGGCAAGCAAATTTTGGAAGGAATATTTAAAAATTAATTTTTTAATGCAATTTGAAATTCCCTTTAGAAATCCATCTGGGTCGAACCTATTTGACCATTCTTCTGAAACATGTCATCTTTGGATTAGCCCACTCCTACTTAGTCATCTAACACTTACCATATGGATGCCACATGGCATCATCTCATTGGCTACCTACTTTGCCACATCATTGTGCTACATCACCGTACCACATCATTGGTCACTATGTCACTATCCTAGTCAAGATTCTACCACGTCATCAGTGACATAGTGACCTTGCAATATGTGTCACCTAGTGCCGCCTCACCATCCAATCATCAATCCATCTCATCATGCCACATCAGTGCCACCTCACTGCTAGCTCATTGTCATGTTTCAATTTCTGGTTGGGTTCACCATGTCGCATGGTTAACGATTGAGCAACTTTGTTTTGGCGACATGGAAACCATTGTCAAATTCACCACATGTCGCCATCCTATGCATCAATGAGATCTACTCGCCACAATATTGCCACATATTGCCACTTGTCAGACATTGGATCATTGTCACCACTACAGCCAGGTCTCACATCAATCTCATCAGATTTCAAGGTTTTCTGGTGGGTCACCATGTCGCTTATAGGAAAACCCTCCCATTTTCCAATGGCAACATAGCAACTGCTATATGTTGGCAACATTTTTAGACAAGAATCTGTCTAAAATTTATTACCTTTATGCCAACTGGTCATCCATGGTGGGGCCTATAGTGTATGAGCCTTGCCTTCTAAAAGGTACTATCTTTTAAGACACCTAATATATTGTGTGTTCTAGTATTTAAGGATTGTAAAAGCTCTTCTCTTAGGCAATGTGGGATTTAAGCATCAATTTTTTTTTCGCTCCCATTCATTGCATGCTTTGTTCTTTCTTTGGCTCACAGCTTTAGATGATTGTGCCCCTACACCTTGTGACCATAATCTTCTTTATCAACTTCCTTATGGGCATGAAAACCCTTTTTCATATGTGTAACTCCCTTGCTCTTATAGATATGGACTGAAAATGTGACTTCCTCCCCTTCTCTAGCTATGACTTATTAAAATTTCATCTTATTCATCAACAAAAGGATGCATCTGCTCCATACTTTGGCAACTTCTTGTTTTTGCATGTCACGGCTTCTTTCAATGCCTGGCATCTCCTCTTCAAACACCTTCTTTCAATAACATTTCTACATCCACAAGAAGTACTTGCTATAAACATTGAATAATGCTCTCCAGGTCACCAATATATAATTTGAATTCCTTCAAAATATTACTTGCTTGAGTTAAACTTGGTAGAAAAGATCTGTGTTTCTTTTGTCCCAAGAAGCATCCATTCAGAAATTTGTTTATCAGATAAGATTACTCTTGAAAGAAAGTCAAGCTCATCATGTAATAGTTCAAGAGTTATGTGCATAACCATGTTTGCAAAGATGCATTTTTTAACAAGACCTTCTCGACAACCTACAACTAACTATGGAATAGGTTGGCACAAAAATACAAGTACTAAACATGTCTATTGTGTGCAATGAAAACCTCCCTGATTTAGTTTATATTTGCTAGCATCCTTGGAGGCTTGACATTGATCACTATTGTCTATGAAAGCAGATATATCATAAGAGAGAGGGTTTATTTCTATTTCTTTCAAGGACTTCAATAGAAAATTCAGCAAGCAATATCACACTCTCTTGACACAAGAGAGCATTATTTATTAAGAAAGCCACTAGAAGAACCCCACCCCATTTTACTGTAAGAAAACCCTTCACTAGAATTTAGAAAGTTGAAACTGGTTCTAATAGATCAGCGTAACAAGAAATTTCAATTTGAAGCATAGACAATAGATCTAAAAAGAAAATTTCATGCTTCATATGCTTCCCTCAGCTCTACATTGTGTACCACTCTACTCTATTTTGGACTCCCTAGTGGCTCCTTTGTCATGACCTACTCTTTCTTTGTATGATTATCTTCCTTGCCCTATCATCTTCTCAAGCAAAACTATATTATCAGTAGCACATACACAAGAAGAATATCCCAAGGCTATTTCGAATTGCCCATTTCATGCTTCTACATGTAGTTATTCTATAGAAATATGCATTGTTTCAAGAGCTTTAAGAATGTCTAACAAAATGGGTGTTGCACCATCAAATGTTGCAGTCAAGCAGTATGGTGTGGCATCAATTGCAATCCAATTGTTGTTATCTTCCCTCCTAAGAAGATAAAACTCACTCTCAAAACCAGCATTTACAACCAAACCAAATTCTTCTTCCAATTTAGTTGTGATTCTTCTCAAGGTTGTCCTTGGACAATAGTCCCAAGCTTCCTCAAGTGTTGAATGCATGTCAACCAATGCCATTTTCTCTTGATCAGACCTATTTCGCAATGGATTTGTAAAAGTCATTATTGATGGAAGATGAGGGAAGATGCTAGCCATAAACTCTTCCCCAACTTTGGACATACCATACTGCACCATTGACTCGTCTTCAGCCATAAACTTGTTCTTGCCATCCTTCCATGTGTGAGTCCTCCTAAAACCTTAATGGATAATAACAATCCCTCATGATATAAAAATACCAAGATCTGGACTGATAACCACAATAATACCTTTTAGGTCATGACACCTTCCAATAGTTACATATTTCAAAGAACAAGACTCCTAGCAATATTTTGAATCAACTTAAATTCTCAAACATATTTATCATACTTTATACTTGCCAATTAATACCATTTTATTCATTACATGCAAAGCCTTATTTATATCCAATTGTTCTCATGTGTGAGTAAGCACACCAAGCAATTATAATTATTAAAATCATTATGACATTGCTTTTAAAACTAGCGCCTAATCAATCTGGTGATATTAGTCGAGCCCCAAGTAGGTCTAGCTAAAAAAAAAATCATTTTCAAACAACTAAACTGGCAAATTGATCAACTAAACATATTATATAGATTTGAATCAGAAACCTTCACTTAACTACCAATTAAAACTCATTTTATCACTTTATTTCAACTTGTTGACTTTGTGCTAGGGGGTCCTTTGACTGGCTTTAAAAACTAACAAAAACATCTAACCGAGCTCTAAGATCTAACATGTTGCTTCTCTATTCCACTTACTTTTACCCTATCGAATCTAATCTCATGAAAAATTCTCAATCAAAAGATATTCGCTGTCAAATTTACCTTCTCAGAATTGCCTACAAGAAAACATGTTAGAAAACAATAAATCACATTTGATTTTGGCTTTGAAAACTAGGAAAACTGACACTTGGACATATGCAAACTAGGGCATTGGTTCACTGTTATGACAACAACATAAAACTAGGATTAGGGCTCATGAAAAATAACTAGGCACATTTGGTGAGTAGTCAAAGTTATCTATTCAAATTTGTAGACTGGAAACACTTGATAGAAAAGCATTTTTTGGAAATCGAATGGACCTGGGAAAGTGTGCAGACAAATTTGTCAAGATTTGAAAATTGGCACACTTAAAATATTTTTAGAGTGCAATACAATGGTACAATCCATTTTATTTCCCTATCATAGATTTTGAGATATGACATCACAAATAGGGGTACCAACAAATCTTCCTTTCTTGACACCAGTAAAAAGTTACAAATTGCATTTGGAATCACATTTGAAAATTGATCAAATGGATTCATCATAGGCTCAAAATTGAAACATAGCAAGTCTCTAACCTATAAAATGCAATGCAATAGGAATTTTCTCATTTTGGTCAACTAGGTTAAAGTTATAAAAATTCAAATAGGGCCTCCCAGAATTCAGAACAATTCACATCAACATGACAACAATAAATGACTAACTTTGTGGGATTCAAAACCTAGTCAAACAGATTCAAAACAACTTGAAATCTAAAACATAGGTTCTCTAGTATGGACACTAAACACTTCCAAAGTAGTGAATCATGAATGGTACTAGGTACAAGATATTCAATTGCAAACATAGCCTCATGTCACTGATTGATACTTAGGCAAAAATGTAAAATTGGAGGTTGCTCAAAATATGACTTTTGGAATGGCAATTTATCATCATGGAATACATAGATGCACTGAATTAAAGGTGTTAGAAACATTAAACACCTCGTATGCCTCAAATGGATAGTTGGGTATGTATGCATCAAAAAGCACTTATAGGACTTGATTTTTCAATTGTACTCAAAATTAGGGCTTCAATTTTGAGTCCCAAAAGTGGCTCTATCTAGGGATGCATGTCCCTTGTGAGCATGGTAAGGATTTAGATTTTTGGAAGAAGCAGACGGCATACTTGACAGCAAAAAATTCTCTTGAACAACTTTATTGAAAACAAGGAAACTACACTAACTGTACAAACAATGGCTCCGGCCCACCAAACTTGTCAAAAAAATTTACCTCTATCATATATCTAGTTTTCATCTACACTCTCATGTGGTAAGCTAAAAACATCTCTTCTATCATTTTCATGAATTAGATCAGAATCTTGAAACAAATTACTTGGCAAAACAAAACAACTTCCTTCATTCTCATAATGCATACATACATCACCATTAACCTCTACCGCATGCTCACTATGAGAAAACAAATCAGCATGCTCATGTAAATTAGAATCATTCTAAAAACCATCATCTACATATGATTGATGCATGCTCTCTTCTAGAAACACAAATGACTCCTATTCTACCTTGTTCAAAAAGTTGCATGTTTCAAAACTTTGCAACTCACCTTGTGTAACCAGATGTGAAAAATATGTACAATCTGATTGTTGCATACTTGCAACCATGTTACTTATCAAATCATATTTACCTTTTTTTGAAACCTCTTCACACTCAAACAACTGATTAGTTACCAAGTCTAAAAAACTATCATGAAAGTGCTGACATAAATCATGTTGATTGTAATCTTCATCAAATAATTCATTAGAATGAACTTTGAACTTATCATCAGCATATAGTGAAAACTCAAAATTAGATTTATCACTTCTAGCCTTTGCTTCTTTGTCATATTCAAAACCAATTTCAGTATAATCAGCATGATAAGAATTTGAAACAAAATGAAACTTCTCCCTATTGGTACTCTCCTTATTAGAAAAGTTGTCATGTGTATTAATACTTGATCTATTATCACATACACCTCCAAAACTTGATAGCAGATATTCTAATTTTATATCAAATTCAACATCAAACCTTGGGGAAATGACCTCACCTTGAGAAGAAATACCACAAGGGATAGCATGAGCATTCAGCAACACATTTGCATATCTTTTGAGATCATGAGCTAGGAGTTCTGAAATTTCATCAACACTCAACAAGACTTCATCACAAGTCTCTTCTCCTAGGTTCTGATCATAAACTGGCTGATCTAAAAAACTTATAGCAGCAGTACCATTAACATGACAATCTAAAAAACCAAAATCCATACTACAACATATTACCTCTTCTTTGCACAATACCTCTTTACTAGGTGTGTCATTCTCATCTTTACCAAAAGAAGAATTGTCCATACTGCTATTAATACTTTCAACACTCTCATGCATACTATCACACAATTCATTTTCAGTCACATAACCATCTTCATCCTACTGATTAAAATCATCTAATTCAGTAGATCTAGAATTTGTCTCTTCATAACCACAAGAAACATTGTCATTATCTATGGATTCACTAGACTCACTAATACTTTCAACACATTCACATTGGCTATTTAAATCATTCTCATATTTCTTGAAAAGACTATCAACATGAAAGATCTTTTGTACCCTCAAATGTGATGGCTAGTTAACTGAATTAGGCATAAAGACATCTAGGAAAGCAATGGGCCATGAAGATTCCTTGTGTCTAAAAGGAACATGCAACTCCATGAGTATTGACTTAAACTTTTCATAAATCTTATCATCTTCTAGACCTTAAATACTTCCTACCACATTTCTTATAAATCTAACAATTTGATTGCAAAGATCTTTCTTAATTTATACCATATCTTCCAACACATTTTCATGTCTTGGTAAATTAATTTCAGATTTGAGATCTAATTTCATTTTAAAATAAAACTTCTACCTCTTTATTTGAGTGCCAAAAAATCACTAAATAGAGACAACCATTTTTAAACACTTGACTTCCATGAAAGTGAAACATGAAAACCAAAATACCTCAAGTGTTGATGCTAAACTTTTATCTGCTGATTTGGCACAAGTACAAGACTTAAATTCTCTCACACACTGATCAAAACCTCATAGAGTTGCCACCTCCTTGCAAGAGGATGAACAAATCACTATTGTGATTTTACCTTTTACACTTCAATTTCTTATAACAGAAAATTGCAACAACACTTCAAAAAACTTATCAAGAATTTAAAACTTCCTTTTCAAGAGACTATCAAAAGTTTATGATCTACCCACACAACTAAAAATGCTTCAATATATTGCAATAAAATCAACTAGGAATAAACTAGTATAGAGATTTGAGAGTCACCACTCACACTTTGTGAGAAATAAGACATAATTTATCACTTGAAAAATTTGAACTAGACATTCAGATGTAGGAGAAATGTAGACCATCAAACCACTCTTGTAGATTTACAAACTCAAAAAAGGAACACAAAATTATGTTCATTCTTGACTTTGATTTTACAACAACACTTTCAAAACAAAAATCTGGCTGAATTAATTGAAGATAAAGACTCTTAACAACATAATTTATGTTGGAAATCTGATTGAAAAGATCATTGTGAGAAGAAGATTGAAGATCAAAGAGGGAGATTGTTGCACAGAAGGAAGATTGTTGTTAAAAGAATATTTTCAATCATTGTTTTGTCATTAATGTCAAACCTACTACTTGTAGGAATAGAATTTTCTTATAAGATCCAGGTACTATCACTTAGTTGATTGATGAAGAGGATTTGATCAACAAGATGTAACAAGAGCACCTATGGGAAATGTTGAGTTATGATGTTGTAATGAAGTGTAAGGATCAGTTAAGACAATGGTTAAATGATGTATTGATAACATACTTAAAGAAGTAGAGGTTGGTCACATTTAGAAATATTGGAAGAATGAGTTGTAACAAGGTTGACTGCAGAGCTTAAACTAAGTTCATTAGTGGGTGCCAAGCAAGCTAGTTGAAGCCGAGAAAATTCTCAATTGGAGTTGAGAAACATGAAATTCTAGTGTAGTTCATGTGTTGAGCATCAGAAAAACTTAGTTGGTGCCAAGTGATCTTCAAGTGTCAAGCATCAAGAAAAACATAGTTGATGCCAAGTAACACAGTATGTGCCAAGCACTAGTATTTCAATAGTGCTAAGTTGCTACATTATTTTAAATGACAAAGATTCACCAAATCTCAGCCAACAAAGTGGTTACCTTGAATTTTGTGAACTAGTTGGAGGATAAGGATGATGAGCTAGCGGCACAAAATTCTATGTAAACCATTTTTAGGTGAATTCAAAAGGGTTATTCAAGAAGTTTCTAGAGGAAACAAAATATGGGTTAGATACAATGAATCCTACCTAATCCATGTGAATTGAAATTAAAGAATGGAAGAATCGAGCAGGAAAAGGAAATCCAAGGCTTCTATTTAAGGAGTCACAAACCAAGAAGAAAATGATGCTAATGCTACTGCTGCTAAAGAGCCAAATTGTGAAGTGGTTAGAAGGGTGTCGAGAAGAAGACATCTAGGAGAAGGAAGAGCATAGAGGCTTTGCTTCCATAGAGTTCTCAAGAAGAGATGGTTGCACTAGTACATTGAGCATGGAGACTCAAGGAGACTAATCTTGAAAGGAGAGCAATTTGTTAGAGTTGCAGAGATTGAAAGCTCGGCAATGGTATGAGCTAAGAAGTGGTCTGAGATCTACAAGTTAAGTTGTATGCTATAATCAAGTCAAAATCCCTAATTGTTACTCTCTAGAAATTGTATCAATTAGGATAGAAGGAAAATCCTATGGACTTAGGTTGGCCTAACATCCATTTGTAAATCCTTTAATAGTGTGGCATTTCAAGTTAATGTTCTAAATTTCTCTTACTAGGCCCACTTCTAATAGGGTGGTTAAATCCTTTAACTAGGTCATATTTAATAGTGTGTTGTAAGCTTTTGACAGGGCAGGCCTTTCACAGGGCATCACTTCAGAAGAGTGAGAATTGAGTAGCATATTACTAGTGGTTTTTCATAAATTGGTTTTCCACCTAAATCATGGTGTTATGTGTTAAATTTTATGTGTTATGCTTGTATATTGATTTATAGTAACTTTCCAATTAGGAAAGTTAATACTTCTAGATGAATGAATGGTTGAATGGGCTCACTACACTTAGTGAAAAAGTTTGAATAGGACATTTGGACCTTGAATAACTAATTCACCTCCCCTCTTAGTTATTCTAAAGAATTTCTAACAATTTGTATCAAAGCCGTCTAGTGATTTAGTTTCAAGGTACTAGAAGTGAGAAGATCAAGATGTCCAAGAGAGAAGTTCCCAAGCTCAACAAAGACAACTTTGTTGCATGGAAGAGTCTAATAAAATTGCACCTTGGATAAATAGGTGGCTATGCACAAACCTCAATTGGAATAGAACATGTAAATCTAGCTAGACCTCTTACTACAAATGATTTGAGCAAAAGGAAGGAGCACAATCAAGAAATGCTAGAGATTTCCTCTATACTCAACTATGCAGAATATGATGACATCAAAGATTGTGACACTACATTCAAGATGTTGAGAGCCCTATTAGATATCTATGGAGGAAAATCAAAATGTCTAGAGAGTAGAGAGAGAAAGCCTCACAGGGAAGTTTGATGATATGAAAATGGAGGAAGGTGAAAATGTTGCTCAATATGTTGCTAGAATAAAAGAAGTGGTAAGTGCAATAAGAAGTCTAGGTGGTCAATTGGAAGAAGAAACTATCATCAACAAATACTTAAGAACTCTACTCCCTATCTATGCTATTAGAGTTTTAGCCATCCAAGAGCTAAGGTGTGTACAAGAAAACACACTAACCTTTGAAGGAATAGTGGGAAGACTTATTGCATCTAAATTATCCAACTTTTGATAACTTCAGACCTGAGAACCTTGAATCTTCTTTAAAGACCAAGATGGCAATAACAGACACTAAGGAGGAGACATCAAGAAAGAAGAGAAGAAAAGGAAAACATGCATCCAGTGATAGAAGTGCAAATGAGGAAGATGTGGAATAGTTACATGCACTACTAGCTAGGAGATTCCATTGAGGAAAAGGTAAAGTCAAAGGTAAGCTCCCTATCATATGTTTTAATTGCAATGAAATAAGTCATATTGTAGCAAGGTGTACACAGAAGAAGAACTACAAAGAAGGAAACAAGTGTAAGAATAAGAGAGAAGATGATAGCAAGGACTACAAGGAAAAAGGCAAAAAATGCTACATTGTTGAAGAAGATTCTGATGAGAATGATGATGAAGTAGTCTATGTGGTCATGAAGGATGAATCAAATAAATAAAAAGATGAAGCGATAGCATTGGTTACCTTTGTGTACAAGAATGAGAAGTGGATCATAGATAGTAGATGCTCACATCACATGACAGGAGATAAAAGTAAGTTCATTACCTTTACTCAATATGATGGAAATGGTGTTAGATTTGGTAATGATGCTCCATGTCAAATCAAAGGGAAAGGTTACATTAAACTCGCAGAGAAAATTTCATGTGATAATGAATACTATGTTGAAGGATTGAACTGCAACTTGATAAGTGTGTCCCAATTAGGCAATGTAGGTTTCATAGTAGAATTTGGAAACAAAACTGCCAAGATCTATGACACTGATGGAAATCTCATAGGAAAAGGTGAACAAACTAGGAGTAATCTATTTTACCTAGATATGTAAGATGCAACCTATCTTGTTTTTAGACATGATGATGTGTGGTGGTGGCATAAAAGGTTGTGTCATGCTCATTTTGATAATTTGATTAGCATCAACAAAAAGAAGAAGGTCAGAGGGTTTCCCAAATTGAAGAAACCTAAAAACACAATGTGCAAACAATGTCAACTAGGGAGGATGACTAAGTCTAGTTTCAAAAGAAAAACATACACTTCCAAAGAAGTACTAGAGCTAGTCCATATAGACTTATGTGGTCCAATAGAAGTGCAAAGCTACCTAGGAGATAGATACATAATGCTATTTGTAGATGAGTATTCCAAGATGATGATTGCTATGCTTTTAAAGAAAAAACCTAATGCATTTCAAATGTTCAAGTGGTATTTGGGGAGAGTTGAGAAGGAAATAGGGAAGAATCTGAAATGTCTAAGGTCAAATAGAGGAGGTGATTTTACATCAAAGGAGTTTGAGATATTCTACAATGAAAAAGGCATCAAAAGGTAAACAATAGCACCAAGAACTCCACCACAAAATGGTATTGCTGAAAGAAGAAATAGGTCAGTGATTGTTTATGCTAGTACCTTGATGATGGAGAAAAATGTTTCTCTAAAGTACTGGAGAGAAGCTATAAGCACTATAGTCTACGCACTGAATAGAGTTCAAGTCAAGAAAGGTACAAATGCAACACCTTTTGAATTATGGTATGGTCGCGCACCTACTATTAAACATTTCAAAGTCTTTGGTTGTAAATGTTATATTCTTAAAGATACAAATGGAAAGTTTGATGCAAAAAGTGATGAAGGCATATTCCTTGGATACTCCACTAGAAGCAAAGCATATAAGTGTTTGAATGCTAATACTAACAAAATTGTGGAGAGTGCAAATGTAAATTTTGATGAGCATGTAAAAGATTAGGTTGATGGAACTAAGCAATCAGAAGATTATAGATCTTTTGTATACTTCTATGAAGGAATGACTATTGAAGACAATGTTGTAAATCAAGTTGGAAATCAACAACAAATTTTAGTATTAGCCGAGTCATAACCAATGAATATTGAGTTGTATTTAGAAGCTGAGTTGTAGAATGTAGAAAATGCACATTCTGATTCTGAAAATAGTATAAATAAAATAAATGATGAAATACCAGATGAAGAAGGACAAAATGACTCTATAGCTGAAGGATCAAACATGAAAAGAAGGACAGAACCAAGGTTATCCAAATATGTAAGAAGACATCACCATGTTGATCAAATCATTGGTGACAAGGAATAGGCTTAGGAATGAATCATGTGTACTGAGCAAGGTTGAACCCAAAATAGTGAAATATGCACTACAAAATGATGACTGGTATAAAGCTATGGAAGAGGAGATCGATCAAATTTAGAAGAACAAAACTTGGACCCTAGTTCCTAGACTAGCTGATAAGAATGTGATTGGTACCAAATGGGTGTTTAGAAAAAAACTTGATGAGAATGGTGAGATAACAAGAAACAAAGCTAGATTAGTTTACAAAGGCTATGGATTAGGGGGAAACATTTGCCCCTATTGCAAGAATGGAAGGAGTAAGGACATTACCTGCATATGCTGCATACAAAGGTTTCAAAGTCTACCAGATGGATGTCAAGTCTGCTTTTGTGAATGGTATACTAGAAGAGGAAGTCTACATTGAACAACTAGAGGGATTTGCAGATGACAAGAACAAGGACATGGTTTGCAAACTACACAAAGCACTTTATGGTTTGAAGTAAGCATCAAGAGCATGGTATGAGAAACTGCATAAATATCTTGTGTTCAAATAGGATTTGAGAGAACAAATGACAACAACAACTTGTACATCAAAGCTGAAAAAGGTAAAGATATTTTGATATCTGACATCTTTGTTGATGATATAATATTTGGAGGAAAAGATGTTCTTTGCAAAGATTTTTCTGATCAAATGAAACATGAGTTTGAGATGTCAATGTTTGGAGAAATCAAATTCTTTGTTGGCTTGCAAGTACATCAATTGAAGCATGGCATATTTGTAACCCAATCAAAATACATCAAGGAGATACTTAAGACATTTGGATTAGAAGAGTCAAAACCAGTTAGCACACCAATGAAAATAGGACATAAGTTATAAAAGAATGATGAATCAACTGAAGTAAATCAAACATTGTATAGATCAATGATTAGAAACTTACAATATGTTGTACATAGTAGACCAGACATTGCATTAGCTATTGGAATAGTGGCAATATTTTTTGTGAATCCAAGAGAAAATTATTCGATGGTAGTAAAGAGAATATTGGGGTATCTAAAAGGAACTAATGACTATGGTTTGTATTACAAGAGAAGTGAAAAGTTTGAGCTAAGAGCCTACACTGATGCAGATTGGGGAGGTAACATTGATGATAAAAAAAAGCACCAGTGGAGGAGCACTTTTCTTAGGAAAAAGACTGATTACATAGACCAGCAAAAAGCAAAGTTGTACCTCACACTCCATTGCTGAAGCTGAATATGTTGTAGCTGCTATAAATTGCACCAATATTGTATGGATCAAACATTTGCTACAAGGTATGAAGGAAAAGGTAAATGAGCCTGTGATACATTATTGTGATAATAAAAGTGTTATCAACATATCAAAGAACCATGTAATGCATGCTAAGACCAAGCATATTGCAATTAAGTATCACTATGCAAGAGAGTTGGTGGAAGATAAACAAGTGAAGATGGAATATGTAAGCTCAATGGAACAAATTGCTGACATCTTCACAAAAGCACTACCTAAAGATTATTTTGAGTACCTTAGAGGTAAGTTAAGGGTGATACCCCTAGCTAAGGCTACTTAAGAATAAGCAAGACTGCCCTACATCAAATAAGCTAATTCTTGAAAATTTTACACATTGATGTAGAGGATGTTTACTTTAGGATTCATGCCTAAAGTAATTGAAGTACTAAAGTTCCAAATCAGTCACAAATAAGGTGACAGAGGGAGAAATTTAATGAACTTGCAAATGCTTGACTTACATGGTAAGATGCTAATATGTCTTTGGCATTTTTGTCAAAGAGAAAGAAATGTCAAAGAAACTGATCAACAACTATTGAGTAGATCAAGAATAAAGAAAGAGGGAGATATATCAAAAAATTGATCAAATGTTATTAATCAAAAGTATGAGGGAGAAATGTCAAGAAAATGCAGAATATAATCAAACAAAGATAGAAAGAGAAGTAGATAGTAATGATAAATAGTTGACAGGAGAAGATAAAGAAGTTGATCAAAATAGAAAAATATGAGCAATACAAATGGAGAGGAAGTAGAAATGAAGCAATTAGAATAGTAGAGGAAGATATGAGAACTGATGGTAATATAATTTCTTTTTTGTATTTGATTTATTGGTCTAACCTAGTTAGCTTGTAGTTCAATAGTTTAGTCTAATGGCTGATCAGTTTGGTTTACCATCAATGCCAAAGAGGGAGATTGTTGGAAATATGATTGAAAAGATCATTGTCAGAAGAAGACTAAAGATCAAAGAGGGAGATTTTTGCCAAGAAGGAAGATTGTTGTTAAATGAATATTTTCAATCATTGTTTTGTCATTGATGTCAAACTTGCTACTTGTAGGAATGACATTTGCGTATAAGATCCAAGTACTATCACTTAGTTGATTGATGAAGAGGATTTGATCAACAAGAGGTAACAAGAGCACCTAAGGGAAAGGTTGAGTTATGATGTTGTAATGAAGTGCAAGGATCAGTTAAGACAATGGTTACATGATGTATCAATAACATACTTAAAGAAACAAAGTTTTGTCACACTTAGAAACATTGGAGGAATAAGTTGTAAGAAGGTTGGCAGCAAAGCTTAAACTAAGTTCATTAGTGGGTGTCAAGCAAGCTAGTTGAAGTCGAGAAAATTCTTAGTTGGAGCCGAGAAACAAGAAATTCTAGTGTGTATCGAGTGATCTTCAAGTGCCAAGTGAAGTTCAAGTGTCAAGCATCAGAAAAACTTGGTGCCAAGTGATCTGCAGGTGTCGAGCATCAAGAAAAACATAGTTGATTTCAAGTAACACAGTATGTGTCGAGCACTAGTATTTCAATAGTGCCGAACTACTACATTATTTTAAATGACAAAGATTCACCAAATCTGAGCCAAAAAAGTGGTTGCCTTGAATTTTATGAACTAGTTGGAGGATAAGGATGATGAGCTAGGCATAGAATTCTATGTAAACCATTTTTTGGGAAAATTCAAAAGGATTATTCAAGAAGTTTCTAGAGGAAACAAAATATGGGTTGGATAAAATGAATCCTACCTGATCCATATGAATTGAAATTAAAGAATAGAAGAATCGAGTGGAAAAAGGAACTCCAAGGCTTCTATTTAAGGAGTCACAGACCAAGAAGAAAATGCTATTGATGGTGCTGCTGCTAAAGAGCCAAACTATGAAGTGGTTAGAAGGGTGTCAAGAAGAAGACATATATGAGAAGGAAGAGCACAAAAGCTCTGCTTCCACAAAGTGGTCAAGAAGAGATGGTTGCACTGGTACATTGAGCATAGAGACTCAAGGAGACTAAGCTTGAAAGGAGGACAAGTTGTCAGAGTTGCAAAGACTGAAAGCCAAGTAATGGTATGAGCTAAGAAGTGATCTAAGATCTACAAGTTAAGTTGTATGTTGTAATCAAGTCAAAATCCCTAATTATTACTCTCTAGAAATTGTATCAGTTAAGATAGAAGGAAAATCCTATGGACTTAGGTTGGCCTAACAAGCATTTTTAAATCCCTTAATAGGGTAGCATTCCAAGTGAATGTTCTAAAGTCTTCTTACCAAGCCCACTTCTAATAGGGTGGTTAAATCCTTTAACCAAGTCACATTTAACAATGTGTTGTAAGCCATTGATAGGGCAAGCCTTTCATGGGCATCACTTTAGAAGAGTGAGAATTGAGTAGCATGTTACTAGTGGTTTTTCCCATATTGGGTTTCCATGTAAATCACTATGTTATGTGTTGAATTTTATGTGTCATGCTTGCATGTTGATTTATAGTAACTTACTGATTAGGAAAGTTAATACTTGGATGAATGAATGATTGAATGGGCTCACTATACTTAGTCAAAAAAAAACTGAATAGGGCATTTGGACCTTGAATAACTGATTCAGCCCCCCTCTCAATTATTCTAAAGCATTTCTAACAATTTAATCTCAACCTCATAGCTACTACTCCAAATGGATTAAACTTCACTGGGAGACATGAATCTTCAACAAAGAAATGGAAAACACTTCATAACCTTACTGTTGTAGCAAATTCTTCTCACTATATTGAATCTTTTCAAATTCTCAAGGTTTGTCTATCATACAGATTCTAAAAATATTATTTATACTAGAGATTATAGTACTTTAAATAATGAATTCCTTCATAGACTCCCCAGTTGCCATTTTTTTGGTGACTTAGATGGGAAAAACCATACTAAAATCTAGAAATGAAATATTCAATTAACACCAGAGATTCTTGTCCTTTTAACAATGTCTATTGCCATCTTATCTCCCTGGTAGAGTCATCAGTTTGTTGGTGCTTTGAAATGCTATAGGTTTCAAATTATCTCAATGGGAATAAGGTATATCTAGGGGTAGCTAACTCCAATCTTCAACATACTATTTCAAAGAATCGGCCAACTATAAGGCTAGACCCTTCTTCTACTTTAGGCTCTGCAAAACCTAGATGGGTGGACCTCAAATGAAATCTATATGGTACCAATTCTAAACATATTCTTGAATCTATTCATAGTATATTTAATCCTTATTTCTCCTAATGAATCATGCAATAACATAGATCTATAGTAGCTAAATGCAAAACAATGCAATTCAAAAGCTCAGTGCGAGCATTCTATTCCAACTTTTCAACATAAAATGTAAAGATGATTTGAATTTGATTTGATTTTATGTGGGTGGGGAAAGTGAATGAAAACCAAGTATAGACAACAAGCTAATGATCCCATAACTAACCAGTGCCTCATCCATTGGGAAAATTCACAAATCTTTCTCATGCATTTTGGATATCTAAAACATACATCCTATGCCAAGATTCTAGATCTATCTATTTACCTTGTAAATTGGATATCAATGCTCAATCTAAATCTCATTCTTATTTGATATCCTCCTCAATAAACCTACAACCCTATTGGTTTACCTGAAGCATCTACATAAATCATTGAATTATAAGCAATAATCAAACAACATACAACCATAACGGACTGCAACTATGACCTGGACTATTTATTCAAAGATCATAAAGCATTGCAAATCGCTAATAAAGGAGATAAGATCTAAAATGAAACTTAACACCTGTTGTTCTTTGTATTGATTTTCTTGAAATAATACATGAAAATGTAAGAAATTGACTCACAAGATACCTAATAAACTAGACTATACAATAAACATATGCTATCATAAAGGAAATAAAATGGTTGAAATGAGAAATTGATGGGATGGGAAGGGGGTATCATAGCCAAAGAAAAGCTTCATGGTCTGGAACTAGCATATCCCAGATCTTTCCATTCAAATTTCATCAATTCCAAAGAAACCATTTATGCTTCAGTTTTCAATTCCAAGCAACCTTTCCAATATTTTCCAACCTCTAAAATGAAAGAGAGAAATTACATATTTAGGATGAAAGAATTTAATCCTAACCTAGAGATATTTTCATTTTCCCTTTTCATTTCACAAAAGATCTAATTCTTGAATTATGATTCCAACTTCAATCCCAAAATTTAGCCCAACTAAAAAAACAACTATCCATCATAACTAAAAATTGGAGCCAAATTATACTAGAATGACATAATATTCTCAAAATTAACCCAACAGACCTTTTACCATGCTTGTAACTGCATTTTTAATTTTTACCAATTTCATCGAGAAGGCCCAAAATTTACATTTCTACTTATAACTTAAACCAATGACTTCCTATGTGAAAACAAACTCAATAATCAAAAATTTTGTCTTCTCCTAGTTCCAACGATATATAATATGCCTATATTCACTTTTTGGGAACTCCAGAATCTTGGTTTGAAAAAATCAACTCTTGTTATAGCTTCATATTACATAATTGCAAAAATTTAATCATTTTCCAAAGTTTGAACTATAGGTTTAATTCAAACTTTTGTTTAAAATGAACAGGCACACAAATTTTGGAAGGAATATTTAAAATTTAATTTTTTAATGCAATTTGAAATTCCCTCTAGAAATACATTTGGGTCAAACCTATTTGACCATTCTTTTGACACATGTCATCTTTGGATTTTCTCACTCCTGCTCGATCATTTGACACCTACCATCTGGATCCCATGTGGTATCATCTCATTGGCTACCTACTTTGCTACATCATCATGCCACATCACTATGCCACATCATTGATCACTATGTCACTGTCCTAGTCAGCATTCTACCATGTCATCAGTGACATAGTGACCTTGCAACATGTGTCACCTATTGCCACCTCAGCATTCAATCATTGATCAACCTCATCATGCCACATCAATACCACCTTGCCACTAGCTCATTGCCACATGTCAGTTTTTGGTTAGGGTCACCATGTCGCATGGTTAATGATCAAGCAACTTCACTTTGGGGACATGGCGACCATTGTCAGATTTGTCACATGTCGCTATCTTATGTATCAGTGAGATCTACTTGCCACATCACTACTACATATTCCCACTTGTCATATTTTGGTTCGTCATCACCACTGTAGCCGGGTCCCACATTGTTCTCACTAGATTTCAAGGTTTTCCAGCAAGTTGCCATGTCACTTGGCAGAAAACCCTCCTATTTTTTGGTGGCAACGTAACGAACACCAAATTCTAGCAACATTTTTAGGTGAGCCTCTGTTCAAAATTTATTACCTTTATGCCAACTGGTCATCCATGGTGGGCCCTATAGCGCATGATCCTAGCCTTTCAACAGACACTATCTTTTAAGGCATCTAACATATTGTGTGTCATAGTATTTAAGGATTGTAAAAGCTCTTCTCCTAGGTAATGTGGGATTTAAGCATCAACATTTTTTTTTTCCTATTCATCGCATGCTTTGTTTTTTTTTTGGCTCGCGACTTTGGATGATTGTGCCCATGTGCCTTGCAACCATAATCTTCTTTATCAACTTCCTTATGCACATGAAAGCACCTTTTTATATATATAACTCCCTTGCTCTTATAGCTACAAACTTAAAATGTGGCTTCCTCCCCTTCTTTAGCTGTGGCTTATTAAAATTTCATCTTATTCATCAACAAAGGGATGCATTTGCTACATACTTTGGCAACTTCTTCTTTTTGCATGCCATAGCTTCTTTCAATGCCTGGCATCTCCTCTTCAAATGCCTTCTTTCAATAACATTTTTGTATCCACAAGAAGTACTCATTGTAAACATTGAATAATGTCCTCCAAGTCACCAATACATAATTTTAATTCCTTCAAAATATTACTCACTTGAGTTAAGCTTGGTAGAAAATATCTATGTTTCTTTTGTCCCAAGAAGCATCCATTCAAAAGTTTGTTTATTAGAGAAGATTATTCTTGAAAGAAATTCAAGCTCATCATGTAATAGTTCAAGAGTTATGTGCATAACCATGTTTGCAAAGATGCATTTTTTAACAAGAGATTCTCAACGACCTATAGCTAATTGGGGAACAGATTGGCAAAAAAATACAAGTACCGAACATGTCTGCTATGTGCAATGAAAAACTCCCCAATTTAGTTTATATTTTCTAGCATCCTTGGAGGCTTGAAATTGATCACTATTGTCTATGAAAGAAAATATATCAAAAGAGAGGGATTTATTTCTATTTCTCTCAAGGACTTCAATAGAAAATTCAACAAGCATTATCACACTCTCTTGACACAAGAGAGGATTATTTATTAAGATAGTCATTGGAAGAGCCCCACCCCATTTTACTATAAATAGATCCTTCACTAAAATTTAGAAAGTTGAACCTAGTTCTAATAGATCAAGGCAATGAGAAACTGGAATTGAAAGCATAGATAATAGATCTGAAAAGAAAATTTTACTGCTTCATATGCTTCCCTCAGCTCTGCATTATGTACCGCTCTGGTCTATTTTGGACTCCTTGGCGGCTCCTTTGTTTTGACCTACTCTTTATTTGCTTGAGTATCTTCCCTACCTTATCATCTTCTCAAAGAAAACTAAATTATCAGTGATACATACACAAGAAGAATACCCCAAGGCTATTTCAAATTGCCCATTTCATGCTTCTGCATGCAACTACTCCATAGAAATATGCATTGTTTGAAGAGCTTTAAGAATGTCCAAAAAAATGAGTGATGCACCATGAAAGGTTGCAATCAAGTAGTATGGTGTGGCATCAATTGTAATCCAATTTTTGTTGTCTTCTCTCCTAAGAAGATAAAACTCACTCTAAAAACTAGCATTTACAACCAAACCAAATTCCTCTTCCAATTTACTTGTGATTCTTCTCAAGGTTGTCCTTGGACAATAGTCCCAACCTTCATCAGGTGTTGAATGCATGTCAACCAATACCATTTTCTCTTGATCAAACCTATTTGGCAATGGATTTGTAAAAGCCATTATCGATGGAAGATGAGGGAAGGCACCAACCATAAACTCTTCCCCAACTTGGACATACCATACTGCACCGTTGACTCGTCCTCAGCCATAAACTTGTTCTTGCCATCCTTCCATGTGCAAGTCCTCATAAAACCTTAATGGATAATGGAAATCCCTCATGATATCAAAATACCAAGATCTCAACTGGTAACCACAATAATACCTTTTAGGTCATGACACCTTCCAATAGTTGCATATTTCGAAGAACAAGACTCCTAGCAATATTTTGAATCAACTTAAATTCTCAAACACATTTATCATGCTTTATACTTTCCAATTAATATCATTTTATTTGTTACATGCAAAGCCTTATATATATCCAATTGATCTCATGTGTGAGTAAGTACAGCAAGCAATTATAATGATTAAAATCATTATAACATTGCTTTTAAAACCAATGCCTGATTAATTTTATGATATTAGTCGAGCCCCAAGTAGGTCCAGCTAAAAGAAAATTCATTTTCAAATAATTGAATTGGAAAGTTGATCAACTAAACATTTGATACAGATATGAATCAAAAAGCATCACTGAATTGCTAATTAAAACTCATTTTATCACTTTATTTCAACTTGTTGACTTTGTGCTAGGGGGTCCTTTGGTTGGCTTTAAAAACTGACCAAAACATCTAACTGAGCTTTGAGATCTACATGTTGATTCTCTAATCTACATACATTTACCCTATCAAATCTCATGTCATGAAAAATTCTCAATCAAAAGATATTCGCTGTCAAATTTAATTTCTCAGAATTGCCTGCAAGAAAATATGTCAGAAAACAATAAATCGTGTTTGGCTTTGGCTTTGAAAACTAGGAAAATTGACACTTGGAGGTACAAAAACTAGGTTGTTAGTTCATTGTCATGATGAAAACACAAATCTAAGATTAGGGCTAATAAAAAATAACTCTGCGCATTTGGTGAGTAGTCAAAGTGAGCTACTCAAATTTGCAGACTAGAAACACTTGATAGAAAAAGTAGTTTTTGGAAATGGAATGGACCTAAGAAGGTGTGCAGACAGATTTGTCAAGATTTGAAAAATGGCACACAAAATATTTTTAGAGTACAATATAGTGGTAAAATCCATTTGATTTCACCTATCATGGATTTTGAGATATGACATCGCAAACATGGGTACTGACAAATCTGCCTTTCATGACACCAGTAAAAAGTTAGAAATTGCATTTGGAATCACGTTTGAAAACTGATCAAATGGATTCGTCATAAGCTCAAAATTGAAATGTTGCAAGTGTCTAACCTCTAAATACAATGAAAAAGGAATTTTCTCATTTTGGTCAACTAGGTCAAAGTTATAACAAGTCAAATAGGGCCAGCCAAAATTTAGAACAATTCACATCAACATGACAACAATAAATGACCAACTTTGGGGGATTCAAAACCTAGTCAAACAGATTCAAAATGACTTAAAATATGAAACATAGGTTCTCTAGTATGGACACTAAACACTCCCAAAGCAGAGAATCATGAAATGGTACTGTGTGCAAGATATTCAATTGCAAACACAACCTCATGTCGAGGTTTGATACTTGGGCAAAAATGCAGAATTAGAGGTTGCTCAAAACATTTTTTCACGAAATGGCTCAGAATGGAAATTTATCATCATGGAATACATAGACACACTCCATGCAAGGTGTTAGAAACATTAAACACCTTGAAGGCCTCAAATGGATAGTCAAGTATGTATTCATCAAAAAAAGTTTATAGGACTTGATTTTTCAATGGTACTCAAAATTAGGGCTTCGATTTTGAGTCCCAATAGACCCTATGGAAAAACCAAGAATTTTAGCAATTTTACTCTATCTGAGACTGGAGTATTGATAAAATAAAAGGAACTCTTATTCTAGTTGATCAATTGACCTAATGGAAAAGAATAGAGATTAAGGGCCTTTTTGAGATTCCTTGCTTCCCTAACCTCAGATTTTCCCAAAAAAATAGTATTGTCCACAAATTGTTCATGGGAACAAATAAGAGGACAAGAAGAGGGCCACAATCCTTTGATTTCCCCTAAAGAAACCAACTTCCCAATATACATGCCCAAGCAATCAACTATAATAATGAAGATGATAGGAGATAAATGATCTCCTAGTCTCAATCCCCTAGTAGGTTTAAAGAACTCTGAGGAACATCCATTAACCAGAATAGCAATCATAGTAGTAGAGACCATCTATAAAATTAGCTTCACAGCATTGATACTAAAATCAAAAGATAATAAGATATTATGAAGAAAGGACCATTCAACTCTATCATAAGCTTTAGCAATATCAACTTTCATAATAGAGTCATGATTATTAGAAAGATATAAAGAGTGGATATTCTCATGCATAGATATAATAGAATTAAGGCAGAAAAAGCAACAACCTCAAATTTAGGACTTTTGAAATAATTTTATAAAAAGAATTGGGTAGACTGATAGGTCTGAATTGATCTTGAGAGTTAGCGTCAACTTTTTCTGGAATAAGACATAGGAAAGTAGAATTAATTTCCTTCAACATCCTTTTAGCCCCAAAAAATTATTTAACAACATCACACACATCCTTCCCAACTAGATTCTATTCCTTCTGAAAAAACAACATACAAAAACCATCCAGCCCTAGTGATTTTTCTCCACCTAATGAGAAAACAACCTTAAAAGTTTCCTCTTCCTTAGGGATAGAACACATCATTCTATTTTGGTCTTTAGTAACCAAAGAAGGAATAACATCTAACAACTATGCCTGATGAGTCAAGTCAATATTAGAATCTAATGTCATCAAAGAAGAGAAAAAGGAGACCATTTCCTTTGAGATTTCCTTTTCCTCAGGTAACTTTGTGCTACCTTTGTTAAGACTTGAAACGTGAATTTTAGCTCTATGGTTTAAAGAAAACAAATGAAAAAAATTAGTGTTTATGTCACCTTCATCTAGCCAAATAGATATGGATCTTTACCTACAGCAAATTTCTTCTTTAGTAACAATGTCATGATACTCCACCATCTTCTCATTTTCTTCCATCACTAAATCGAAAGAGTACCCTTCCCTCTGAATCCTATCTTAGATTAATTGCACATCCTCTTTGATTTTAGATTTTTTTTCAAAAATGTTACCAAAACATCTTTTATTACAAATTTTAACTTTCTTTTTGACATTTTTGAGTTTAGAAGCTACTTGAAAAAGAGAAGTTCCTTCAATATTAATGTTCCACCATTTAGCCAACCGGTCTTCAAACTGTGGATGTTGCAACCACATTTTCTCAAATCTAAAAGGAAAATTATTTTTGTTATGGATAGTCTTAGCAATAAAAATCAGAGGAAAGTGGTCCGAAGCAATCTTCTAAATAGCCTTAATATTGCATACAAAATCTTTAGTCCAATTTGGAGAAATAAGAATTCTATCCAAGCAAGCTTGGATACATTCATCACCTATCATTTTTTTACTCCAAGTGAAATCAATACCATGAAGATTTAAATCCATTAAGCCTTCCTTGTTAATAAAATCCATAAAATCCATCCTATCATCTAGCTTACTAGCATTTCTCCTTTTTTTTTCATGCTCATAAAGAAGAATATTAAAATCCCCCAAAAAAATCCATCTACCATAGTAATCATTACTCTTTATGTTAGAAAGATTATCACATAGCTTTTTTCTTACACTCTTGATGTTAGGTGCATACACATTGATAATATACCAATCATTATTCTAGGAAATACTCTTAATTTTGATCACCATAAAATGTTTATTAGCATTCAACAAGGTACCTAAGAACAAAGATTGCTTCCACAAAATCATTGTTCCCCCAAATGCTCCTTCAATGCTACTAACCATTATGCAATAATTATTAAAAGATTTAAGCTTTTCAACCTTCTCTTTGTCCATTTTGGTTTCTTGGAGCACTAAAATATCTGGTTTATTCTCTCTAACAAAATTTCAAACAATATCTAATTTATGAATACTATTCAACCCCCTAATATTCCAAGTGATAATATTCATCATAATATTTTAGGGGTAAATTCCAGAATAGTTTCCTATTTCCCATCAACAATGTTTTGTAAACTTTCACTTTCTCTAGTTTTTCTAGATGTTTTCCTTCTAGGTTTCCCTGGAGTACCAACATTTGGCTTCATTTTTGGAAACAACTCCAATTTACTGCTTCAAGTCCACTCCTTTAGACATGGTATTACCATTCTTTTTTATTTTCTTTCTTTGAGTCTATTTCTATTTAGGTTCCTTCTTTTCAGATTTTCCATCCATTTCTTTTAATTCAAAGACATTCTTAAAGGAGATAATCTCTTGACACAGGGGAGACTCTTGAAACTAAAGTTCAACAATCTATGTTTCCTCTAATGCCAGAGATCGACTTCTTTCCTCAAGAATTTCACCTTCCTCTATCTCTTATAATTCTTATAAATCTTCCCACTCTAATTCATTTTTCTAATAGATAACCAACTAATTCATAGGATCTACAATATTCTCTTTACTCTAAACATGAGAGATCTTTTCTAGATCTATCTACTTACTTGAATCCAAACTTTCAAGGATATCTTTATCCTCAATCACCTTCCTAGGTATTACTTTAGGTTTCCATACCTTTTTATGGATCTTCACTTATTTCTTTTTCTCCACATTGGCTTACTTAGGTTGATTCTTGCTTTTGTAAGGGAAAATTTTCACCGTATGACCCTATTTTTTACAAACAAAACAAGCATTTGGAAGATCTTCAAATATTATCTCTTGCATCCTTTTACCAAGTTTTGAAATCAATTCCACCTTCTCAGGAAGGTTCTTCAAATGAGAAACTTTCACATAGATTCTATCAAATTGAAGTTTTGATTTTGAAGCCATGATATTGTCAATAGCAACAACTTCACCAAAAGAGCTAGCTATACCTTTGCAAATATCTTCATGCCAGAACTACAAGGGTAAACCAATAAGTTTAACCATACAGGAGTAGTAAGGAAGAAGGCATCAGATAGATCCATATTTGGCTCCCATTTTTTGAATGTAAGAGTACTATTACCAAACAACCAAGGTCCACCACACAGCACCATGTTCAAACCTTCCTTATAGTTAAAAACAAAGGAAAAGAAACCATTCATCATAGATGCTATGTCAACTTGACCACAGATAACCCATTTTCTTTTTATCATGTTTCTCAAAGAATCAATATCAGGCTTAGTCCCCATAAATTTCCCAACTAAAGTACAATCCATAGCTGAGATAGAGAAATCAACAATCAAATCCAAAATAAAGATTTGAAACTCACCTTTTTCCTAGCAAGATTTCGATGTGACCGGAGGGAAAGATGATTTTCCTCCAAGTTTTCTCCCAAACATAGAAGACCACTTCCTTTGATCATCTGGAAACTTCTCCTTCATTTGGTCCCCTATCCTACAAACATTTTCATTCTCATCCATATTCTTTGAAAATTTATTTTCCTACACGAGGTCCCTTCTAAGCACATAACGGGCAGGCAAGGGAATGAAAAGAGCATTCCCATCCCTAGAGCTTATGGAGTAGGAACCCATAAGTTTGTCATTTTCTCTCAATGTTCCATCAGATCTTGCAGAACCTGTCAAAATCCCCACCTTCTGATTCCCTATCCCTCCAGGATTAGTCCCTACTACTAATTTTCCTCCTTCCAGTTTCTTGCCTAATAGAGCTTCGACCATTTCAAACTATATCCTTATGTAGTAAGTGAGTTTGTTATTTGTTGCTTCTAAATTTATTATATATATATATATATACCATGTTTTTATATTATAAAGATAATATAAATTCAAATGAATATGTAGTAAGATATTATGTGATGAATGGGACAATATACTTATTATTAGCTACCATAATTATAGATCAAAATTTAATGCAAATAATTAGGATTCTAGAAAATTTTGAAATAGCATTTATGTTTTATCCATTATTAGATATGTATTCCAAAAGAGAACAGGGAATGCAAAGACAAAGAAACACCCACACATGTGATCAACAAAATAACACAAACTATAATCTTTTGAAGAAACCTTCCAACACAAATATTTTATGTCAACGTGTGTGGGAGATGTATTTCCAAAGCTCAAGGGAAAGTGTTGGATCCCCATACTTATGGATGAGTGGA